>JBAMBK010001066.1:1800000-2354141 GCA_037043435.1 Drosophila suboccidentalis | reverse complement strand
TTTACTATATAATGCGTTTACTCAAGCAATGATGCTTGAATAGACAATAGAAAATCTTAAAAATAATGAAATAATACATGACCAAACTCAACGGTTTCCCCCTATTTCGGGTCCAACGAATCGAACTGCATCATTTTATTTTTGAGTTGCAACATTTTTCGGTGATGATGAATGTGATTCTGTATGAAATATCTAATTAGCAATACTTTTGTTTTAATCAAAGTCTCAGCTGTCACGCAATTGCTAAGATCGAATATTTGTCGAAGTTTTCGTATATATTTCACATACTGAATTATCATATCAATCTAATTTCGAATTAATAACTGTAAACTCAAATTCGTTCTTCAAACGTTACTTTTCAACGTTCCCAAAAGTAAACATACATTTTTGTGAAATTACAGGGAAGGCGATTGGATTAGAGTAAATGTCTGTTGAAGCACTTGAAGCATGCGAGTACATATTAAATTTTCCGAATGAAGTGAAGCCATAGTTAAAAAGTTTTTGTGATACTGTGAATAACCTTATTGTTTATTCTCCCCCTGCTCCCTGGTTTTTTTCAATATTTTTTTCCTGCTAGTCTTTTCTTTTTTGAACGTAAGCGAAACAATAAACGGGAAAGTTAATCAAAAATAAATACGTCGAGTTTTGGGGCGCGGGCGGAGCTACAAAGCCGCAAGCCAAACTTTTCGCTTCGGCTTTATGAAACTGCCCCCCGTACAGGGAAGGGATGGGGACGGTAGGGACAGGATACGGATATGGACACATCAGACAAAGCACAGCCGGTCAGGTAGGTGGAGGTAGATAGTGCACTGAGAGCAAAGTCGGGTACGTTCGGGCTTTATTCAAAAATTCTTGATTCAAGCACGAAATCCTCAATATAAGAGAAATCTTAAAATCTGTTGATTTAAGATTTTTCAAACTTGTTATGTGAGTCGAACCAGAGATCCAAACTTAACTTTTATATATTTTCTTGTCTTAGGAATTTGGCTCTTATTTGAAATGCCTATGTAAATTAGAGAACGAATCATTTGAAAAACCTTTTTTAAATGAAATGGAATTAATTTCAGAACTTAAGTAGAACGAATTATCTGCATTTTTCTGAGTGTAGCTTCTGCTTTGAGTTGGCCTGTCAAGCATTTTAATAGGTATGAACGTAAATATCACATTTAACAACTGCTGAAGGCACAAACTAATCGCTAAAATCGCTATTGAGATTGCCCGCTTGCTGCTTGTCACGCCCAGATGTGGCAGGTGGCTGGTGACAGGTGGCAGGTGGCAAGCAGATAGCAGATACAACAACACCTGAGTTGCCGCGCTCTTTTCCTTTTGTTTGTCAATTGTCAGGCGTCAGTCAGGCAGTCAGTTAGTGTCACTTGATAAGGTTGACATGCCATTATTATAATCGAGCAACTGCTTAAATCAATATGCCTAAGCCTCTAACTGTGGCCACGCCCCAGCCCCCAACTCCCCCTTTGCCCCCTTTATCGCCCCCAGAAAAATGTTGATAATCAGTTGGCAACAATCGGCCGCCATTTCAATTTATTGCGCCTCAACTTGACTCCGAGTTGAGTGTAAAGCGACAGCGGCAAAGTTTATTCAATAAATCCTTTTGGCCAAAGTTATTGACAAAGCTTTTAATTGCTTTCGAATACTCGCCCCCTTCTACTTTGTGTGTGTGTGTGTGTGAGGCATGATGGTGTGTGTGTGTTGCCGTGCCGTGCCACGTTTTTAACTAATTGCAATAAAATTATGTCGACTTCGCTCTCAGCTCACAGCGCGTTAATGTCAAAAAAAGTAAAAAAAAAAAAAAATAAAATAGATAAGTTTATTTCGGCATATCGAAAATTTGATATCCTTTTAGAGCACCGTATTCAGTATTAGACTGAATGTCCTGCCCAAATGATGTATTAAAGTATATATAGTGAATCTATTTAAATCTAATTCGAGCAGAATGTATAAGGAACAACTAAACAGCTAAAAAATATCATACAATGGTCGGATAAAGTATTTTGACAAAGCTGTATGCAATGTTAGATCGCTTGTAGTGATAAACTAAAAGAAGTAACTGGTCTCTGTTAATGGCCAAAGTAAAGTAGACAATATTTACTATTAATCTGAGAAATATTTTGTTAATTCCTCTATGCGTTCTTTTTCTATCAACTGAAATGCAAAGACATTTCAAAAGTGAGGCGGAAAAAAGTATTTTGACAAAAAATTAATAAATTCAAAAAAATTACAAATTTTGAAAAATTTACACAATTAAATGATCAATTAATAGAAAATTAATCCTTCTTTAGAATCAATTACTTTCTGCAATCGGTTTGGCACTGAATTCACCAAATTTTTGGATATTCCTAAAAAAAGTCCTTCCAAAGGGATACGACCTCTGAATTTGCTTTCTCTCAAGTTTTTGTTAAGCATGGGCTTCTGTTTCGCTTTACATAAGTCCAGACATTATCAATTATATTTAAGTCTGGACTTTGGGGCGGCGAATCCAACGTTCTCCCTCCAACATCCTTAAAAATATTGGTTATCATTTTAGCTTTGTGACATGGAGCATTATCCTGTTGAAGAACAAACATTTTTACAAGTAACTTATCCCCAGATGTGAGCGAGTGATCATTTAAAATATGTAAATATTGGTCCTTATTCATTGATTCCTTGATTGG
Organism: Drosophila suboccidentalis; assembly: GCA_037043435.1. NCBI lineage: Eukaryota > Metazoa > Arthropoda > Insecta > Diptera > Drosophilidae > Drosophila > Drosophila suboccidentalis. The sequence continues at coordinate 2,351,472 of JBAMBK010001066.1, read as the reverse complement.
TACCTAATTTCCGATGTCATTATAATAAACACAATCCCAAAACATAGCGCTGCCATCACCTTGGGATTCCCGAACATACACAGGAGCCACTTTTTTTCCACCTTGTGGTTGGATTGATGCAAAATACTTTCATTTTGGATCCATGGCACTAGAAAGTGCGTTTAACAGTCCGAAGTATTTGCTGCCAAAATTATATTGGCTTGTGGACAAAGGTCAAGCGTTTTAGTTTGTTTTGTTGCGAAATTTGTGGTATTGGTCTGACTATATAGGTTGCATATCCGGCTTCCTTTAGCCGATTTCTACCCATCCTTTCGCAATTTTGAATATAGTACTCCTTATTCAATTTAATTGCTGTTGATGTTGTGGTCTTAAGGACATCTTCTTTGAATTTTTCAATAATTTCAATTTTTTAAACGTTCCTCTCCCGCGGTCGACTTGTGTGGTCTACCTGAGCGTGGTAAGCTTTCAAAAGATTTAAATTTTTTTGTTTATTTATTTGAAAGTATATAGTCTACCGAGTTCTTTTGTATAGCTTGCTTAAGTATTCCACAGAATTATCCGCATTAAACTTAGTAACTATCTCGATCTTGATAATATGGCTAATTTCTGACTTTTTACCCATTTTTAACAATTTCATCTTAATCAAGTAATTAAAATTAATAAATTTAATTAAAACAAGACTTTTTAGATAGCAGTGCAGACCTTTGCTTGCTTGCGAATGACGAGAAACTATTAAAGAATACTTTGTCAAAATACTTTTTTCCGCCTCACTTTTGAAATGTCTTTGCATTTCAGTTGATAGAAAAAGAACGCATAGAGGAATTAACAAAATATTTCTCAGATTAATAGTAAATATTGTCTACTTTACTTTGGCCATTAACAGAGACCAGTTACTTCTTTTAGTTTATCACTACAAGCGATCTAACATTGCATACAGCTTTGTCAAAATACTTTATCCGACCATTGTACTTAAAAATTTACTCTCACTGTATATGTTACTTTTATTTTTGAAAAAAAGTTAAACCCAATTAATCCTTTTGATTTGGTCCTAAAATCATAACCTAATAAGATTTGAAATAAATATATAAATATTTTTAAATTTGATTGGATTTATTCATTTGTTTATTTCATTGGTATGAGAATCATAACCTACTCCAATCAAATATGAAATCAAAATACCAACAAAGAAAATATATGTTTTTTTTTTTAAATAAATAATATGTGCGATTTTTATTTTGTCAAAACAATAACTTGACTAACTGTATACAGGTTCTTCCTTTAATGATACATACTTCTTGACAAAATTGAAATACCCCATGCGAGGGTATTAAAACAGTCAGACAGTTCATCAGAGCACTGACACAATGGCGACCCTGTTACATATAAGTCAAAGTCGCGCTTCATCCACGACCCAACTCCGACCCCGACTCAAATCTCAATCTCAATTCCAATCTCAATCCCAATCACGGCACCAATCTTCGTCCCGGCTCCTGTCTGACCCAGACCTGGCAGGCCTTGTCTCTGCGAGTGCCATACAAATTCATCCCAACTCATCGCATCTGCATTTATCCGCATCTACATTCTAGTCGCTGCTGTTGCTGTTGCTTCTCCTTACACCCTTTCCAGGGGTATAACAATTTCCATCCTTCTGTTGGCATGCATATTAATTATAATCTCTCGTATTAAACTTCACTTTACATTACGAGGGTGGGCTGATAAATAGTCGGCCTACCAAAGAAAACACGGATTTTTTTTATTTTTCTTTTTTATTTTTCAACATAATCTCCTTTTAGACGTATGCACTTAGTCCAACGGTCCTCCAATTTTTTTATACCTTCCATAAAATATGACTGGTCCAGGTCCTCAAAATAGGCGTTTGTTTCACAGATCACCTGTTCAATCGACTGAAATTTCTTTCCACCAAGCCATTTCTTTAAGTTTGGAAATAGATAATAGTCACATGGTGCTAAATCTGGAGAATAGGGGGGATGTGGAAGAATTTCATAGTGTAGTTCACACAATTTCATCATGGCAACAACGCTCTTGTGAGCCGGAGCGTTGTCCTGGTGAAACAGAACTTTTTTCTTCGCCATGTGCGGCCTTTTTTTCTTTAGTTCTGAATCGAACTGTCCCAAAAGGTTAGAATAGTATTCTCCATTAATTGTTCTGCCTTTTTCTAGATAATCCACATGAATTACGCCTCGGGCATCCCAGAAAACCGTTGCCATTACCTTGTTGGCCGACAAACCAATCTTTGCCTTTTTCGGCCTTTTTCTCCGGTTGAAATCCACTGCTTTGACTGTTCCTTGCTTTCTGGTGTATGGTGATGTATCCAAGTTTCGTCGACAGTCACAAAACGACGCAAAAATTCATTCTTATTTGCGTTTAACAATGCCAAACTCTCCTTCGCAATGACCAAGCGGTTGCGTTTGTGTTCCGCTGAGAGCAATCGCGGCACCCACCTTGACGAAAGCTTACTCATATTTAAATATTCGTGTAAGACGTTTCCAACACGTTCACGAGAAATGTTTAGGGCCTTAGCAATCTCTCTCAGCTTTATTCGGCGATCATCCGTGGACTTTATCTACCATTTCTGGGGTTGTCACCTCTCTGGGACGTCCCGGACGGTCCTCGTCAAAAATGCTTGTCCGCCCGCGCCTATACTCAGCAGTCCAATATTTAATGGTCGAAATCGATGGAGCTGATTCCCCATAAACTTCGATTAACTCATTTTTTATTTCATCGTTGGATTTCTTTTTTAAAAACAGAAATCTAATGACAGCTCGATATTCTATTTTACTCATTTTGGGGACAATGCAAAAATGACCATGCTAAAACTCCCGCCAAAATTACCAGTGTTGAGAAAAACGCCTAAAACTTTTTCAGCAATCAGCCGATAGAAAACACTAATCGAATAAAATATTTATGGGTTGTTTAAGATGTTTTTTTTTTGGTAAGGCCGATTACTTATCAGCCCGCCCTCGTAAATCAAAAAAAAACATTAAAAAACAACTTTATTAAATGAACGAATGACTTTACGATACGTGTTATGTCATTTGGTATACGAATTTCCACACAAATATCTGAGTTTATTAAGACTTTTAACAAACAAATTTGGCATTTCTTTCTGCAAATACATATAAATATATCACAAAAATAGTGAACTTTTCGAAATGTATATTAATAAAGACATATAAAATTAAAGCAAAGCTCAAAGCAAAAAATGACTAGTATCGAATAGTTGATTACAACTACATTTTATTTCTTTCTAATTTTGTAATCTCCAATTTAACTGAGAGCGTCATAGATACTTTTGTGCTGTGTCTAGCGTATTCGCTAGTCGAATATACTTTATATTGTATTTTTTTGTGCGTGTTGTCAAAAGTGTGTGTTTTGTGCAAATGGCTCAATGACGTTGAGTGCCAAATCTGAAAAAGTGAAATGCAAAAATGGCCCAACTGTAACAAGAGCAACAGTCTTCATGCTCATCTAGTCATCTCTCCACATTCACACTCTCCTTCACACTCACATTTACAGTCTCATCTCCACAACTCCACTTCTCCGCATTCTCAACCTCATTCTCATTCTCATTCCCATTTCCATTCTCTTCTCTCGTGCTCATCATGGCAATGACGTTGCCATTTCATAGCCAGGACTATCCACTTATGGGCCGTGTGTGTTGCGACAGCTAAATTTATCGAAATGAAAGTTGCCTTTGACTCTGAATGGGAACGGGAATGCGAACAGGAATGTGAATCTGACTGGGCGCCATTAGCGTGGATTAGTTCATTTGTATGTACGTAATAGATGTAGACATGTAGATATGATATGTTGATCCTAAACGTTGGTTATCACAATGTGTCAACTCATAACACTCATTAGTGAACGAGGCCAAAAATAGCATATTAAGAGTTTTCCAAGTTATAACACGATTTGAAAGGGGAATATCTATTTAAATTGACCTACTCCTTTAAAAAGGTCAAAGGTAGTTTTTAGCTTCAATTTAAGCTGCACATTAATTGCTTACCGACCGGTCAATAAATTAATCCGTCAGTACGTTAGTCTGTCAATTAGTGAGTCAATCAATCCGGCTTATCAATTAATCAACCAGACATTTCAAACAAACGAACACGTTTTTAAAGAAAACTAATAAATTGATCAATTCCGTTTAGTAAAAAAAAGAAGCAGAAAGCTGTTGAGAATTACAGCGGTATTTTCTTGCTTTAAGAGATAAGCGAAATGAGCAAAAAGCAAAAGAAAAAATACAGAGAAAAACCAGTTGAGAATTATAGCGGAACGCATAAGAAACATATTTCGTTGGGTTGACCTACTCACAGAGCGCCTAATAAGCTTGATCTGGGTGCAAAGGCGGGGATTAATTGCAGTATGTAGTTGTGAAGAGCGAGGGGAAGGGGGCTGTTTGGACCCGGCTAATACAGAGTGCCTTAAAAGGTTTATAATATGCGTTGGGTTGAGCTCCAGCTTCAGCCTTAGCTTGGCCCAAAGGGTCAGCTGCTGTTGGGGAATTCTCGCAGTCGACAAACTGCGGCTCGTAAAGTAAGCACAAAATTACAACAACGGGGCTGAGTCCAATGGCCAATGGCCAATGGCCAATGCTCTGGGCCGGACGTGCTTGACTCCTCATAATAGATGGCCAGCACGCTGTTGTCGTTGCTCTTGTTTTTTCCCTCCTTCTTCTTCTTCGTTTCCCCTCTGTCCGGGTCACTCTCTGGAGTATTTTTTGGCAGTAAAAGGACCGCTGGGCCGCTGCCGCTTACCGTGCCACAACCGGGCGCCTCTTCTTTCCATTGCCTTTCCCTTGCGCTTCCGGTTCGTCTCGATTCGTGTCTTTACTTTGCTTGCATTTCCATTATGCGTACTCCTTACATTTATGCTGGGACATGTCCAGAGCGTAGCACGCACTAATCAATATATCAGTTGAAGCAACGGTCTGCAATCGGCATCATGAGCATGCCACATGCCACATGCCACATGCTACATGCCACATGCCTCCCATCGTCCCCTTTCCCCTATGGATTGCATAAGGCAGCTGCAAATTATCCTCTTTACAATCCATTCAACTCAATTTGCTCGAAACGGACTTTTAGATTTAAAATTTTCAGTGAAAAATAAAATAAATTGTATTGCATTACTTTTTAATGTGTTTTCCAACAATACTTATAGTATAAAAACCGCAACGATTACCGTTAATAAAAACAAAATAATTCATTGATATTAGTCCTATATTTCATTTCGAAAAAAAACTTAATTTTATTCTATGTTTTTAAGTTGAAAATCAAAAAGATATCTTATTTTTTTTATAATTACTATCATAAATAAAAGTTAAATTATGATTTTAAATTTAAATCTCAAAAATATTTAAATAATTTTATTTTAAGTTTTTAAGTTGAAAATCAAAAAGATATCTTATCTTTTTTTATAATTACTATCATAAATGAAAGTTAAATTATGATTTTAAATTTATATCTTAAAAATACTAAAATAATTCTATTCTAAGTTGAAAATCAAAAAGATATCTTATCTTTTTTTATAATTACTATCATAAATGAAAGTTAAATTATGATTTTAAATTTATATCTTAAAAATACAAAAATAATTATATTCTAAGTTGAAAATCAAAAAGATATCTTATTTTTTTTTATAATTACTATCATAAATAAAAGTTGAATTATGATTTTAAATTTAAATCTTAAAAATATTAAAATAAATTTTTAATTTGAAAAATTGAGAGTAGATAAAATTAAAAAACACGCCAACCAAAAAGAGTTTATCTTGATTTTTTAAGTCTTTTTTTCAACTTGAACACTCTTTAATTAAGAACACTTAACTTCTAAGTTGTTGAATATTTTAAGAAACTAAAAACAACACTTACTCTGACGCTAATACATTATAATTATCTTACAAAAGCGTATTTGCTTCTTTATGAATCACTGCATTGATCTCTCTTACAACACAGTTCATTGCATATCTAAAAATGCTCTTAAAACTCCCTATTTCCATCGCAATTATTCATTTCATTGCACTTAATTTGGGTTGTTTCTAAGTAAAATTGTTTGCTTCGAAAGGAAAGAATAAGCTGCAGTGCAGACATCAACTGCTAACTGAATAAATAAATAAATCAACAAAGGACTGTACAAGACCAAAACTGGCCAATGTAATTTGAACGCCTGGCATTTACAAATCACAACTTTTTACTGAATTCGGCTATGGCGAAGAAGCTTCCACACAAAACGAAAGAGAAAGAAGGATAGATTAGTTTGTGATATGCATAACACAGTTGCTAAATGGCAAAAGCAAAATCATTGTTATTACACATACGCCGCGTGCACCGTCGCGTCCTCATGGATTTAACAGAAACCGCCTTCCTGTGGACGGGGGCGGGGGCGGGGGCGGTTGTGGCACGCCCATTGGCAAAACACAGTTGGCGGTGGCTAATTAGCTGGCGGCAGCCCGAAGATTGCTGCGCATAATTGCATGTTGCATTAAATTAAAAAGCGCTGCCACAAAAAGTGGCAACAACAACAACAGCGGCAACGAAATTGAAATTTATGAAAGTGCAGAAATTTTTAATAATAAAAAAAAAACTCAGGAAAAGGTTGGAATAAAGATTGTGCGTTGCTGTGGTTGTTGTTGTTGTTGTTGTTGTTGTTGTTGTTGTTGTTGTTGTCTTTCAACTACAACAGTTAAAAACGAGAATGCGAAAATGTTTAAATCAGCCCCGAGATTATCTGGGTTAGTAGAATTCGCGCGCATTTCCTGCTCATTTCAACCGCATTTTAATGTGACAGAGAAAATTATAATAGCACAAGTAAGGGAAAGAACGCAAGAAGCAGAAGAAGAACAAGAAAATAACGTAAAGCAAAAAAGTGAAAGCTTGCCAGTGAATAAAGGGACAGACAAGCAGAGAGGGAGAGAGAGAGCGAAAGAAACATTATATGTTAGGATGCGACAGGCAGAATGAGAAAGAGCATACACACAGGCTCAAAAAATTACGAGAAACGAGTATTTTCATAATTTACACTGACTTTTTACAAAAAAAGATCCAGGAAAGCTAAGTTTTTATCAGCACTACGAAGATGTGATACCCTGGCACACGTTTTAATATAAAATAACAAAGCTAACATTAATTAAAAAATTAGACGGCTTATTATTTATTTTGTAATCAAAATCATATTTTGACCGATCGTTTCCATAAAAGTTAAATAATAAAATAAAATATTCCTTAAAACAGGACTTATAGCCAAAAACTTTGTTAAAAGAGACCACTTTTGCGGCCTTAAATCTAAGAATAATTAAAAGCAATTGAGATAAAAACTATTTTTATTTTCTGGAAATTGAGTATAAAACTTGATATCACAGGTTCTTTAAAATCGTACCCTATAAATTGGCGTACTTTGAAGTGTTCTAATTCAGACATGACCAGACTTTGAAAATTTAAAACAATTGAGAAAAAGCTTTTTAAGCTCAATCTTAAGCTGAATGTGTAAGATTTTAAGGGTTTTTTAAAATTTTGTACTTTGTTTTCTACAGCCTTCTAATTCATACATTACCTAGACTTAACATCGATCGTTCCACACTTCGTGACATAATAATAATACCATCTGCAAGGGTATATACAAATATATGTATAAAAAAAAAAAGGAAACGGAACAAGGCAGCCATGATAGGAGCACAGGATAGTGGCGGGGGAGGTGAAATGTGCTGAGGGTGCTGCTGCCATTGTCTTTTGCCGCAGCGCTCCGCAAATGCCATCGAAGCTAAAACCAAGGCGAACTGCTCTCTCCTTCTCTTGCTAAATTCATCTCTCTATTGCTCTCTTTCTCTCTCTGTGTCTAGGCTGAATGGGTGGCAAGTAATCAGGCGCAACCAGCAAAACTTTTACTTATAGTTAAATGCTGCAGCTGCACTGAAATACTGACAAAAAGCATCAGACAGAACGAACATTTCGGACAGCCGGCGAACGGACAACGGTTGATGCCAAGGGGAAGGAGAACAGAAAGAGGGGAAAGGGTAGGGGAAGAGGGTGAGGGTGAGGGTGACGGGGCAGAAGGACGACAGACGATGACAGGAAATGGAGGCTGCAGAGACTATACGCTGCCGGCTGGCATCTCATCTCGGCATCAACTCTACCCCTTTTTTGTTTGTCCATCTCCATCTCCTTCGTCTCAATCTCTATCCCTATCCCAATCCCTATCACAATCCCTATCACTGACTCTGTGCTCTGTGGCGCCAACAAAACAGTCATTAAGTCCTTGGCAGCGATTCAGCAGGGGAACGGGAGAAAACGCTGGCAGCATAGTCCAAGGCAAACTCAAAGCTGCAACATCTACTAAAATCCGCTTAATATAAACTCAGTCAGTCAGCGAAAAGCTGACTTACTATAGAACCACTTAGCGGATATTATCGACAAACAATATTATCGATAACTTTCAATATGCGCGATGCAATGTTGAAGTTTCCAACATTTTACTTTATTCAATCAAACTTCACCAAGTCAGATTTGATGGCTACCAATACGAGCATGTCTTGAATAATTTACTTTAATTGCTTAAATATACAAAATATATTTCGATAAATATTGCTTAAGTCTTTTACGAGGGCTGCTATATATATTTCTGGCCTAATAATGAAAATGCGAATATTTATCATCAAAAATTGTTTTATTGTTTTTCAAAGTATTCTCCAGCCTGATTTATACACTTTTGCATGCGCTCAAACCAATTGTCGAAGCACTTTTTCCACTCCGATTGAGACACCTCCAAAACATGGTTTTTGAACGCTTCAACAGCATCTTCTGGGCACGAAAATCGTTGACCACGCATTTTTTTCTTGATGTGCGGGAATAAAAAGAAGTCATTGGGTGCCAAGTCAGGGCTGTACGGCGGATGACCCATCAATTCGACGTTTTGGCCGGTCAAAAAGGCGCTGGTTTGAGCCGATGTGTGAGAGCTCGCGTTGTCATGGTGAAGAATGATTCGTCTTCTCTTGTTTGTTTTTCGAATTTCTCCGAAGACTTCAGGCAAACAAATTGTGGTGTACCACTCAGAATTGACCGTCCTTCGTTGCTCAAGCGGAACAGTCGCCACATGACCAGTTTTGCCGAAGAAACAGGCGACCATTTGCTTCGAAGTGCTTCTTCCACGAACAACTTTCGTTGGATTTGGCTCGTCTTCGAAGACCCACACGGTCGATTGTTGTTTTGTTTCGGGCTCATACGCATAGATCCAAGATTCGTCACCTGTGACGATCTTATGAACATCTTTTGAAGCACCGCGATAGTATTTTTTCAACATTTCTTTGCACCAATCGACACGAGCCTTTTTTTGAGCGATTGTCAAATTGTGCGGGATCCAACGACAACAAACCTTTTTTACGGTCAGGTGTTTATGTAATATCGAATGTATGCTGGTGGGAGAAATGCCCAAGGATGCCTCTATCTCCCGGTATGTCACATGACGATCTTGCATTATTAGTTCACGCACGGCATCAATGTTCTCTGGCACAACGGACGTTTTTGGACGACCTTCACGGAATTCGTCGTTGAGCGAACTGCGACCACGATTAAATTCGTTATACCAGTTTTTCACGGTGCTATAGGATGGTGCTTGATCGCCATACAAAGACTTAAGTTCATCGATGCACTCTTGTCTGGATAATCCACGTCGAAAGTTGTGAAAAATGATCGCACGAAAATGCTCACGTGTCAATTCCATTTTTTTAACGGAATTGAATTGTTCAAAGCTCTGTAAGTTTAACAATTCACGATTAAATGACAACACGTTCTGAGTGATGTTATGCTAAAAAATGTCAACCTTTCCAATGGAAATATCAGATTGCACCTGGCAACACTTATTGTTGCCTAGGCCAGAAATATATATAGCAGCCCACTATTTGTGTTTCAATCAGAATATTTGCAAAAAGATGCGTCAAGAAGCAAAAAAAGAAAGGATATCTTGATTGTCAGGCCACAAACATTTGAGTTTTTTGAAAAGTTTTCTCATGTTTTATTACTGAGTAATAATATAATTAAGAACGAAAGAAATATAATTAAGAATAATATCAATATACAAACTATGAATTTATAATACATTACAAACATTTTACACCAACTATAATAAAAATTACTTAATGATTAAATCAATATGAGGAGAAGGTTGACAACTCACAAAATCAACAATTTTAATTGACATATTATATTTACAACACAAGCTTAAATATTTGTGATTGATTTATTTATGAACGTAAGTGAACTAATTAAATTTGCGGATACAAACAACAATTTAGTATAAGTTAAGTCAACGTTTTGTTATGTCGTGTTGTTGTTGTTGTTGTTCTGTTTGTACATCAATAATTGCAACATGCAAACAAAATGTGTTCGAATAAAATGCAATTCGCTTTATTTGCGCTTGTTGTTTTACTCGTATGCATTCATTCGTTCATTCATTCATTCACAATTCAGAAATGCTCGAAAACAATGCCAGTTGGCAATGGCCAAAAATAGTTGGCCAAGAGCAGAAGAGGAAAGGGAATTCGACCAAACAGCAACCAAAATGTTGACATGCCAAATGTGTCATAAACAACTTTGTGTGCACATTTTCTAGGCAAAGAGACAGAGATAAAACAAGAACAAGAAAAAGAGAGAGAGAGAGAGAGAAGACTCGTTCCAGTTAGTTGGCAAAGTTGATGCAATTTCAATTTCAGTTTTATATCCATTTTTTATTTTCCTATTTTTTGCGTATGTCTTTTTGGCCATTGTCCTAGACGAAGGACCTCCTTAAGTCATTTTATAGACAAATTGTCATTTTAAGCCCGACAAACATATTTTCAACACACACAATGTTTACACATATCAAGCTAAATTGGAACTTCTTATTTTAAATGTAAGCATTTTTGATCATCATTGATTCAGCCCAGAAGCAAACTGTTTAATAAGTTTGTATTTAATGGGCAGATAATAAGGTAATTAAACCACTCTATAAGCTTTCTTTCAATGTTTTTCCACACAAATTTAGATTCCAAATTTCGATTAAGATTCCAAAAAGATAAAGCATAAAGAACTTTGTGGAGCTTAAAGCACAGATGTTATATTAAATATATGGCTTTGAAGCTATTTTTCTTATTCTAGAAAGCAGTTAATTCTTGATATGTTTACAGCAGTGGTCGGCACCAACACAGTCATATGTTTGCATTGCGTTAGTGTGCATTTTTGTTCGCCTAACAGCGGAATAACAGCGACGTTAACAGAAGCAAATCGTAGTAGTGTGTCGTACGTGAGTGTACATGAGCGGCAGCGCAGTCGCCACGAAAATTTCCTATGCGTACGGGATAGGGCCGTGCCGATAGCTGGTTTACAGGCTTTTAGTGTTTAATATGCGTATACCAATGAACTTCTTTGACTCGAACTTCTCTATTAAACAAAGCACATTAAAGATTTTGATTAAATTGATCTATTCGAATTGAAAAATCTTTAAAAATGAGAAGCTTTATTTCATGATATCAAAGCAATTACAGTAAGATTGATCTTAGTTTCTTAAAAACAAGTCGCGTGTTGACTAGTGTAGTCCAACTGAAGGGGTCTGCATCCCCCGCCACCCTCATTCCACATCACACCAGACAAATGATGAATGCGAGCGACTGTTTGCCATAATTTTTCAGCATTCTTTTAGCCTACAACGTTTTACTGTCACTTTTGCGTCTTCATCTCCATCTGCTGCACTTCTCTTCATCCTCTCCTGCCCACTGCACAGTCTTCGTCCAGCATCTTTTGCTGGTGCATCTGCTTCTCCTTCAGTTTTTGTGCTGCTATTCTCATGCTATTCTCATTCAAGCGCACTTGAACAAATAAGCACTCTTGGCCATACTCACTTAGCCACTTACTTACAGCTGTTGCCATTGTTGTTAGCATTGTTGTCCTTCTTATTGTTGCTGTTGTTGTCGCTGCTGTTGTTGTCACTGTCTGTTGTCGGGCACTGCAAATAATTATTATTATATATTAAACTTTAGATAAAGCACAAATCAAAAATATGTATTTAAAAAAATTGTATAGATTAAAGCTGATCCAAAGAAATTATTATTAATTTACAAAATAATTAACATTCAAAATGATTTTATTGCAAGTAGATTACACAATTTACCAATTATATTTTAATTTAAATAGAGAAAATTATTATGGCTTTATTGAATAAATATAAAAGGTAATATTAAAAGACTCAAGGAGGAATTTTTCTAAAGAATATAAACAATCACTTATTCAATTATTCACAGAATTTTGTGTCCAACTGTGAAAATATGAGCTGTACACTTAAATATTCCAACGCTCGAGTCAACTTATCATTAATCCAAGCTTGACTGAACTATTTCACTTCAATTTGTCTTCTTTCGACTGAAAAAGCTACTTCAATTGATTGATAGATAAAAAAGATATAATACAATTTTACTAACAAGAAGAGCTTTAGATAGTTGCAATACTTTAGTTTACATTACGTAACGAACAAAGCGAGGGAACACTGAAGAAATATTGTGCAAAACTTCAAAGAAAATTTAAATTACCCAATTACGAGTACAAGGAGAAAAGTGTATGCAAATTGCAAATATGCCAACAGCAACAAAAAAACGAAAACAAAAACAAACAACGACAACGAACCAACAACAACGTCAACAGAGGTTGTTAAGTAAATAGCGCATAGCTGGACGGAGTAAACAAATTTCTGGACGTGAAACTGCATCCCAAGTTAACAAAATTCAAGGTAGATATGCAAGGCAAAACTCTAGCAATCAAATGTGATAATAACAGGCTAACAACGACGAGAAAATGCCCTTTACAAAATGCTGATGGAAATTAAAAACTGATCAAATTAAAAATTACCAAAAAAAATTAAATAAAGATATTTTTAAATTTATGTAACAGGCATAAGCAGGCGTATTAGACCCTATGTATAGTGTATATATAAATAAACGGACAGTTTCTATGAACGCTTAGATCTTACAGACTCTAAGAGCTAGAGATACCAAAATTGGCGTGTGGATTTCCCTATATTCTAATCAAATCCACTTTATTTCTTTTTTTACATTTTCCACAGTAAACTATAGGTCAAATGGACACTTTTTCTGATATAAACTCATTTTTAAAAAGTATTCAAATTTACTAACTTTTGTTATGTACCCATGGGAGCATAACAGAAATGTTAACATTGCATTCTGATGTTAAGTTAACAGCTGTTAAGGCTGCAGCTTATAAATTGTGAAAATACTTTGATTAACTTCAAATGGCTCAAGTTTTTTTATAATTGAAATTTTTTAATACAAATTATGATGAATAGTGATCAGTGTGGTTTGTGCTTTATGTTGGTAGGTCTGTGCTGTTGGTACGTAGGCTGCTATATATATTTCTGGCCTAGGCAACAATAAGTGTTGCCAGGTGCAATCTGATATTTCCATTGGAAAGGTTGACATTTTTTAGCATAACATCACTCAGAACGTGTTGTCATTTAATCGTGAATTGTTAAACTTACAGAGCTTTGAACAATTCAATTCCGTTAAAAAAATGGAATTGACACGTGAGCATTTTCGTGCGATCATTTTTCACAACTTTCGACGTGGATTATCCAGACAAGAGTGCATCGATGAACTTAAGTCTTTGTATGGCGATCAAGCACCATCCTATAGCACCGTGAAAAACTGGTATAACGAATTTAATCGTGGTCGCAGTTCGCTCAACGACGAATTCCGTGAAGGTCGTCCAAAAACGTCCGTTGTGCCAGAGAACATTGATGCCGTGCGTGAACTAATAATGCAAGATCGTCATGTGACATACCGGGAGATAGAGGCATCCTTGGGCATTTCTCCCACCAGCATACATTCGATATTACATAAACACCTGACCGTAAAAAAGGTTTGTTGTCGTTGGATCCCGTACAATTTGACAATCGCTCAAAAAAAGGCTCGTGTCGATTGGTGCAAAGAAATGTTGAAAAAATACGATCGCGGTGCTTTAAAAGATGTTCATAAGATCGTCACAGGTGACGAATCTTGGATCTATGCGTATGAGCCCGAAACAAAACAACAATCGACCGTGTGGGTCTTCGAAGACGAGCCAAATCCAACGAAAGTTGTTCGTGGAAGAAGCACTTCGAAGCAAATGGTCGCCTGTTTCTTCGGCAAAACTGGTCATGTGGCGACTGTTCCGCTTGAGCAACGAAGGACGGTCAATTCTGAGTGGTACACCACAATTTGTTTGCCTGAAGTCTTCGGAGAAATTCGAAAAACAAACAAGAGAAGACGAATCATTCTTCACCATGACAACGCGAGCTCTCACACATCGGCTCAAACCAGCGCCTTTTTGACCGGCCAAAACGTCGAATTGATGGGTCATCCGCCGTACAGCCCTGACTTGGCACCCAATGACTTCTTTTTATTCCCGCACATCAAGAAAAAAATGCGTGGTCAACGATTTTCGTGCCCAGAAGATGCTGTTGAAGCGTTCAAAAACCATGTTTTGGAGGTGTCTCAATCGGAGTGGAAAAAGTGCTTCGACAATTGGTTTGAGCGCATGCAAAAGTGTATAAATCAGGCTGGAGAATACTTTGAAAAACAATAAAACAATTTTTGATGATAAATATTCGCATTTTCATTATTAGGCCAGAAATATATATAGCAGCTCTCGTATTGTTCGTGTTGTCTGTAGCAAGTGTCCGTAAAGCAGTGGTCGGCACCTACACATTCATATGTTTGCATTGCGTTAGTGTGCATTTTTGTTCGTCTAACAGCGGAATAACAGCTACGTAACAGAAACAAATCGTAGCTGCGACGTGTACGTGAGCGGCAGCGCAGTCGCCACGAAAATTTCCTATGAGATCGAGATAGGGCCGTGCCGATAGCTGCCGTAAAGAGACGTACCAAAAATAATTATTTGGGAAGAGTTTTAAAAAAATGTCAGCAGAACAATTGAAATTATTTCACTTATTTCTCACATTTCCAAAATTTTACTTTTAAGCACATAACCTATATCGAAGCAATGCCGGTCTGCTTGAAGCATGGCGGAAAGATAAAAGAAAAATTTATGAAGTGGATGCTGTTGTACGTTATTTTAAATCGCTTATCGATGTAAATGAGCCCGACAACATAAAACAATAACAACAAGAATAAACCATAGCTTTTTTCGTTACAGGCTATCTATTCTCAGAAGATAAGATCCAAAATATGTTCCTATTCTTACCTTATTAAAAATATGAAACATTTTTTTTATACATAAAAAGAATCAAAAAAAATTATTTTAATTATATTTACAAAAAAAAATTTAAAAAATTGTTTTATTTGAAATATATTTATTTGGAGGCATTTATGGGCAGTGCGAGGCCCATTTCTTTCAAAACCATTTCCATGAATGGTATCCATAAAACTTTTCACAGAAAACTTGCCAAACCCTCGGGCTAGTAATTTATATCAGAAAAAGTGTTCATTTGACCCATAGTATAGTGCAGTCTGAAACAGGTTGATTCAACTCACAGCATCATCTGAGTTAGGGTATAAAACAAGTACGGGTAAACACTTGGAGAGAAACTGTTGTCGAGTGTGTGTGTGTGTGTGAGTGTAGTTTACACAAGTATTTTTTAGCTGCCTGTCAACCTCACTCCAACTAGATAAATATGCGACAAGTTGCGGCTCTCCAGAGGCTCAGGCAACGCGACCTTGAGTGCGCCCGTCCAAGCAAACCACTGAAAGCCCTAAAGACTGTCCACTGCAGTAATAAGTGTCGTCAAAAATATGTACTTGGTACTCGGTACTCGGTACCCGCTCGTCGTACTTGTGCCCACAACTTTGATAAGTACTCGTTTTTGTACTCGTACTTGCATTCTTTACTTTCTCCTCTCATTTCGAATTGCAAATGCATTATGTGACCGTCGGGCAGAGGGGGAATAGTGAAGGGCAGGCGATTGCCATAAAAGACTTTTTGGCCAAATTTAATTGTTTCAAATGCAGGCGGTTACCAAAAATTTGGACAACAATACGAGAAGTATTGCAGCTTCTAAGACTTCACCAAAGTCGTATTTACATAAATTAAATATTTTGGCCATTGTCGGCAATTCCATTGTGAGACGTTACGTAGTGTCCTTGCAGGAGCAACTTTATTAACACTATTTTTACTAAATATAAACGGAAAGTGAACTACAATTTGGCGATATTTTTGTAGTCACTGTTACTTTTAGTATTGTTATTTTAATGTTACTGTTTAAGACAGGGACTGCAAATAATGATTATTTTTTTTTTTTAAATAAAAAAATCAAACACTTATAAAAGACCTAGAAAACAATGGTTTGCACCAAAATGTTTATTATTTTACAATCTCTGTGTTTTCACCATGATTTTTATTTTTATGATTTTTACTTTTTTACTTAATGGTAATCATTATTTTTGAGTAATTTTATAAAAATCAAAAATAATCATTATGAATGAGTTTTATTTTTTTTGCTTAAAATAAAACTCAAAAGTAATTTACGGCTTCTGTGTTAAGATTTTTACCAATATTATTTTATATCCCTATATAGGGACACCATAGCTACCTCCCAGCATAATCTTTTTTTTTATCGGAGTACGGTAACCCATTCAAACTTGCATAAAACATGAAAAAAAATCGAAAAATGTATAGTAGAGTGAATCGATTTGTATGGGTACGAAAAAATAATAAAATGGTAACCCATTTTCGTAATCTATGGTCAATTCTAAGATGTTTTCACCAAGAAACTATAGTTCTAAAATGAATTCCTGGTCCGCGCTTTTGAGTTGAAAAATTCATATTTTAATACAATTTTAATACAGGTTTAATAAAATAAGTTGTATATTTTCTGTTAATAAAAAATACAGGTTTAGGAAAAAACATTTTTTGGCGAAAAAATAGCTTTAATTTTGACGAATTTTTTAAAATAGAGACGAATCGCGAAATCGTCGTTCAGTGTTTTAAAGCTGATTATACATTTTTCGATGTTTTGATGCAAGTTTGAATGGGTTACCGTACTCCGATAAAAAAAAAGATTATGCTGGGAGGTAGCTATGGTGTCCCTTTATAGGGATATAAAGTAATATTGGTAAAAATCTTAACACAGAAGCCGTAAATTACTTTTGAGTTTTATTTTAAGCGAAAAAAATAAAACTCATTCATAATGATTATTTTTGAGTTTTATAAAATTACTCAAAAATAATGATCATCATTAAGAAAAAAAATTAAAAATTAAAATATAATCATTATAATGTAATTTTTATAATATAACTTATAATGATTACGGTCCCTGGTTTAAGTATTTTCAATTGACTGTTAATGTGAATTTTATCACTGTTACTGTTACTGTTACTGTTACTATTACTTTTACTTGTTCTGTTACTGCTTCTGTTACTGCTACTGTTACTGTTACTGCTACAGCAGCGGTCGGCACGGCCCTATCCCGTAGGCATAGGAAACTTGCGTAGCTACTGCGCTGTCGTTGACGTACGCTCACGTATGCGTCGCTGCTGCGATTTGTTTCTGTTACGTCGCTGTTATTCCGCTGTTAGGCGAACAAAAATGCACACTAACGCAATGCAAACATATGAATGTGTTGGTGCCGACCACTGTGCTACAGTCACTAATAATATTACTGTTTCAGTTACTGTTCATTTTACTAATACTATTATTCCACTGATACTCTAACAAGCATATTTAAGCAAACCAAAGATTCTCTGATATTTATGCTGCCACTGTTAGCGTCCCTGATTAACACTGCGACAATTGTACTTCAACTGATACTGTTACTGTTACTGCTAACGTTACTTTTTCAACCTGCTTGCTACTATTTATATACTTCTCAATGTGATAGCTAATCGTACTGGCATTCAAACTCATCCACTTGCAATTATTTTATGTAGTTGAATACACCCCACAGCTACCATAAAGTTTAGTATAACAGTTATTGTTTGAGATGTTATCGGGTATAGCTACAAATACGGCAACGGTTCATGCTGCTATTACAGTGACTGGCAACTGTTATTGGTTGCCGGGTCGAGTGCTTTTGCCGAACAGTGTAAACATCAAGTGCTGCTTCATTCTCCGCTTTCGTCTTCGTTTTCGTATCTGGCATTGTCTTTGCCTTTGCCGTTGCCAAGCAATTGCAATTAATTCAATGTCAGTTCAACTGTAACTGAGACAAAGGCCAAGCTGAGCGAAAGCACACAGAGCTATGGCTAAATACCAGTTACTGGTCGAAGGACCCGTTTGTCCATGCCACCAAGTCACTTTCCAACAAATCTACACTTGCATCCCACCCCCTTACGAGTATAACACCAGCGGGCAGATGACAAGTAGTTTGCCGAGGCAACGCCATTTGAAATCGCTAAAACTTTTTGACAATGGCCCTGGCTGCGTCGTAAGTGCTTATCTGTGCAGCACAAAATCTGAGCCTCAATTCATTTGCCATTCTTTGTCACACCCCTCTATACCCACACCTCCTCGCTGGTGTGACCCCGACTACCCCCTTCTACTTGTAGTTCTCGCTAAAGTCGATTCCGATGGCGTTGCCTTCCTAACGATTAATTCTGCCCGCCAGCAAAATGATGACTACGAGTACGTTGCTGATAATGATGATTTGATAATAATGATGATGATGTTGACTAGTTGACTTGTTTGCCTTCCTTTTCTTCGATTCGAGTGATGCAATTCGGCAAGCGTTGAGTGCATTTTGATTCTACGTATTTTGCCTATCAATATGCACTTACCGAAAATGTTTGAAGCAGATTTGAACTTAGCAAGATTCAACGTAAATGATAAATGATTTTTTCAAAGCCATAAATAGCCACTAACATCATTAATACAAGCATTAACAAAAGTATAAATATAAGCCAATGCAGTAGCAAGTACTGTTATTACCATTAGCATTAGCATTAGCATTAGCATTAGCATTAGCATTAGCATTAGCATTAGCATTAGCATTAGCATTAGCATTAGCATTAGCATTAGCATTAGCATTAGCATTAGCATTAGCATTAGCATTAGCATTAGCATTAGCATTAGCATTAGCATTAGCATTAGCATTAGCATTAGCATTAGCATTAGCATTAGCATTACATTACCATTACCATTGCCATTAGCATTAGCATTACCATTACCATTGCCATTAGCATTAGCATTAGCATTAGCATTAGCATTAGTATTAGCATTAGCATTTGCATTAGCATTAGTATTGACATTAGCACTTGCATTAGCATTAAACTATCGTATTAACCAGATGATAAACTCAAAACTTAATTGTGTATTTACTTTAATCTAAGCGATTTATAGATTATTATTCCAAGTTATAACAACAATATGCAGCTTCAATGAGTGATTAAAGCTATTTTTGCAATATGAGAAGTTTTTGGCCATTTGGCATTTGGAATGTTGAAACCAGACGTCGTCAATGTCAAAAGCAAATTTAGCACCGCACAAAAAGAAAACTTAAAAACTGGCAACAGCTGTTAGCCAGTAAACATTACCCCGATTACCCCTATAACCCCGTAGTCCCTGACACCAAAAATACCAAAGTACCAAAAATACTGAAATAGGTAAACGCAGCTTAGCAAATTGTGCGATGCCAACGACTTGACTTTTATTTTTATGTTGATGCAAAAACTTTACGTGCTCAAGTTTATTGAGTGGCTGCTGTCACACAGCCTTTGTATGTGCGTGTGTGTATATATTTGTATGGATCAGTCTGTGACAGTTAAATGGGTAAAAGAAAAAGGGTTAAGCTAGGGTCGACCGACAAATAAATGTCGACTTGGGTTAATCAGCGACAGTTTTAATACACAGTACGTTGCTTCTGAGAGCTTCCAAGAACTCCACGAAATCGATGTTTCATTAGCCCCAACTGTAAACTGAATTTTAAAGCAACTACAGCATTTATTAAAAATTAAAAAAGAAAAACTACTTTAAGTTCAATGCTGTTCTGATTTAAAGAAATGATGATGCTTCCTTTTGGAAGGACAAGAGAAGTGTAGGATTATTAAATATTTTGTATTTAATACTCTACCATAATATTTTATACCCATACTTCAAGAGCTCTTCTACATCAGAATTGTTTAGGGTTATACTTATAACATTTATCTTATCACAAGAACACACTTTTGATTATGTTCATTAATTTGAGAATTTCTCTGTGAATACCTTGCAACGATAAAATGTCTAATGAAAGCCCAATGTTAACATAGCTAGATCAATTCTTGATATTCGCCTAAGGAAAGCAACCATAACAGTCAGCGATTTCTGCTGGTCAAAAGTATGTTTGCAAATATATTAGCATTAAAGAAAGAGAAAGAGACAGTTGGAGAGAGTCAGAGATGGAAAGATGAAGAGGAGTAAGGAAGATAAACATAATATCATAATATCAGATGGCAGCCAAAGTAAAAGTCCTGTCTGCGGGCGTCTCAATTTTTAATGAAGCTCAAACGCAGCGCTGGAGAAAAAGCATACGCCCTTATGGGCATAAAATGAAAAGAGGGAAATTGGCGCCAAGGGGCCGAGAGTTGGTCCAAAAAAAAAAAAAAAAATAGTAGGGAAAAACGGGGAGAAAATGTTGCATCACTTTTGTTAACGGACATAACAAAAGCTATTAAGCAAACTAACAACGAGCGGTCGGTAGTTCTCCCCTAGAAATCTCAGTCGCCGACTGCAGTCTCCAAACTACAGTTGCAACTGATATTAAATATTTACGATTATTTATAAGCACCTCTTGAACATCTCCAAAAATACGAGCTGTTTATAAGTATTTCTATCAAAAATGTATCTGTTTGAAATTTCTACTCGCCAAGTGGAAAAAATGTTGAAAATTCAGTCGTTTTTTTTATGTGACCAGCATAAGATATATACTACTCGCTCTAAAAGAGAAAAGTCTAATTTATATCCGATCTACCTTAAACTCATAGATAAATAATTACATAATACGAATTCCACAATTATCCCTCTACGGAATAAAAAACAGTCAAGAATTAGCATATAGTATATATATATATATAGGAAATTCTATTTCACTCGAAAAGATTTTAATAAAAGTCGTCTTTGAACATTTCCATTTAGAGTTTACAATTAAATGATGAATACACGCACTGAAAAAAATAATTGGTTCTTAAAGCCCCAAATAATTAAGCTTGAGGCTTAAATATTTAATTTTTTATAAGTATAAGGCCACTATAAGAAAATCATTCTTTAAAAAGTGGTTCTAAATGATTAGTTTCGGGGCACTGTTCCTAATCCTTGATCTTTTCATCAGTATGAGAAAGGCATTGAAATTAGTACATTATTGTTACTTTGCTAAATTTAATCAAGGTCCCACACGAAAAAAAAGACACACACACACAATCACACATATTCAAACTAGAAATAATGAAATAGTTTTAATTAGAAATCTTTTATGCCTTGTTATTTGAATTTCATTTTGGCAATCTCCAAGACGTAAAAAAGAAGAAAACGTATAAATGAATTTAAGCATACACAGTAACAATTTAATTGTGAATGCTTATGTGAATGTGAATGTATGTGTGTGTGTGTGTGTGTGTTTGCCTACAACTACATTAACACTTTTTGGCTTTGACTTGATTTGCACAAAGCAAAAGAGATGCTGATGTTTGTCTAGCGCCTCTTTTGTTTGGAACATTTAAATGAGAAAAGTTTTATCAGCCCCAGCTCCAGTGTCTCCGCCCCTTCCCCCAACTTATCTTCTCCCACACACATATCTAAAGAGCAAACTAAGCAGTCAAATGACGCCCATTGGACAAGGAATATGGTATGTCAGAATATCAAAAACGAAAATAATAAGATAAAAGAATCCCTACGAACGGAAGAAAGAAATATACTTGTACGATATTTACCCAACCCAAATGATGAGCGCAAAACAAGTAAGAAAAGCGATTTTTTGTTTGTTTTTTCGAACTGTTCAAGTTACAAACACATACCCACACACACACACGAACTCACAAGTTATGTGTGAGTTTTATATGTCTTTTTATTGACAAAATGACAGCATTGTGGGCAGCAAAAGACATAATGATACTACAGTTAGAGATATATGTAGTACACACTCGTATTTAGTAGGTACTTAAACGTGAATTCCCTGTAATTCATTGGGTAAATATACTTCAGATACTTTAGCCAATTATATAAGTTCCCTTTTGTGTGCTATTCGCAAACATTTTACTGCTCGCAATCTTTCAATTCCTTTTTCATGTGCTATTCGTGAACGGTTGACTGCTGCGAAGTTTTTTATCTTTATCAACAACAATTTTTCAACTACTTTTTGTTATGTTATTCGTAAACATTTTGGTAGTAAACATATTTCAATCTTCTTCTTCATCTGTTAAGTTCTATCTTTTGCCTTAGTAATAATAGTTGATAACACTTTCTTTTTTTCAAATTCCATTTTATTCTGTTATTCGTAAATGTTGAACTCGGCGATATTTTAATTTATTTTATCAAAGTTCAACCACATTTTTACCAAATGATAATGCTTCATTCCTGAAATATTTTTAGTCTGTCTCTCAACGCAGTCTACTCGTAATCTATTGCTCTAATTAAAGCAAAGTATTACGGAAATATCATTATTAAACCGAGGCTGATAAAACTGGCGTATCAAAGCATTCAAATTAAAAAATGTAAAATTTAATTAGTATTGAAACAGCTTGTTAAGGTGATAAATTGAAGTGAAAGAAAACAAAAAAGAAATACTTGATAAATACTGATGACAAGCTGTTAGTATAAAAGACCGACTCTAAGAGAGTCTACCATTCAAAATCGAATTCAATATGTTCAATAACACGTCAACACGTCTTTTGGCCTTTTTCGCCTGGTTTGCCATAAGTCTGGCACACACGATAACTCCCACGATAAAGGATGGTGAGTTGTAGTCACCCAAAAAAATAAATAAAAATCAACTCTAGGAGTCATCCGAAATCTGTTTAGGTGCTACGGACTTGCAAACTGCACCATTTATTAAGATCGCCAATGGGTATTATTATATTGAGATTAAGTCGAAAGCAAATTGGTTTACTGCCTTTGAGGCCTGTCGTCAAATGGATGCCAATCTGATCAGTCTGGAGACAACTGAGGAATGGCTTGCCATCAATCAATTTCTGAATTCTTATAGTTCCCCCAACCACTATTGGACTTCAGGCACAGATCTGGCCAAGCAGGATCGTCATGTTTGGTTCTCGACTGGAAAACCAATACCTAATAATGCTTGGTTACCCGGACAACCAGATAATGAGGGAAATAAAGAGCACTGTGATCATCTTTTCTTCAATATTGCTAATCCTAAAGTAAGGCTGTTAAATGATGCACAATGCAGTACAGAAATGCCTTATATTTGCGAAGCACGACAACCCTATACGGTTTCATTTGCTGTATGGTAAAACACATTAAATAAACCCCTATTCAGTTAACTGCACTTCAAATAAAGTCTTTTATCATAAACAGGTCGTGATATATTAAGTTTCTTACCCAAAACTTTGCTTAATTCTATCTAATCTAAAAAAAACTAAATATTCAGATGCGCTTTAATTAATGGATAAAAGTATCGATAGTACTGAAGCTTCGTTTACCATGACCGTACTATCAGAAATTATGTTGCTAAATATAAAGTTTTATATAAAACACTAATTTCCTTCCTAATTGATACATTTTTTCAAAATAAATTATTATTATTATTGATAATTGTTAATAATTTTTAACTTTAACGATAGTATTATCGATAATATAACTCTTTTATTTAACAAAAGAGCTTTTCGGTATCAAGTAATTAAGAATATTCATTCATTGAAGTAAATTTGCATTTAAAATACAGTTGAACTACAATAACTCGAACGTCTATAACACGAATTCTCTCTGTCTGGTATTATTCTAGTTATTGTTGCTCTATTGGTCAGCTGTTCTACATATGGTATGCTGATATATTGTTTATCTGATTTGTTTTCTTCTGTTTTGTTTTTTTCAGCTGTTTGTTTTTGTGTAGTGACATTTTTAATTATGTTGTCAACTAATTTTTCTGGAAAACTATTCTTTAATAATATTGTTTTTAATTTTATATATATATCTGGTCTATATGTTTCGTCACTTAATGCATATGCTTTTTGTATCATGTTTTTTGCTGTATTGATTTTTTGGCTCAGTGGTTGGTGTGATAAGAAGTTCATTATTCGTCCTGATGCTATATTTTTCATATACCATTTAAATTTTAGTTTTCCGTCCATTGATCTTTGAATTTCAGTGTCTAGATATGCTATTTTGCCGTCTTTTTCCGTTTCATACGTGAATTGTATTCTCGGGTGTTGATTGTTAAGTGTTTTTAGTATCTCTTGTAAATCTTGTTTCTTTATTATGCATAATATGTCGTCCACGTACTTCACTATAAGTTTTGTCTGTATATTCTTTTTATCCAGTTCATCGGTCGTGTCGTCAAGAATCTTGTCGAGTATTATGTTGGCTATGGTTGGTGATAGCGGATTGCCCATAGGCATACCAAACACTTGGTGGTATATTGTATTATTATACGTTAAGTAGTTATTGTCAATTAATATAAATTCCATAATTTCTTTTACTTTTGCCTTTGGTATATTTGTGTGTTCCATGGGATCTGTCCATTTATCCATTATTATTTGTCTTGCTTTTTGAAAACTAAATTTTTTGTCTTTAAATTGTTTTCTTTTCTATTAATAGAGTAATTGAATTTATCTTTGCCGTTTTCCGCTGTTTTTCGTGTGTGTAATTTTAAACAACAAGCATTCATTGGTAAGCTAATTTATTAATTAGTGCGTCCGACTTTTCTGGTTGCCTCCTTTGCCGTCCAAATCTCCTTTGATCTCCAAATCTTCAGCCATAATTTCTTAATTTTTCCTCTGGTCTAGGACTATTTGCAGTAATATTGGGTGTTAGACGCTTGTCTTTGCTGTGTGATTCCTTGTTTTTTCCCTAATCAATTTACCTTAGCATGTCTCTTTACAAAATTTTTGGCTAGCCTAGTTCACCCTGATTTATCTGTCACCTTTTTTACTACCTTACCAATTTTTTCATTGAAATTGTTCACTTCAATTCAGAAGATCAAAGGTAAAACAGCTATGTTTTTTTTTTTGTTTTGCGTAAAATATTTAATTTTATATTCTGTTTTAGAGCAATGGCCAAATTCATTAATTTTGGAAGCTGCAATATCAACAACTTTGAGGCAGGCCGCGGTGGACGTGGCCGCGGTGGACGTGGCCGCGGTGGACGTGGCCGTGGCGGAATAAGCCGCGGCACAGACGACGGCGAAGGAGGACGAGACAGAGGTGGGGGAGGTGGATAGTATCCACAGAAATGCATTATATTTGCGAAGCACGACAACCCTATACGGTTTCATTTGCTGTATGGTAAAACACATTAAATAAACCCCTATTCAGTTAACTGCACTTCAAATAAAGTCTTTTATCATAAACAGGTCGTGATATATTAAGTTTCTTACCCAAAACTTTGCTTAATTCTATCTAATCTAAAAAAAACTAAATATTCAGATGCGCTTTAATTAATGGATAAAAGTATCGATAGTACTGAAGCTTCGTTTACCATGACCGTACTATCAGAAATTATGTTGCTAAATATAAAGTTTTATATAAAACACTAATTTCCTTCCTAATTGATACATTTTTTCAAAATAAATTATTATTATTATTGATAATTGTTAATAATTTTTAACTTTAACGATAGTATTATCGATAATATAACTCTTTTATTTAACAAAAGAGCTTTTCGGTATCAAGTAATTAAGAATATTCATTCATTGAAGTAAATTTGCATTTAAAATACAGTTGAACTACAATAACTCGAACGTCTATAACACGAATTCTCTCTAACTCGAACTAAATTGAGCAATAGCGTATACCGAACAAAAAGACTTCCATAAGTCGAAATGGCCATAACTCGAACTTTTTCTTGGATAATGGTGGTTCGGGCTAGGGATGTTCGACTGTATAAACATGTTTTCCCAATCGATAGTACACTCGATTGTAGCATGACTTAAATTCAGTTGAAAATAGAGTATGAATACTAAAAATCATCCTTGATTGATCATTAATTTTAAGCTTTATCTGACTCGAGTATTTTTGTCAATACATATTTTTATCATGAGTATCTTTGAGTCTGCCAGTTAATTCACTATGTTAGATACAGTTATTTATTGGAGCTAAGCATGTTTTCTCTCTTGTCGTCGGCAAATAAAACTTGGGCGAAACCAAATCGCATAAACTGTTGTTAAGTGTAAGTGCGATAAATCAATTTGTAATTGGGCCAAGTTTTTGGATTCTAACTCAAGTATAAGAGCATGTATGTGTTAAGATACAAAAACATGTGGGATTTTAGGGGGAAAACCACTGAACGGTCTTGTTGAGGATTTTAGCGCAGCTTAAGAAGTATTTAGTATCAGTATGTATGTGTGTGTGTGTGTGTGCGGGTGTTTGTGTGTTGTTGTTTTGGTAATAAAATTATTACATTTTGCATCCTTTTTGGTCAAGAGCTTAAGCTTGTCTTTATGCTGGACTTTCGACACAAATCCCACCATGCAGAATAAATGGAAAGAATAACAACAACAAATGGGGATTAAATACATATTAGATTGTAGCATAAGCATATAAAATATACTTTATATTATACATTAGCAGCAAATGTATGACCATGAGCTATGCTTTCTATTTACAGCTGGACTTGCAACTACAGGACGAAGCTGGTGGAGATATTTCAAGTTTTATAACCAACGGTGAATGGGACTTGTTAGGTGAGTTGCAGCACGAAAATGATGTCGATAACGATAGCAAACTTAAATTGCAGTAGCTAAAAAACAAATATTCATAAGTAAATATTTAATACTAATCAATGTATATTTAATAATTTTCATCTTCTCTTCTACATATGCCCCTCCATCTCATCAACAATTGTAAATTCTAATTGAAAAAACCAAAAATTATATATATATTTATTTGATATATATATATATATATATATATGTTTCGAAATTGAATAGGTGTGCCCGGTAAACGTAATGAAATCTACTATAATTGCTGCCCAGAACCTTATATTGACATAACATTTGCCATTTTGATACGACGGAAAACTTTATACTATTTTTTCAATTTGATTGTGCCGTGCGTATTGATTGCCTCGATGGCATTGCTAGGTTTTACACTGCCACCAGATTCTGGTGAGAAGCTATCGCTTGGTAAGTGTCCACAAAAATTATTTAAAAAAAAAAAAAAATAAATAAATAAAACAATTCAAACACACTCACAAACACAGAGACAACAAAAATATTCTTAGTTCCCAACCGAGTAAAATGAAAAGTGTGCGTTAGAATATTTAATTATTTCGACTTCTTCTGTAGAAAGAATAACCTTTTGCATGCTCTGTAAATCAAATTCCGTCTATATAAATATACACACACACTTTCATAAAAATACTCTCACACACGCATACATGTACACATGGAGTGTATGCATACATATATGAATTTGTGAAATCGGAAGCGAAAAAGAGGCTGCTGGGACACAAGTTGCGCATATTACGTATACGCCCAGGCGAACCTTGACTAACTACTCATATGCAAATGCCCGGTGGCAATGGCAATTCTCCCTCTTTCCCTCACTCTAGCTCTTATCCACTCTCTCTCTCTCTCTCTCTCTCTCTCATTCACACACTTTTTCTATCGTCAAGTTATAACAAAAGAAGGCGCCATCATTTGTAATCAAAGTCAGCGCTGGCAAAACTGTAAAATATGGCACAACTACTGAGGCTGCACCTTTCAGTACGACAAAAAGACAGACGCACACACACACATGAAATGAGCACAAAGCCTTGACCCCTTGAACCTCAGCTTCAACTACATATATATACATATACACATGTAAATATTTCTATATTTGTTGTTAACCATGTCAAGAAGCGAAGCTAAAACACAAAACGCAAATACAAAATATTTACAATATAGAAATTCTACATCTTAATGCATTCGTTTTCACTCAGCCCCAATGAAGTGAAACTATTGTATTGCACAATTGTATACCCTGTGACCTGTAAAAATAAAAATAAAAGTATCTGTTTAATTTTTCAACTCTGTCTTTCTTGATGAATGAACTGCATCCAATGAATTTATTTGAAATTATTTGAATTCATATTGAGGAATCATAGAAGGCGAAGGCTGTGAAAGCTAAAAGAAATGGGTGGTTAGGGCTTGCTGTAATTTTTAGTTAGTTTTTAAACAGACAGCAAACCAAGCAATACTACGCTCATAAAATAAATAAAAACCCAAAGATACAGTCCACTTAATATTTCATTTATCGTCAGTACTTCTAATAGAACAGTCAATTTAACTGTTCAAGTTAATAGAAAATAGTTCTACCTTGAACAAAAATCTACAAACTTTTAATGTTGAAATAAAAGTAAAGTAAAGTAAAAAGTAAAGTAGTAAAAGTTTGATTAGAAATTACAAGCATACAGATCTTTGATTAGTGCATGCTCAATATACCCGCTTATTGATATTGATTAAACATAGGGTATCTGAAAAGTTTCGCCAAAGGTATCGCAAATGCAACTCGAGCAAGTTCATTTCAAAAGGTCATAATTCCATGAGAATTTGAAGAAAATGAAAATTTAAAATTAAACTTGATTCATTTATTAAATGAAAAATTAAATTTGAATAGATTATTTTTGTTCAATGCTTAAATATTAAATTCCAGCCAATCCAGTTGATCTGTTAATACGAACCTTGTCTTTGGCCCCAAGATAAAAATATCCCGCTGCTCATTTTGCTAACCAATTTTAGGCATCTAACAAGTAATACACACACACACACACAGACAATCATTTTGAGCTAAGAAAGTTATGCGAAAATGTGGCAAAATGCTTTGCAGCTCATGTCCAGAATAACCAGAGCATGTGCCACAACTCCGGCATCGTGCAACACCATCCCAGGCATTGGCTCTAGCTCATCACGTACTTTCAACATGCGCCGCATATGGTGCATGTCAAAATTTATACAATACTTCTACACCAAAAATATATATTTCGAAAAGTCTTTATACATGTGTGTGTACATATATATAGAGATAAATACATCGCGTTTATGAGCAGAAGCCGAAGAAGAAGAAGTTGATAATGACGAAACAGCAGGAAAAGTTTTGCTTGCAGCTGCCAAAAAATGTAAAAAAAAAAAAACAAAAAATAATAATAAAAAAAAAAACACAACAGTGAAAAATACCGACCAAAATGCCATATTTTAAAAATTGTTCGTAGACCCCCCCCCCCACTTGCGTGTGTGTGTGTGTGTATGAGTGTGTGTGTGAGAGTGTGTGTGCGTGTGTATGAGTGTGTAGGAAAACGCATTAGGGACGCCAGCCGTGGTTCATGCATAATAGACAAGTTTGCGTAAAACCCTGTGGCTAATTTATGTTTGCCCGACACTTTCGGCGGCCTCTGTGCCCTTTCCCAACCCCCTCCCCTTCCGCGCCACCCTCTGCCCAACCCCTCTGCTGAATTTTGACATAATTTATATAACCTCAAAAGAGCAAGGCATAAAATATGCGCAGAACAAAAACGTACAACTAAGCAAACTCTTTATCGACACTGCTCGACTAGCATATACTCTGTGACCAGCTCTAACAATGCCCTTATACTACTTACCACACAACTTAACACACTACAAACAAACAATTTGCCTGCCAAATAAGATCGTTATGATGTTTTATTGTGTAGATATAGAGCATGGTAGAGTATATGAATACACAACTACACGACCACATTTAAGGCATCTAGAAAGACAATTGAATAGAAAGTATTTGTGAACTATAAGCTGCTCGGAAAGAATATATTCAGATGTATTTGAAATAATAAGAAAAGCAAACGCTAAACTAAACTTATAAAACTAAAAAACGACAGAATACATTTTTGGTTTTTCAACTCTTTATTATTAGTATAATTTGTAAATATTTAAAGTCAGTGTCTGTTCTTATTTTGCTAAATTTGTAACTTTGTTGCGTAAGAAGGAAAATCGAGTGTCTGAAGAAACAAGATAGAGAATAATTAATTTTCACAAAATTTTATCACATCTTCAAATTATAAATAGAATTTGGTTGGCTGCAAACATTAAATTCTAAGAGAATACTTTACTTTCTCAACTGTCATCAAGAGATATCTATTTTGTTATATACCTCTTTAAATAATTGAACTACCCCCAGGCATATTCAATGCATACAGGGTATAAAAAGGCAGCCAAGAATCTTTGATAGGGACTAAGCACTCACTGACAAACACCAGCTGCCCATAAATAATGATAAGTTGCAAGTATGTGTAAGCGGTGTATGCGTGTGTGAGTGTGTGTGTGTGTGTGATGTATATGTGTGTATATTGTTTTTTGATTGAAAAGCATAGTTTTTGGTGACAATAACGAAATTCGAACTGTAAATGTTAGCGACGGACAACTTTGAGGTTCAGCGCAGAAAATACGGTAGTAGTTTTTTATGCGAACTCGAAAATCGGGAAAGAACAAAACAAAAATTGACAATTACAAAAAAAAAAGAAAAAAAATCATATGCATCCTTGCAGCAATGCAGCGCAGCAGCAGCGACAGTCGACGCAGGAAGAGTTTGTGCTCAATTTCGAACAGTCTGGCAACACTTCACAGTCTCAATACCAATAACAATAAACAATAATCAAAATAATAATAATAATAATATTTATGCTCTACACTCCTCTTTCTCTCTCTCTCTCTCTCTCTCTATTTCTCTCTATCTTTAAATTTACCTTAATACACAACTATACACACACACACTCTCACTCGCTGTGTCGTCAATGCTCATAAAATTTCTGCTGCATACTTTCAGGAGTTACTATTTTACTATCGCTCACAGTCTTCCTGAATATGGTTGCGGAAACGATGCCAGCGACATCCGACGCCGTGCCGCTGCTCGGTGAGTTCTCCCAACAACAACAACAATAGTAACAAAAATAAAAATAAAACAAGAAAAATTATATTTAAAAAAATATAATATAATTAACGCACATTCAAACATTATTCAGCTCAACTAGAACTAATCAGTTAAGATTCTTACCTTCCGCACAGCCGATAAAAAAACAGAGAAAGAAAACAAACAAAAAAATCAAATACTCGCATCTAAAGAAAACTGCCGAGAAAACTGTTTTCACATTCTATTAACAAACGCAATTTCAGTTTTCTATTTATCATACTACATACTTCTCCTCTTTTGAGATTCTCTTTTCCAGTTCATTTTCTTTGATTTTTACATTTTTATATATTTATATACTCTGCGGTTGGGTCTTAAAGGTGCGCGGGCTTAAGCTGCTCCACGAATGTTGTACAACTACTCGTAAATACATTCATACACACACACAGATACACTTGTACATGCACACACATGTAGACACTCACACAAATAAATATGTATACCAACTTAAGTACACAGTCAGACATATGTACGTCTGTGTATGTGAAGGTAGTTAACTAAGGCGCCTTTTCTCTCATGTTCATATTAAAGCAGATGTGAAATGCACTGCAGGTGGGAGCACTGCAAATACTTTGGATCTTTGAAATGTCTAACATCTTTAATATCAAAAACATTTTAAAGTAAATTTATAGATATGGCAACGTCATGTGAAGAATTTGACAATGTTTATTTAGAAAGTTGCCCAACAAAGTTGTTAATAAATGGCAGCACTTAATTTATTTCAACATAAACAAGCAATGCAATTTTATTTTGCATACACAAATAACCGATATGGCATTTATATATATATATATATATTTAAGATACAAAAAGTTTTCAACTCTGCACATATTTCTGACTTATAACTTCATTCAGCTAACACCAAAGTTGCATTTATCTTGCACAATTCAATCAAATTCAATAAGTATGGCAGCGCCCTGACAGTAAGATGGCAGCCCTCGAAGTTACCAGACTGTTGAATTAACAGCACAATCATTATTCCGTGCTGCCAGATAACAACTTTTGTAACATTTAGCTAAAGTGCAGATTAAACTTAGCATGAACATGAGAAAATGGACTGAAATAACAGATGAGTCTGGTCAGAAGATGGGAACAGGAAGTTTTTATTAATATACAACAATAAAAGCACAAACTCATAATAAATAATGGATAAGGAGGTTGAGGCTATACTTATATAGTATGTGTGAGTCAACAATGAAATCAGAGAACTTGCCATCTTTCTCTCGGTGGAGATTTGCAGCGCTATTAGTTTCAAATTTGAAGTTTTTCCTTTTGTTGCTTTTATTGTATCGAGACTGAAAGCAATAAACACGTACAACAAATTGGCCCGTTTCAAGTTTCAAACAGCAAACGCACACCTTCGTCCTGGACCCCAATATGGATAAGAATAAGGATGAGAATGATGAAAACGAGAACGAGAACCAAGACAGCAACTTAAAATGTGGGCGAGAAGTTTATCGCGGAAGGGAAGGAGATGCGTTCTCTGCTGGTGTTCTGAAATCTTTTGAGTCTGATTTCTGATTTCTGGTTTGTTGTTTGTTTTCTTAATATTTCATTTAATGCCTCGCAACGTGAACGGGGAAAGGGAAGGACATGATTTAAGCGATTCCATAAACTTTCAAAATATGTATGCGATCCGCACAGTTTCAGTTTATCCCAATCACATGCATACGAGTATTCAGAAACTTAAGCCAAACTGAAACTGTTTTGCTAAATGCCATATTCGTATTATAAACACATAAACCCATTAAAAACCATACCTTAAATATTTAAATAAAAAGAAGATTATATAAACTCGAAACTAAAGCTAGAAGTAGAAATTACCCTCATAAATTGTTCCAGAATGTAGAATCGCTTGAATTTGCAGAACTTGTTCAAGAAATATTAGTGTTAAGCCTTACTGATAAGAAATTATCAACACCAACTACTTAGTTATTTACTTTAAAATAGAGAAACTGGTGAAAATCATGAGAATATATTTTACAATATTATAGAACGATTGGTGAATTAAGATGAAAGCACAATTCAACTGTATGAATCATAGAACTTTATACAAGATTATCCCTTTAAGCATACAACTAGTTTAGCTAAGTTTAACTTCTTTGTAGCACTTTCCAACACTAGTCGCAATGAGCCACACTGCTCAAAATTGAGATTAGTTTTGAGATTCTAGCACAAATTGAATAAATACAATCTGGGTAGATCCAACGGTAGATAACATATTCCACCCTTAAATACAATTATCCCTATTTGAGCAGGAGTGCAATAAGTGCTTCGTTGCACTATACAACACTAGTCGCTATGCTTATAACTAATTGTAGTTTTAGTCCTAATTTTAATTTCTCTAATGAAATCGAAACTCGACTTCATATTACGAGCACACATTATCATAATTATTGTGTTGAAACTGTAACGGCATTTGAATGTAATTAGTATGTCTGAATGTGTAACTGCATATATGTGTGTGTGTGTGTGTGCGTGTGTATAAGTTTATTTGTATTACAAGTTTAACATATACATAGATACATATTTAGATAGTTCAAGGTGTGTGTTTGCGGTCATTAATGTGGCTTACTTGAAGGTTTCGCTTTCAACCTTGCCGAATCAGTACGAGTACGAATTGTGTGTTGCTCGAGTAGTTTATAATTATTAATTGCAACTGTAAACTTAAGGCAACAACAGCAACAACAACAAGAACAACACCTAAAGCCACTCACATACAGATACATTACACAGTCTAACGCAAATGCATTCATTTCATTTTCTAAAATAAGTTCAACGAACTTTTAAATAATTTAATAATTTGGAATTGGAATTATTCGATGAGAATAAAAATTAGGATAAATGACTCGCAACTTTAATTATTTACATATTTTCATGTTACTCGTTTAATTATATTTATCCAACTTTAACTTGGAAATGATTCATATTAGATTATCTACTAGAGAAAACACTGATAAAAGAGACCGGATTTTAATATAATTTTTTTTAAATAACACAAATTCAAGAGAAAAAATACCGGGAATCTTGAAATCATCATGTTTTCTGTATATTTAAAAATTTGTTGTTTTGTGACAAATAAATTTAGAACTATTTTAACAAAGAATCACATCTTCGAATACCTTCTCGACTCAAGAAAATAATGCTTGAATGACTTACGAGATTATTGTTGAATAAATTATTTTTAAATATTTAGAGCTGTTTGCAATAACAGGTAATTTAATAACTTGGAAATGATTTGCTTGCATTTGTCTAAGACTCAAATTGATGTCTAATTTATTTAGACATACTACATACATAAATATACACATAGAATCACATAACTTAATAGATATTTGAGTTGTGCTTGAGTCAACGAGAAAATTGTGATTGTCATAACGAATTATCATGTGAGAAAGTGAATGTGTGTTTAGAATAATAGCAAGTGTATTCATAACCCTAACAGTTAGCTGTTCTGTACATATAATCGCATACAACAAACACCGTTCAATCAAATGTCACTAATAGAAACATAATTTTGAATGAAAACGAACTAATCGAGTATCGAGTATATTTATAAATACACAAATATAGTGAAGTTGGAGTTGGAAGTTGGGTTACTTGTTTGATCAATCATCATCATCGAAGCATGATCAAAAACTAATGGTCCAATATTATTAAACGTAGCCCATAAACATAATATTTATATTTAATATATAACATACATATGTATATCTTATATAGTAACATTTAGTAACATTTCGTAATACTTTTAAAGGTAAGTTCTCAAACTGTGTGTGTAAAATGTGAACAATCTTGGAATTTCTTCAGCGTATTTCCTAATCCTTCTATAGCTAATCTGCTGAGACGATATCTACCTGCAGCTGATCA
The DNA here is from genome assembly GCA_037043435.1 of Drosophila suboccidentalis. NCBI lineage: Eukaryota > Metazoa > Arthropoda > Insecta > Diptera > Drosophilidae > Drosophila > Drosophila suboccidentalis. The sequence continues at coordinate 2,316,555 of JBAMBK010001066.1, read as the reverse complement.
AATATCAAAAACCGACAATTCTATAAGTACAAGTCCCCCGATCACAATAATCCCATATCCAGCATGTCAAGTGGTACCTCTATTATCGTATCATGCATATCGTATATGCTAATTGTTATCATCCACAGTTTGTAGAAGTTAATGCACCATTTGCTATATATTGAATGCATATAGCCACAACATACACACACACACATACACACACACGCACACACACACACGCTCACATACGAATACACACACACATATATATTTTTGACACGTAACATTTCGAAATTTCATACTCGTAGTATGTGTATCTTGAATATCGTATCTTGTATCTTTCTTATCGTATCCGAAAACTGGTTTTCGAAATACGAACTCAAAACGCATGATAGATCTGAACAGGATCAAACAAATACAAATTAAAGATTTTGAAAAGAAAGACCAACAAGAAAAAGACTCGGTGAAAACTTGATTTTCCTCCAGTATGAATAAAAAAACACACATTTTATATATTTAACATATATACTACACACATATCTCCATAAATACTCCTTAAACAATATCATTTGTTTGAACTATTGTACTACTACTATGTATTTTTACTGTTTCTGTGATTTCTTTTTAATTTTTGTGTTGGATTTCGATTTGGATTTGGATTTGGATTTGCGTACAACGAGTACTCGAGCATTATTATGAATGCCAGTGTCGAGAGTTATTTGCCAAGGTCCACTACCACATAATGTAAAAGAAAAAATGTTCTTGTTGGCATGCAAGAACACAAATGCCTATAAACTGGTGACATGCCCGCCCCCGGAAACAACAAAACCCCAAGTCCCCCTCAGACCCCCAACCCCATAGACTCCAACACACACCGCACACACACACACACACCGCACACGCACACGCACACTCATACAACACTCACAACATACTCACATGATAAATATAAAAAAAAACAATTTGATGAATACTTTGACTATCTTCAACTTTATATTGCATATTCACATGGCATAACATATGAATACCAATGTGAATGTACAAATATGAATATGAATGTGTGTTCACTTCACTTTCTTTTTTTTGCGAATGAGCAGTGGGGGAGGGGGACTGGTGGGCGTTGGGCGGGTCAGCAAAAAAAGTGGGAGGGGAGGGAAGGCCAAAGTCAACGTCAACATGAATTTGTAGCGCAGGCTGGTCACACTTTTTTTTTGCAACTAACTCACACACACATTGACACACGCATACACCCCGACACACGCACACACACACACACACACATATATACAAGGGAACAGCTATGTAAATAACTTAATTCATAAAATGTCCGTGCTAAAAATTAAAATAATAATTGAGCTAAACGCTGTCTTTATATCTCTCTGTCTCTCTCTCTCTCTCTCTCTCTCTATCTCACTCTCTCTTGCTATGTCTGTCTTGAACTGTATATTTGGCTCGCTCATACACAAACACACACACACACAGTTACACACGCATATATATATACTATATATGTATTTGTATAGCAACAATTTTTTGCTCATAATTTGCATGTGAACAAATGCGGGCCGAAAATCAAAAAAAATTAAACAACTTTTGATTAGATTGGCAAAATACCTACTGAAAATTTCCAAAATGGGGTATATTAGCTAGGCAGTGCCAGGGTTGAACTTTGAGCTTGAACGTTTATGTGTAAATATTTTGTCTTCTTCTTCTTAATATTATTATTACTCTCGTATTGTTTGAATTCATCATTTATCTGATTTATTTACTTATTTTTTTTGTTTTTGAGGAATTTGTTGGAGAATCGGTTTTAGTTCCGTTCGAATTCTCTGTGCGCTGTAGTTGTGGTAGTAAAAATCGCTCTTTCTCTTTCTCTCTCTATCTAACTATCCATATATATTTCGCTCTTTCGATCTCGCTCATGTTGATTATAAGTAATTCCCATGATTAATCCAAATAAAAAAATACATGATTGCTAACATTTGATAAAAAATAAAATATATGTTTTTCATTTGATGGTGTTTCGCTTAATTAAAACATATGACAACATATGTATGTATGTATGTATCGCAGACATACACATACACACACACACACTACCATTGTATCATAGACACACCCACACACCCAAACACACACATTAACACTCTAGCTGTAAAACTTGTAAATAAAAAACACTTACACAAAGAACTTCTTCTTTTTTTTTGTTTTTTTTTTTTAGCATACATACTTATATATGTATATATGTTTATAGTAGAAACGAACGTCGTTCGTATGTATGTATGTATGTATGTATGTATGTGTGATAAACTGCCCATAAACTGTGTTTTTTTAAAGGTAAAAAAAAAAAATAACTAATAATAAATAAAGAATATTAATACTAATATTAATCTACTTATATGCATATGCGACTAGTTGCTCTACACTGTCCTACATATACATTATAATAATCATATGCTTAGAGCGCCTTTAAGCCAACAGTTATGTAGTGGAGTGTATGTGCCCCAGAAACAACAACAACAACAACTATACCAACAATAAAAATAACCAAAATTAACTATAAACTGAAAGTAAATGCTTAAAAGCAACTCATTTAAACTGAAGATGCACAGTGAAAGTTTAAAAATTCATTTTTCTTTTGGAATCTATTTAGATCACTGTAAATATATGTACATACATATATAAATACAACTTAATTATGTAAATAATTTACACGATTTTCACTGTGCATAAACTAAATAAATGCAATTAAATAGACTTTAAATAAAACTAATTAAATTCCCAAACATAATAATAAAAAAAAAAACAAATGGAAAGAAAATTACGCACTCAAGTACCTACAACAAGATCCATTCCTATTTAATTGCCATTTAACAAAATTATTAACCACAACAGCAACCACAACAACAACCACCACAACCACAACAGCAACAACAACCATAACTACCAAACTAACCACAAATCACAAGTACAACAAAACTGTAAACCTTTTGCCCAAGACCCCATGTCCATCATCAAATTTTACAGCTCAACAATTTCGAAGAACCGAATCAGATCTCGATTTTTAAACAAAAATGATGATTGCGGATAATTGGTTGTGCACAAAAAACAAGAAAAAACAAAAGAAAATAAAAACGAAAACGAAAACTTGAAAAATAAAAGAACAGGGCAGGGCAAAAAAAAGGAAAAACAATTAGTCACAAAACAACAAAGAACATTTTTACAAAAACAAAAAGAAAATTATTAAAAATAAGAAAATGATTAGAAAAGGCGTCAAGTCAAACGCGCGGTTCATTTCAAAGAAAACAAATCCTAACTCAAAGGACACTTTGAATTGGGCCACAAGTTTGTCTCGCTCTCACCCTCTCTCAATATAAATATCTGTGTCTCACTCTGTCCCTGTCTCTCCTTGTCCCTGTCGGTGCTTCACTCTTTGTCTACCTGTCTCTGTCTATCTTTGTCTGTTGAGTATTTTTTGGCGAGGCAACAAAAAAAAAAACACCTGTAATATAACTTAATTTTCTCACTGAAGCAATGAAAAATCAAATCTTACAAAAAGATATATATACAATGTTTATATATTTATTAACTATACTTCTATTTTTTTTCCATATACTGCTTTAAACTTTTTCTCTAACTTTAAACTTTAGTAAGCTAATAACATCAACAACAAGAACACACTGAAACACATACATACAAGCAAAATATATATTTTCCAAATTTCAATGCGAATTTTGTAAATAAGATCAGAAGAAACTGATCAAAATCAAATGTGTAAAAAGTTTCTTTTTAACTTAAACGAACAACAAGAACAACAACAACAAAAGCACACTCACACACACAACACACACATACACACATAAACTGAGTCTAAACAAAAATACAACAACAATGACAAATATTTTAATATATATACTACTTATTAAATTCAGGGAGTTTTCGAGGTTGGCTTCGCATTCGAAATGAACAAAAGAATACACATAATAATATACAATCTATTAAAAACAAATAAAAAAAATAGACTAGAATTGTATCGAATATTGCGAGTTCGATATATGGAAATCGAATGGAAATCGATGAATATTATTACCACAATGTTTTTGTGTCATTTTTGTGTCCTTCTAGGAACTTATTTCAATTGCATTATGTTTATGGTGGCCTCATCAGTTGTGTCAACCATACTTATCCTCAATTATCATCATAGAAATCCAGATACGCATGAAATGAGTGAATGGGTAATATTTATATTCAAACTTACTACAAATTTAACTAACTTACTTGCTAACTACTTACTTACTTACTTACTTTACATAAAAAATACCAAAAAAATAACATATAACTATTCCACCTCTCTATTTTTTTAAGTTCAACTTTCGTTCAACATTCTTCAACTAACATTTATTTTCATTTTGTGTTTTTTGAGCGTTCTAAGAGATACCGATACGTTATCTATTACTTTTGTTTTGTCAAAAAAAAAAATAACATTTATATGAACGAAACGAACAATTCAATCGAGTATTTTAAATACCAATACCAACAACAACAACAACCAACCAACACCCCAAAAACAATCAACACCCTCAAAAACCAACACACACAATCGCCGCCTCAAAAAAAATCAAAAAAAAAAAAACGGAATACCCCCCTTTGTATATTCCCAAAAACTAATAACTACTTAATTTAACATGTTTATAAGTACTTTATACGAACCATATACCAAGCATATACTTTACATTCAACACCTATGTATAGTGCTATACATTTAGACTCGGAACTCTTAAAATACTCGTAAACTCGCATACACAAATTGCAAATTACTCAGCAACTCTCTCGTTTGCATTTAACAATTACCGTATACTCTCTTTTAACACTATGCTGCATGCCAAAACATTTTGCAAGTCATCAATAACACAAAAAAATCGGAAAAAAAAGAAAAGAAATTCAACTTAATTATTGTACATTTAGCTTTTTTTATTGGTTATTCCCATCAAGTTCAGAAAGCAATTATCGATACCTTTAAGAAAAATTATATAGAGATGTGTGCGGCTAGTAAGATATTATTTTATTATAAATTTCTTAAATTGTCTTTTAAAAAAAAATATAAATTTATATATATTTATCAATTTTATTTGAATATAAGTTGGTGAAATTAAAATACCAAATTAATGGATAAGTTTCATTTTTGGATCAATTCTAAAGATAAAGATAATTCTAATGATATTTTTTATTTTTTCATTTCATTAAATCACTTTATATTTTGATTGGTAAGATATTTTTTGGCTTCAATTTGGTTCATTTTCTATTTGCTTACTGAAAATAGTTTGTTCACAATCGAGAAAAACAAAACAGGCAAATTTTGATGGCCTTTTACAGCCGCGCTCATCTCTAATTATCAAACATCGTGTAAATACTACTCTCACAAGCTTATATATAATTGAAAGCAAGTCTCTTGAGAAGTAAATTACAGATGCTTTAACTTCGATTTGTATCATCTAATTGAAATGGACATAAATTTGGCTTTAGAAAAATGCTTCAATCAGTCATCAATCATCAACAAAATTTACCCAAACTTGACAAACTTTCCCAAACAAAATTCAGATTATTTTTATGATTTTGAGCAGGTCTTTAAAGTTGAATATTAAAAAAAAAAATGCTTAAAGTAAACTCTTAAATAAATAATATATAAAATTCATATATATGTATATGTATAAACAATTTATGAATATCAAAAAGAAATGAACGCAATGTGTCTGTGTTTTAAAACAAATTTACCACATTTAGTTCTTACATATATTTAGAACAATTGATGACATGCTTTAACATTTACTTTATTCTTAACTTAAACCTTTACTTAATTGCCTTATACGTATTTGTATTTGTACCTAAAAACTTGCATTACAAACTATGAGAAAAATGAAAGCACAATAATCACACCAAAAACTTTTATTTCTCTAACAAAAACTCTGGCCAACAACAACTTCTACAACTACTACAAAAACTACAACAATAACAACAACAACTACAACAACAACAACTACTACTGTTACTACGTTAACTGGCAAACTCTCAACACTTAAAAAAATAAACTACTCAACTCAAATGCCTCTTCAACTATCTTTTACTCCCTGTAACTAACTAACTAACTAACTAACTATCTTCGTACTACAACAACAACAACAACAATTCGCGCGTGCTGTTACTATCTTTCTCTAACACACAACTTTACTCATATACATTTACCACAATGTGTTAACAAAAATTAATAAAACTATCTTAAAAAAAATACAAAAAAAAAAAACTTTAAATTCCCCCAACTTTAATAACTTGCTCATAAATAAAACAAATTCTTTAAATGAAAATTGGACTTAAAACAAATAAAATTAACAATTTATTGTGCCTAATGTGTGTCGTTACAAAAATAACAAAATCAATTATTTCTACATCAAACAACAACGACATAATGAACACTCTTGAACCTAAAAACCAAACGTTAACATGAACTGCTTAAAAAAAAAAAAAAAAAAAACTAAAAAAATTGACAAACAATAAAATAAACTTACTTCATATCTTTACATAAAACAAATGAAAAAAAAAAAAATGCCAAAAATATACTTATTGCTATTATTTTTAACCGCATCACCCAACACACCTCCGTCTCTCTGTCGAACTCGCACACACAGATAAGAGTAATATTCCTTTATTGGTTACCTTGCATATTGCGCATGCAAAGACCCGGACAGGTTGGCTACGAATGCCCGCCGCCGCCCTCGTCGTCGGGCTCATCGAATGCTGGCGACAAAAAGCAACAGATCCAAAACGTTGAGCTTAAGGAAAGGTAACGAAACTCAATACTCCACTCAACTCTACTTCGATTTCAATGTCTACTTACCAAGACAAGCATCCAATAAACTTAAAAGAAAATTGAAAATGAATACTATCGCATATACTATCGGTTAAAGCGATAACAAACTTTGGTATATATATTGACTTAATAATTGTAAATATATTATCAGATTCTCAAATAGAAGTAAGATTTAAAGTTTCTTTCTTAATTTATATTGTATATTTGCGACATGTTTTTGCGATAGTATTAACGATAGTTTCTGTGCATATGTAATCATTGATTCATGCATTTTTAATAGATCCTCAAAATCGCTGCTCGCCAATGTACTCGACATTGATGACGACTTTCGTTGCAATCATCGCTGCACCAGCGCCACATTGCCACATCAGCCCACATACTATCGGACAATGTTCAGGTAAGTCTCGTTTTACAAAATAATCTTACTATCAGTAGAAAAACAATTTATTCCCTCAAATATTGTTGCTAGCTTTAAGGTTTATTTAAACCAATGCTCAAGATATTTTTAACATTCACCCCTTATACAAATTTTGGGCTTAGGGTTTATTCTTTCTATAATCAGCGAATACTTAGCACATACTATACAAAAGATACATATCTTAAGCTAAAGCACCTTTCTCAAGTTCATGTTAATTATACTAATATAACAGTAGTATTTTATCCAAAATTTATTCAGCTGGGCCCAAGATCCATTTCCCTTATAAACTTCAAATTCGCATTCTATTTCATGTTCTGTTAAGTTTAAGATGCACTTTGAGGTATAATAATGAAAATTTAATTATTTACCTAAGACACAAACCCTTTAGAGAATTTACCAACATGATAAGTATTTGATATGTGATATGCTTACTGTATTTTCACCTTTCAAAATCTAAGATATTATTGAAAGTACTTTGGCACCATAAATGTATTTGCTAACAAACTTTGCTGTACAAACGAGTAAAGTAAATCCTATATTTTTAAATCAAATAAACCATGCGCTTTAGTCATAGCAAACTGTACTTTGAAGTGGAAAATTTTTAAATCAACATTCCTAAAGTCCAATTGAACGATTCCGTTTTGAAATCAATCACAAGCTCACAGGCAAAAAAGTTATAAAAGCTCATTCAGGAGCTGTGAACAGAAGTTACGCATACGCACCGTGTGCGGTGCACAGTGGCACCACAGAAAACTTTTAAATGTTTGCCAATTAAATTGCACTGCATGGATGAAATGTGAGATGGAGAAAAATAAAAAGAAGAAGGCAAAGGCAAAGAAAAAGAACTCAGCTAAAAAGTGGACAGACTGAAAAATAGAAAAAACTTTAAACGATTTGACGACAATATCAATATCAACAACAACGAAAATGACAGCATTAGTGAGAAGAAAAAGACAGTAAGAGTATAAAAAAAATTAAAAAATAGTAGAAAAATGAGAAAAATAACAGCAACAACAACAAGTTCAACAAGGCACATCCTCATACGCATCCGCATCCGCATCCTCATTCTGACAGTCAATGACAATGACAATGACAAGATGTGTGTGCCACAACAACAAAGAGACAAACAAACAAAGAAATATATATATATATAAAGACAAGAACAAAAACAAGCTACAGGCATGCCAATGCCATAGAAAATAGTGGCATGTGGCAAAGTGGAAAGTGGAAAGTAGAAAGTGGAAAATGGAAAGTAGCAAGGACACGCATTTAGTGACAAGCTGAAAACTACAGAATAGGAATACAATCGTAATAGAAAACCCTTAGAGAGCGAAAAAGCTGAGCACTGAGAACTGAGAACTGCGGAAGAGTCACGTTTCTCAGCTGAGTTCACATCTCCACCACGTCGTTGGGTAACTTATCGAGCTCAAAATTAGCAGATAATATACACATCTGTAGTATTGGGATAGACACGCTATAAGTAGCACCCAGATTCCTGTTAAACAAAAAAAACTTACGCTTGTCACACTCTACGCTCTATTTGTACCTTTCTTTACATTCTCTTGTGTCTTGAATTGTGATTGAGTAATTTCTTAAATTCAAGAATATATATTTAAGCATGTATATGTATATACATATATGCATAATGATTTCAGTTTAGACTCCTTTTCCATTAAGACTTCACTTATGCATTTTCTTATACTGGATTTTGAGCCAATTCATTTTCTTGCCGAAAAACCATATTTTATTTATTCTGATTCTATCTTCGGCCAATCAGTAACTAACAGTAACTGGAACCTTTCACACCTTTCCTTTGTATCCTATGTACGGTGGCTCACAGCTTAAAGCATGACCTGCATAAAAAGCATTTTTATTCAAAAGCTTTAATTGCAACTAACTAAAAAACGAACCTAATCAAAAGTATTCCCAGAAAACTAAAGTTATATCAACTCATAATTTGAAAATATTGAAAATATTCGAAAATGTTTCAGTTTATGTAAAAATCAACTTTTTCAACTTTTTTCCTCGATTTTTTTAAAAAAATGTTGGGATGCAAAAAAGTTCTACAAACAATTTAAATAGTGTCTGCAGAAAGAAATGCAAATTTGAATGGGTTATCGTACTCCGATTAAGGTGAAAACTTGGTTTTGAGTTCTTTAGGACCAAATGAACAAAATAAAATATTAAAAAAAAAAATTTTTTTTTTTTTTGTCCCATATAATTTTTTAATTTTCCGATCCAAGTCGGCACGGGTTATCATACTCCGATTGAGGTAACAATTTATTTCTGAGTGCTTTAGAACGTAATGAACAGAACTTGCCCGTATGCGTTTAAAAATATTGACTTTGACCAAATAAGGGACACCCTAATATATACATATGTATGTATATAAATTATGTTTACTTAAATTTTCTTAATTACTTTTGTAAATATCAGACGTTCCATTTAAAAAAATGTTTGGGAAAATAACACAGTATTGTAATTAAAAACTCCTGGCAGTAAATAGTTGTATAATACAAAATATGTAAATATAATGCAGAAATTTACTAAATTCAAAATTGTACGGTCCGGGCAAAGACAGCTAGTAAGTACTCGTATTTTTATAAAGATACATGTACATATATGATAAAATACTTAAATCTTGTGGGAAATAACTCCAGACACCATAACTCCATAGGCAATGTAAGGTTTTAGGGAAGGAAAGCAGGAAATATTTATTACAAATTCACATTACAAACAACGACGCGTCGCGACGGTCAAAGCCACTGGCTGGATCAAATACTCAAGTAGCATATCGAGCCCGTTTTGCGGATATAACGTAAGCGCCAAGAAGCAAATGTTACTGAAGAGCGTGTTTTAGATTTCGTCAAGTGGATTTATTTGTGTCGTGTGTCGCTTACGTTATAATTGACAGGCCATTATTTAAACAATATAAACATATAAAGTTTAGTTTAATTTTAATTTATTTTATAATTTAAATATTATATTTTTTAATTGTAATGTTTGAACTTAAAATTAATTGTTGTGTCGGCTGCTTTTAGCCTGACAATCAATAAATAAATATATACATATTTTGGGTGTAGATGCTGATGGTATTTATAATCACATTTTCATTGAAAAACAAATTTCGGAAAAATGTCGCTTAAGTCACAGTGCAGAAGGCCTATTTAACATTATATATACATATGGGCATTTCCAGAAAAAGGTCCACCACGACGAAAAACGTAAAATTGATTAAAAACTCACATCTTGTGAAATTTTCTTCCAAAAATGTATTCAAGTTATTTATTTAAGCAATATACGCTAGAAAAAATTCAATAAGATGAACATATAGATTCAATATTGGAATAAATTCACTTTTTCCATATTTTTGCCTATTTTCTTAAAAATTGATTTTCAAAATGGACCGTTTGTATTTTAACGATTACACTAAGTCAGGGAGTAAGATTGTAACATAAACCATTTTAATATATAGAAATATATTGAAAGTTTAATTTAAAACAAGTTCTAAGAGCTATATATCGGAATATAGAATAAAATTTGATCAACAAACTCTTGGAAAAACTAGGTGGAAATCTTGTCACGTTCGCGATGTCACGTTACAAATTACTAATAAAACTTGTAAAATATATAAAACGGTAGTTACATATCAAAGTTATTTCTAAAATGGAAAACTACATTATTTTATTATGGTTTAAGATTGGTTTAACATGGTTTTTCTTCCAAATTACTCGCCACATTTCGCAGACTTTCGCATTTGTCAAGATGAAGTCAAAAATGACTTCCATTTTTCGTCGCGTTCGCGATGCATTGTTTTCTATAAATAATTAAAAAACGACAAGTCTTCAAAGATTGTCTTTTATCATAAAAATAGAGTTGATAATATGCATTAAACACGTGAGAAAACATTTTTGAAAATGTCAATTTTTGCCATTTTTTTTTTTATTTAAAGTCGTAAGAATGTCGAGTTCGCGATCCTGGAAATACCCATATATAATTAAAAAGTATAATTTCTATAATTAAAGTTTTTTAATCGCTCCCATGGGCGAAAGTGTAGAAAAATTTGTAATATTCGTATGTACATAGACTCTAACTTTTTATATTCTGGTTCATATCTGAAAAATTGATAAAAATAAAAAATAAAATACCATCTTACACGAAAGAATAAAAATTTTTTGAACCACTTTAATTTTTTACTTTTGATTTAAATTTTTTTTTTTAAATATGCCCAAGCCTTACTTTTATTTCATCTTTTATTAGATTAGAGTTTTATGAAAAATGTACAACTTACTGGAGTTTCTTCATCCTATTTCATTTGCAGAACTAACTTCAGTTAATTGTGACAGAAATTGATTAAATGTAAAACTTTAAATTTATAATTTTAAATTATCAAAAAAGTTAAGGTTCCCCCCTTGCTTAATAATCGATATAATGAGGGAAAAAATAATTTAAACGAAATGAATTAAATTTTAGCGCATAGAAAATTCCACTTGAAAATCTGTTCAGTTTTGAAAAAAGCTATGAAAGTTAAAAGTTGGTTTGATATTCGATCTAACAACTTCAGAAATCAAAATATAGGCGATCTTACAACTACTGCTCGATAAGTCGTAATTATTTGAAGATATAACGACAACTCCATTCATTTCTTAACGATTTTTACATTTTGATATGAAACTCGATTCACTGCATGGATTTACATCAGTAGATCTTATTATTTACCATTAGCTATTAAAATAAATTTCGTAAAGAAATGTGAAAAATCAAGAAAAGGTTTATTTTTGCTACATAAAATATGGCAAAACAATTACATGATTGACTGTAGCTAAGCCAGCTAGTATGTAATCATTAAATAAAAAAAAAAATCACACATGTGGCGTCAAAAAAACTCATCAAAATGTATAAAAATAGAAGTCAGAAAGAGAAGAAAAGGAAAAAAATTATCAACTGTATCATCGGTGTCTGTCTCAAGTGTTTGTCAAGTCAGCATTAATATTTTGGGTCAAAGAGGAGATAGGCAAATAAGTTTATGCATAGCATAGAGAAAACAAACAACAATAACAAATACTTAAACAAGGTTGAATGACTGATTGATTGACTGACTGTTCGATTGATTGATACATTTAATGAGCTATTCTCACAGGCAAGGCGACGATGGCAGCGTGGGTCCTGTGGGTCCTGTAGGACCTGTTGCCGCCGTTGCCGATGCACGAATGCACGAAGCGATTTCGCACACCTGTCTCGGCTCCTCGGCGGAATACGAACTGGCGCTGATACTCAAAGAGTTGCGCTGGATAACCGATCAGGTGAGTGAGAGAATAAAGTGAAATGATAGCTCTGGTGCGATCTCATTGTGATAAATCTCTCGTTTGTCAGCTGAAAAAGGAAGATGAGACAGGCGATATAACGCGAGACTGGAAATTTGCGGCAATGGTCGTGGATCGCTTGTGCCTTATTATTTTCACGCTTTTCACCATTATAGCCACGTTGGCGGTGTTGTTTTCGGCGCCACATTTCATTGTAAGTAATCCACTGTACATTCTCAGTCAATCTTTATTCGACTCTTCTCTTTTATTCACTTCTCTTCTCTTTTCTCTAGTTCCCATAAATGATTCAAACAGCTCTCAACGATCTACGCATTGCCTCAGTTAACTCGAGTCGTACAAAATATTGTTTCTACTTTTGTAAAATATCCATCATCAATGAAAAGAATTCCACACAAAAAAGTAAAATGATTGAATTACAAAATAACAAGAAATCAATGTAAAGAATACATAAACAAGTAAATGCTTTTCAATTTCAACTTCATTTCGAAACAATTCTACAAATTATACAATACTAAATCCAAACTTTAAACTTTATAAATCTTACTTTCTTCAATAAAAATAATGAAAATTTTCAACAAATTGTACGACAGTTTGTTTTTAATTTCTCTCTTCTTCACTTCCAACTCTGGCGTAATAATTTTAGTTTTTAAAATTATTGTAAAATAGTTAATTTTCTTTTAGGTCTAGTTTTTTTTTGTGTTGTATTTTTTAATTTGTTGTTGGTATTATTATTTTTTTGATTTTTTAGTATGTAAAATAGTGTATACAAATATGTTGCTGTGATAGAAAAATGTATGAACAAAACGTAAACCAGTCACAATAAATTTCAAATTCAATGTGAACCAACACTCACACACACACACACACACACAAAGGCATACACACCCACACACTCACACACATACAAACTCTGACACCCACATGCACAGTCAATACATACATACTTGTTATGTTTTAAATGTATTTTGATTTTATCCGAAAATTACAAGCAAAAAGCAAATATGTACTAACATTTACAGTCAAACTGAGCTCTTTTGGAATATTTCCCAGTTGTGATTTCGCTTGTAAAACATAGAAATGAGCGTGCCTCAATTTTATGTTCTTTATAGCGCAGTTTGACTGTTGTTGTAGCTTTATCATTAACAAAATTGGCAATCGCACATTACGCAAAACCTGTTTATGTATATCTACTTAACAATTCGATATATAGTTAATTATAGCCTGGCTTGTTACAAACAGGTCTGTTCCGAATTACAATTTCGTTAAAATTTCCATGAAATTCTAGTGAATTTGCAAATCGCAGCAGCACTTAAAACGTATGAGTTTTGTACCAACTTATTTGATATTTCCAAGCACAACTTGCACCGCATTCCTTTAATTGAGATACAAAAAAACAATGCAAAGAAATAAAATTTATTTAAAGATAAAAACAAAAAAAAGAAAGACAAAAAACAGAGCACAGTTTTGAAACTGAATTCAATTCGATTCGATTCAAAATTGTTGATATTATGTTATGAATACTAAATACAACTGAACAACTGAATACTGAATACAGAAAACAACATGGCCAAAAAACAAAACAAATACAAATGGAAATTAAACGAAACGAAATGTAATGGAAATGAAACAGCTAAGAAATACAAGTAGAAGAGCAAGATGATGTTTTGATAGAAAGCAGCTGGTGAAATATCAAAGCAAAGTAAGCGATTGAGTCTAGAAGTCGAAAACAAAGTATAAAGTTAACTATTTTTAAATATTATATAGATACATATATACGAGTCAGAAATATATATAAACAGAATGTAGTGGAATGAAACAGAAACAAAATGGAAATGAAATTTGCAAAATGGAAATCTAAGTAATGCTTATAAAAACAAAACCAAAACTTGACAAAAACAAAAAACAAATAAATCAAAAATAAAAAAAAAAATGAAAAACAACAATAATAATAATAATAATTATTACAGTACTTAGACATAAGTGTTAGATAAAGCATTAGAGCGAAACGTTAGTCAAATATACATATACATATGACACATATTTAAGCTACATACACATAATATAATATATATACATAGATATATAACTAAAAATATATATGGATGAACAAAATATAGAGATTAATAAAAATTTTTAAACGAACAATTTCAAAACAAAGAACAGCAAAAAGTTAACAGCAAATTCGTGCGTAGCGTAAAACAAAAGCAAAAAACAAAAGTATTCAGACTACAGACATACTACTACAAAACATAAACAAAAATTAATAACTAACTAAAATATTAGTTAAAAAAAACAAACAAACAAAAACACAAACACACATGCGGTTATTTTTTGTTACATTTTTATTATTTTCGTGTAAATGAAAAAGAGATAATAGACAATTTGTATGTATTTTGCTTTGCATAAGGCTTACAACAACACATGAAAACGGGGAATACCCCTAACATACGCCCCCTAATACATAAAGACCCCGAAGAACAATTACGCTGTAAACGAATTATAATTTCTTGTGTCACATTGACATGCTTCTTATAACCAAGTACTAAGTATTAGCCATATACATACATATAAATATATATAGATATACATATATACTTAGATTAGATCGGCAAATCAAACTTGATAAATCCGTGTTTGTTTTTTTTTTAGCCTAAGCTACAATAATAACTGTATTTTTATAGTGAAAGCAACACACAAGATACACATATATACATACATATAACTATATACATATATACATGTATATCAATTAGGCAGCCAATTACATGCACAAGTCAGCAATATGCATATATACCTACATACATAGTTAAGTAGTATATACACGATACAAATCAACAGCTGCAAAAACCAAAACACCAATAAGAAATACAAAAAACAAAACAAAAAATTCAAAATATTTGAAAAACGCTGCTAAGGGCTATGCACAAGAGCAAAGGTCTTCCTTAATCTTAATATCTTAAAACAAGAACACAAAACAAATAATTAAATTACTTACCGTACTTAAACCGAGCAAGCATTAAACGCATGTTTAAACAAACAATTAAAGCCTAAAAAAGACAACTAAAACAAACTTAATTAAATCATTGCATGAGAAATTTAACTCAATCGTTTGAAAGGTAAACTAATTTAAATTTAAATCAACAAAAAATATAAATAAAAAAAAAAACAAAAACAAATATTTAAATGAAAAATTTAACGAATATATCCAAAAACTGTTAGCCGTCTGTTAGCCTAACAGCGGAGCTTTTAGCGTCGGCTAGCGACTGCACATAAAGCTCTGCTCAAGTTCGAGACAAACACCAAACTTTCACACACACACACACACACGCATCAGCCATAAGCATTTGTTTGTTGGTCGAAAGCTTGCACAGCCAATTGGCAGAAAAGCAAGGAAAACACACTCGCAACAAGGTCGAAAAGCTCGATGCTATAAAAACGCCATTTTCAAATGCTGCCTGTTACGCACAGTGTACTACATTGTATGTTAACTGAGCTGTAAGCTTATATCATTTTCAATTGAAATGACTTTTAAGACATTTTGATCTGACTTATAAAATTCTACAACTATTTAAATAGTTGTTAATATGTCAACCTTTAAGCCAGTCTCCAAAAATGAATTGTTCAACATATATTCTAAAATATGTATATATTTTTCTTTTTTAAATACTTACTTAAATAAGTATTATAATGGTAATTGGAGCTTTCTGATTTTTTTATATAAAAAATGTGACATCTCCTATTTCTTTCTGGTACCTTGTAAGAGATTTCGAAATTATTCCTTAGACTGTCTCAATAGATGTCTGTGTAAGCTATTTCTGCCCTGTGCAACACTCCGGCGCAAGTTCTTAAGACCAACAAGCTGGCTGGCAGGCAAGCACTATGATGCGCGGCGGCTAACTTGAACTACGTCTCTA
Source organism: Drosophila suboccidentalis (assembly GCA_037043435.1). NCBI lineage: Eukaryota > Metazoa > Arthropoda > Insecta > Diptera > Drosophilidae > Drosophila > Drosophila suboccidentalis. The sequence goes on along the minus strand of JBAMBK010001066.1, from coordinate 2,300,055 downwards.
ATTATAAATACTTATTAAACAACATTTTTAATGCTTAAAGTATGCACTAAACAAAAACAACACAAAATTAAACTAAAATTTAAACTAAAATTTAATTCAAATTAAATTAAATAAACACTAAATTAAATTAAAAAAAAGTTTAACTAAATTTCTGCTTGAATACTTAAATAAAAAAGCCAATTAAAGCTGAATGCGAATTTACAACAAAACAAAATGAAAGATGCAAATAGAGCTCAAAATGAAGAACAAATCATTACAGTGAAGCCAGTGTATCAACAACAATAACAACAACAACTAAAGGGTAATTTTTTCCTCGTAGCATTGCCATACAAAAATAAAACAAAAACAAAATAAAAGTAAAGAAGATAAAACACTTTTGTTGTACAATTTGTTTTTTTGAGATTGAGATAAGTTAATTAAATTTATAAATAAAACAAATAGAAACAACACGAATATTAAAAGCAGAACAACAAAAACCAAATGCAAAACAACAACACTTTTTTGATAAACTTTTTTTAGTAAATATATGTATGTATGTATGTATTAATAATGCAAATGGTTTCATACACACAGAAAGTATTCAGCAACAACAACAGCAACCAGCAAATGCGTTTTTACATATAATATTTTTTAAACTTCGAAACATTTATTCAAAGCACTCACAAGAAGATACGTTTGACCCTGAAATATTCAATCTTACAATATAAACTAATAGCAACTTTACTTATTTCTCATAAGACCGATTGAAATTCTAACAAATCATTCGAAACATTTGAATTATTCGAATCATTTCAATAATTAAAAATCTTGTCCGAGTTCCTTTTCTTAAAAGTCAATCGTCGCTGTTTCGAATCAATCAAATTATTTGAATAATTCGAATCATTTGCAGAACATTGTCTTGAGTCTCGTCGCTGTTTGAATTATTAACTGAATAATTACTATCATATTATACAAATATGTATAGACAATCGCCAAAATCAATAATATGTAATATGTACTTATACTATACACATATGAATATCATTTTGACAATAGGAGAAAAAGGTTATAAAACTATTTAGATTTTGATATGATTTTCAATTTTATCGATCTTTTGTGTCCCTTAAGAACAGTTTAACGAATTGACAAAAATGCCAGGAATTTCGACACATTCCTAATGGCAAAATACACAGACGAGTATAATAATAATCAATATATAAATTTGGCTTACTCAATGAGAACCTCAACTTTATTCGGTTTCCAAAAAATTAAAAATAAATAAAAATAAAAGAAAAATCTATAAAAATGATAATACTTATCTACTTATCAAAATGACAAAAAAAAAAAAAAATTAAACTTGCTTTAGTTTAGAGATCTTGAAAGACTAACCCAAATATGGCACAGGCGTTCTAATACGAGTACCTATTCCTATAAGTACTACAATACATACTACTAAAGATATATAGGATTGGCAATCAAGCAACAATAAGAACCTAATTCAATCGACTTTGTATACATACGCCATATAACTTGGCTTAGCTGCATTCCTACACATATCTAACCAAAGAAAAGAGATAAAAAAAATCAATTTCGAATTCGTCAAATACTTCAATTGATAAGCGTAGAATGCGACCTCAACAACAGATCAGATCAGATAAGATAACAATATATTATTTTTCTTTTTTTAGTTAAAACAAAGTTTCTTGGGGTCGTTTAGTTTCCTTTTTTTTTTTTGAGTTTAGGTTTCGTTTTTCAAATGGTTTCTTTGTAAAACCCAATTTAATCATAAGATAAATGACTTAAATTTCTCTCCCAATCTTTCTGAATCTGTCTCTAACTATACAAATGTAATGTCTTAAGAATCGAGGACTTAAATTCATGTTACTGTTAAAAGGACATAAGATAAATAGACATTGAAATCAACTAAGAAATAACTGCTCCGAATTTTATTTTCGCTGTCATTCCACAGATGGAATAATCAAAGTGCCAACAAAAAGAAAACCAATAAAATTATGTCAAAAATAAAAATTTTTGTGGAATTCAGGCGAAAGTGATATTCAGAATGGACTTGATATAAACGATAAACATTGCAAGTGATGTTGGTGTAAAGCAAATATCTAAACTAAATACTTAAGAAACACAGACACAGATACAAACAAACAGACAGACAGAGAGACAAACAGACACACAGATACTCTACTATGTATAGTGTGTTCTTGTTCGTGATGAGTTAGCAACTAATTGTACTTAAGTTTAAGGCTTAGTTTTTAAGACAACTTCAACGGATTAAATGAAAAAAAAAAAAAAAAAAATATACACATATTTATTAGCTGTGTTGCAATTAAGTGCTAAATGGAAAAACAATAAATAAATATAAAATATACTTATAAAGGAAAAAAGAAAAGCCAATAAAAAATAATTTTAATATAGCATGTAGAAAGTACATCTATAAATACTTAACTCTAATTAGTGATTAGGCAAAATGCTGCAAATTAAGAGCGTGACTCACATTCAAAAGGATAGAATTATAATGCATATATTACACACACACACACATACACAACACTACAGCGAGGGCAGTTTATATAGTTTGTGACAACACTGCACGAATAATTCATCAACCATAGCTAAAGAAATAAATACGAAATTTGATAGATCATCTTCCCAACTTTTATGTTCCTATCCAAACTTTTTCAGCAATTTAAATAGTCAAACACGTCTAGTCTACTTTTAGGAAAATCACAACAGATCAAAAATCATAACTCTTTCATATGGCATTAGTTAATCCCTATGTTGACCTCTACGAAAACTCGTATAGGATGGAACTGTTCCCAATTACGCTTTCTCTTTAAAAAATAAAAGAATCACACTTTTGATTAACAAAATACAAGAATTTTCTAGTGAATTGCTGAGAATTTGTAATTGGGAACACGGCTCTTTGGACAATTCATTTGGTCTAGGACAATAAATCATTACAACAAACAATGCCTCAAATTGTAGTTATGAATATTCATACTCTTATTCGATTTTTGTGTGTGTCCGCAACTTTCATTATTCGATACCATGAACCACAACAACAACAACAACAAGCAAGCATATGGTTGTAAATTAAAAAAAAAAAACAAATATAAAATCCAAATTTAAAAAAGTAAATAAATTGTTTTAGAAATGAAAAATAAACACATTCAAAACAATACAAAAAATACCAAAAAAAAAAATTAAATTTACTTACATACACACATACACATACAAGCATTAAAAAATGAGAAACTAATAAATTGCAAAAGAATATAAAACAAAAAAATTAAATGAAAACAATTTAAAATGCCAACAACTACTCAACGGCAAAAACATGTTAACTTAGTAAATAAAACGCAAGAAACGATACAATATGCAATTAAATAAAATGTTTTAAACAATAAAAAAAAAGCAGAAGAATAAAACGGATATTAAAGAATGCAAATCCATATGGAATTAAATAAATGAAATTGTTTTTCAACTGGGCGGGAATACAATTATTGTCCTTGATGATTGTGGAATTGCGAATTAGCCGCGAAACCGAATTTGGAACATGGAACTGAGAGAAATGACATCGTTGCTTTGTACAACAAAACAGTTTTATTTTAACTAATAGTTGCTACAATTTTAAAATTAATGTGGTAAAATGAAAAGATATTAAAGGAAAAACAGTAGAGTTTATGGGTAGTAGGTTTTCTTAAAACGACCCTCGCGATTCTTGCTTCCACCCGGCCGCACCGCACGCGGCACATACTCCTTGTCGTGCTGGTCGAGTGTGCGACGCCACGGATTGATGTTTAGCTCAAAGAAACGACGTTTCGCCTCCATGTTGCGTGTATTGTTATCGATCTTATATAGCTTCTCCCACATGTAGATCTCGGGCAGCTCCAAGTGACGCTGTCGCTTCGACGCCAAATGCTTGAACATATGCTCGAGAAATTCACGCTTCTCCGCATGCTCATAATCGGCGACACGACGTAGCGTCGTTCCGCTCACATACGGAAGCAGTTCATCCGCAGTGCGTTGAATGCTGGGCACATTGCTGTAAAGGATGAGCAGCTGTCGCAGCGTCGCCTCATTAAAGTCCACGCATTTACCCTCGGATGAGATTTCGCCATACAACGGCTGTGGGGCTGTGCCTCGACAGAAATTCACACGGGGATTCTCATCGACATTGGAGCCATGAACGAGCAGTGTATTCAGCTGGTACTCGTAGAAACTCCACTCGCGTCCATTGGTGATCACAGTCTGAGTGTTCAGCGGGTAGGTCAACTCGTTGTAGGTATTAAAGCCATTGTAATTGGCCTGCGCCAGCAGCCAGGCGTAAGAGGATTGTATTGCTAGCGCATGCAATGCCTCCTGGTTATCACGCTCACCGTACGATTTGGGGCGCAGCTGCAGGTGGGCACGTGACTGGAACGAAAGCAGTCCAAAGTTGGGCGCATTGGCGCTGGGCCAATAACCGGGCACATTAACCGCATGCTGATGTTTCGTGCTGTATCCCAAGGTGCGTGCATCGTGCTTGTACCGTGGCAGTTGCTTGGCCAGTGTCAAGTTCTCGCTCTCCTCAACCGTTTTCCACGTCGGCAGCTGGTGGCGATGGCGCAACGCTAGGTACGGTTCGCCGGTATACTGCACCATACGATCTACACTATCGTATGCGTCCTCTTTCTGCCATTCTTTGCCCTTTTTCGATTTGACCACATTCTTTGGTGGATCGACGCCACCGACCGCCCAAAAGGCCTCGTGCCGTGGATTATAATCAACCTCGATATCCTGCAAATGCGCGTAATCCGCACTGAGCACTTGCAAAGCAGCTCGGTTAATCTGCTCCAAAATAATCTGGGTCAATTGTCGTTCGTGTGTCACGGCATCGGGTGGCGCCTCCAGCAGCGTCAGCTGATGTCTGCAATAGTATTTTATGTATTTAGTTTGTACTCTTCAAAACTGGCTTAACTCACTTGTAGAGATCGTGAGCGTATTCCAATGCCTCAATGACATCCTCACGTGCCACCTTCACAATGGCATCCATCTTCAGCTTGTTGTCGTCGGACTCCGTTGTGGACGGCAACAGCGGCAGCTCCTCCAGCGCAGTGCGCGTGTAGTGTTGCGTCAGCGGCAGGGCGTTGTATGGCACAGAGGAGTCGGTGAGATCGACCACCTTGTAGCCATAATAACGCGGCATATTCACTTTAATCATTTTCTCCTCAACGGTGGGCAGCTCACGTATCTCATTGTGCCATTCGGCAGCTGTCTGCTGCTTGCGTGCCTTAAAACTTAAACTCCGAATTTGAGGATACTCCGGCTCTGCGGTGTATTCCAAATCAGCGACGGCCACAGCCTTGGGCTCTGCCTTAGTGGCCAAGTAGCGGCGACAGACTGCATGTAGACGCGCACGCAACTGCTCTCCACGTCGCAGCGTCAACATTTTCGCCGGTCAATCGGTTTAATACAGAATTATGAAAGTAAATAAAATATACAAATTGCAGAGCCGTAAGTCGCCGCCAACGAGGTTATGACATCGGGCCTAGGAAGAACGATAACGATAACGATAACAACTGTCAAAATGTAAATCGAACGCAATCGATGTTTCATCGCAAACGCACCAATACATCATTGGCAACCGTCCAATATATCGTAAGCAGAGTATGCAGCTCACATAATCAGCTGTAAGTGCTGCAATCAAAATAATAATGAATAAAAATTCAAAGGAACTGTTTATAGTTTTTGTATATTATTGAATTTTCTTTATTTTTTGCTACTCAATAAAGCATATTGCATTTAATATTTATGATCGCTTTACCGATATACACCAATATATATTCAGAAGTGCGTGTCGACAATGAAGATTGAGGCAAAATATTTAAATTTTAATAACATCAAATTATGTGATACTGGAAATCCGTGGTTTGCGTGTTAACGTGTTACATAAACAACTTTTGTACGCATACGATTTGTTTTGCTTACAAAACTGTGATTTTGCTTGCAATATCGATGAGCAGCATACTAGCCATTAATGACGATCGCTTTGTTTTGCTTTTACACAGTATGTGAATTATGTGAAACGATTAAGTATTCTTAATATATTTTAAGATTTAAATGTGAATCACAGATTAATGTGAATCCCAACTGTCCTAGCTGCATCAATTCACCATACCAAATTTACTGACCACAGCGCGAGAGGCAGTATCTTATCATTGCTAAAACTTATCAAAATTAACTACGAATCAATATTTGTATGTAATATGTGTATGTAAATACAATTGTGCATAGATTTTGTCTGCATAGTATTAAAATATTGAATATTGATACACAATCGCAATTGTGGACGTCGTCACGCGCTCAAAAAAGACATTAACCCGCTGAAAACAGAAAACTAGCCAAAAGAAAAAAAAGAATGTCCAATATGCCAACATTGACGGCGGCGCAGGAGCGCACTCGAGAATGGCTGGAATCACAAGACGATGAACTGGAGTCAATTGCGGAGTCATCTGTGGTGGATAGCTTGGATGATTACAAATACAGTGAGCACACGTTTACCGAACAAGAGGACGACGATGATGATGATGACGACGACACTGGCGAAGAAATCAGCACCGTTGCACTGGGCACACGAATGGGTGAGTCAAACATTTGCATATGCACTCGGATACAGTATGTCAAGTAATTGTTTGCACACAGAACATATTCACTTACAGTATGTCCTGTTACTGTATTGACCAGGTGATGTACTCGCTAACAGCTGAGGTAGCTAAAAAAAAAATTTCAAGCGCTCTCTCGGCTCTCAAAAAGAGAGAGAGAGAGAGAGAGAGGCGCTAGAACGAGACAGCAAACATTTTATGTTATTGAAATGAAATGGAGAATTTGTTTGATAAACGATGATAAAACCTGAACATAGTTTAGTTAAATGCTTGATTTAATCGGTTGTGAAACGATAATAATTTTATTTTTGAAATAAGGAAAAAGTTTATATCGGTTACAGTTAAGAATTTCAACTGGTTAATAGCGGTTAACGGTTATTGTTTCGTTTATTTTTTTTTATATTTTACTCACTAGAATTCTCAACTGATTCTAGCGGCACAAAATTTAAACTAAGCTCAAATCGATGGGTAATTCTGCATCTTGGTACTGCTAATTTGATATTTGTTCCCAATACATAAGTGCTTTTATTTAGTCTGTGAAAACAATTACCTGATGAACTGTTAATACATGCATATTAATGAGTTGACTAATTATTTATAAATACATTTCGATATAGGCGATAGCAAAGGCTCCATCATAAGAGACACACTACGCGATCTGCTCAACTCGATCAACAGCATTCAGACGGTGGGCAATGTGAACATCAGCAATTCCACCAACGTTCACATTGGGAATGTCACCAACATCAATGGCAACATACAGATCATTGCGGAGACAGCAACGCCACGTCCACGTAACACACACCGAGTGCGTCGAAAAGCTTCCCCGGCGAATGCCCCAGATCCGGGCAAACACAAAAATGTGGAGGAACAGGAACTGGACGAATCCGAGGAACGCGTCAATTCCAATGTTTTTATTAGTAGCCAAAGTAAGCACAAGGAATCGTATTATTTATTATAGTCGTTACTTTTAGGCTAAAAGCGTAACAGGAAGAAAAAACTGAGTTCATCATCTAAAAACGAATCCCCACAAACTACAGACATTATACAAAAAATTCCAAAATTTATAAACAAAAGTTAGAAAAACAAAACTAGTCATTAGGAAATTAAATTTAGGAAGAAAAAATTAGAATGGTAAAAAATTAGGAAAAGCTGAAATCATAAATATTGATTTTGATTTTTGATAAAAAAAAATTGAACCTAAGGCAATGAAATAAATAGTTCCTAGTTCTTATGCTTTTAATATTTTTCTAACTTAAATTTACCAAATTGTGGACTCTAAAAGTTTTTCTGCCTTCTTTTTGATCGTCATCCCTTAAGGATGTCTTAAGGTATACAGTAATTTGTATGCCGAAGAAATTGTTAAGATAGAAAGTTGAGTAACAGGGGGCATGTCATAATTGGGAAATTGACTATAGCGATCTTTCTTGTTTTTTATAATTTGTAGAATTCAAATTACCCAAAGAGCTGTGTTCCATAGTGCCGCGACACTCCTGGCTAGCCCAAATGCCCATGGAGGAGCCAGTGAAGCTACAGCTGCCCGTTAAATATGTTGTCATATGTAAGTAACTAACAAGATCTCGGAATATCTCAACTTATTACCAACCGTTAACAGTACACACTGCCACCGAGAGCTCCGAGAAGAGGGCCATAAATGTGCGATTAATCCGCGACATTCAGGTGAGCAGAAAAAGAGACACTTATGTGGGTGAGATTTAACTAATTGATGTCTATTTGTTTATAGTGCTTTCATATCGAGAGTCGTGGCTGGAATGACATTGCATATAATTTCCTCATCGGCTGCGATGGCAATATATACGAAGGTCGTGGCTGGGAAACATTGGGAGCACACACCTTGGGCTATAATAAAATTGCCCTGGGCATAAGTTTCATTGGATGCTTCATGCGTGAATTGCCAACAACTGATGCGCTCAATATGTGCCGGAATCTATTGGCACGCGGTGTCGAGGATGGATATATTTCTGCAGATTATCGGCTAATATGTCACTGCCAATGCAATTCGACAGAGAGTCCAGGACGTCGACTCTTCGAGGAGATTCAAACCTGGCCACATTTCTATAACATCGCTCAGGATGAGCAATAGCTGCATGACATTTCGAACTGATTTTCGTTATTTATAAATTGGTGATTGTCCCGGACAAATATATAACTATTGGCTTTAGTAATTAATTAAATGTTACCATGTTTTTTTGTTTTTTGTTTAAATAAATATGTGTAAATATACTGACAACAGTATAACAGTTTCGTGCATTTCAATTAATTATTCTAGGTCTTTTGTTTGGTTTTAAATTGTTTTCATATTTAATATTCTTTTAATTCGTATAATTTAATTATGGAAACATCTCAGCTGATTGCCGTTGAATCTCGTTGGCCGCCAGTAAATTAAAGAGCGTCTAGGCAGTTTCAACTTTGCGTGCTAAATAAATAAATAAAATAAGAACAAAGTTATTAATAACATGTCAAGATAATCGGAAGCTAACAACAAATGGCAAGACTTGCAGTTAGTAAAACAATTGTGATATAAACATTGAAATGGGATTGAAATAAAGGAGAGAAGATTTTTATTAAAATGTAATCAGTCTCTTTAAACAGTCGCAATTTTGAGGGAAATCGATCGAAATTTGTTTTTAATGATTTAGCTTGCTGAAATGACAATCAAGGAACACATTTCATTGGGGATTCTGAGAGCTGCAAGTCCGGAAAAATTAGTATTTAGGTAACATTGAAATGAATAAATTTTGAATTGCTTTCTTTCTCTTTAATTAGTCGCAATTTTGAGGGGGATCAATCGAAAATCTTGTTAAATATTTAGCTTGTTCGAATGACAATCAGGAAACACATTTATCAGAAGTATTGGGGATATTTTGAGAGCTATAAAGCCGGCTAAATTAGTAATTACAATTGGAAATTTAACGCGGGGTAGCTCAATAACTTACACCTTGCTACATGACTGACAATTTATGATTTTTCATCTGTAATTGACATAATATATATATATATTTTAGACCAAAGATTTACTGCAGTTTAACTAACGAGGCCATTGGCCAGCATTAATCGGATTTATATAATCCATTGTCATGTCCCAGTGATGCTTGCTGGAGCATTTATAAGACCTCGGTCTGCCTGGATCATATGTAGATGAATTGTGGATTGCACAACGAATACTTACGTGCTGGCTTGCCGTTGGCCCAAGGTGTGAACTTCACGTGGCTGTCGTTGCGCTTGGCGGCATCGACACGGAGCTCCGTGCGAAGGGCTTCACGCAGGACGCGGGCCGCAATGTTGGAATATTGGATATAGCTGCAACATGAAGAAATATCACATGTGAGCATAGAGTTACCGCACAATTGGTTTTATGTGTATGTTTGTGTGCATATTGCAGTTGGTTACATTTCAGCAAACAACAATTACGTAATGCTCGCAGACATTGTCAGACATAACAATGCCGACAATGCTGTGCAACTTTTGAGTGCAACAAAATAGTGCGTATATTATTAACTTACGTAATTCCAGCTGCTCTCCAGGCGTTGGTCATTCTGACAGATTTTTTTCGCAAATTATTCGCACGATGAACAAAAAAAGTCGGACCTTTCAGGCGCTTTCGGAGACGAGAAGATATTAATATCCAATCGATGTATCGATAGCTGAGTACCTATTCAAGTTCAAGCAACGCTGTCGATATTAGAGGTGGAGAGCTATCGATAGTCGGCACCATCGATAGTCAGCGACATTAATTTTTAAACCATCGATAACTATCGATAGTTTTCGATAGTGTGTTAATTTGAGCATATATGTATACATATGTTAAATTCCAAAAACTATAAATTTTTATATAAAATTCCAACTAAAATTTTAAGTTGGTATTAATTACGGTATTTTAAAACTTAAAATAAATAAAAATCGTTATCAACAATAATGTTTCGCTATTAGCTATTGTAATAGCCAAAGTTCGGCGATCTAAAACTTTGTCCAGCCTACTGAACATGCGCTCGGACTCCGTTGCGTTCTTCTTTACATATTTCGACTATAGTAAGCAGCTTATCCATGTCATAATAATATACATATAATTATTAAACACGAAAATTACATGTTTCCGAAGCTGCAGATGCCAAATGTGCGCCTTTCTGTGACGAGTTGAGCGTCATAAAAAACTATCGACCAGTATCGATGGTGCAGGTCTGCCATCGATGGCAGCTCGATAGCGCTTGACCATCGATAGTGCCGATAGTGCCATCGATAGTTCTCCACCTCTAGTCGATATCGCTTAAGTATCGATTGTTTTGCTGTGTTGTGTTTTTAATTTTAAAATAACTGTTAACTTATTTAAATTCAATTACGTTGTATTTAATTTAAACACACAACTAACTTACTTGCTTTTTTTTCTTCTGTTTTAAATGTATTGCGCTTGAAGCGATAGCTCGATATATCGATGCTTTACTGCTGCAAAAGTACTCAGACTGGCAGCTTTGTTTATGTTGTGTCTCGCTTGCACACATGTGAAACAGTTGATGTTTAACACTCTTGGTCAGTTGATGTAGTATTTATATTATCATTTATAGCTAATTAGATTCCTAGCATATGTGTTAACGCGACACTACAGTTAAAATCCAAATGAATTAACATTATCACAACGCTAAATGCATTTACGTATATAACAAATGGAATGCGAGAAAACATGTGCAACTGGTCTAGCCAAGGGTTAAGGTTAGACTGAACGCATTTTATCAATTGCACAACTCTTTGCCTAGTCCCATTATTCCCATTGCCAGCTTTAATCTCCAGTTTCCAGTTGATGCAGTGGAATGTCTGCCAAGCCGCCAATATTAATTATTGAGCCGTTCTTCGGTGGCAGCCATAAGCAACTAATAGATACATTAATTGAATGTAAGTAAAATCTGTTGTCAAAACTAACATACATACAATAGATAGTTAAATCGTTTCATTGATCAGGTCTCAATCTAGCCGACTATGAGATATTCAGTCTTCCTGCCAAGAAATGGCACTGGCGTGCTCGTACCTCAGCTCTGTATTTCTCGCAACTCATACCGCCAGAGCATGAGTACAAAGTGTTAATCACGAGCTCCGTGCTCAATTTAGCCGAGTTGATTGGCGTGCGTCCCGATCTCGTCACTTGCCGCAAGATCGTCTACTTCCACGAGAATCAGTTGGTGTATCCCGTGCGTGAGGTGAAGGAGCGCGACTGTCAGTATGGCTTGAATGAGATTCTCACCTGGTAAGCATTTTTCAAATTAACTTTGATTTTTGTTTTCTAATACATATATTCTTTTATTGGCATGGAAAATAATAATAATGAGATAAGATTTTACTAACATTAAACGAAATGTAGTGCAAGAAAATTTCACTAGCATTGAAAATTATAATGATAATGAGAATCACAGCATTGAAATCAAGTGGGAAAGGCTATAGTCGAGCTACCGACTATAGGATACCCGTTACTTATTTAAATAAATTTAAAATATTTTTTTGGCAAGCTTTTAGGCACTTACATTGCTTAAAAACTTTAATCAGCCATTACCACCTTTCTATTTTTCCGATCTTGTTACGATTTAGAAAGATGATAGGTAATAATAGTAGTTAACGTTATTAGTATAAAAAATCATAATATCATAAATAATCATGGGTGCCACAGAAATCGCCTTCGCTTGAATTTCACTGGAATTTGTATGAAATTTAAGTGAAATTCAAGCGAAAGCGATTTTTATGGCACCCCAATATCTCTACGGAGGCGGAAAGGGGCATGGCAAAAATTTGAAACAAACTTGATCTGAGTGGGGTTTATAGAAGTCTGTGTGCCAAATTTGGTTGCTCTAGCTGTTATAGTCTCTGTGATCTAGGCCCTCACACGGACGGACAGACGAACATGGCTTAATCGACTCGGCTGTTGATGCTGATCAAAAATATATATACTTTATAGGGTCGGAGATGCTTCCTTCTGCCTGTTGCATTTTCCATGTTGACCATTTTCAATGAGCACAGGGTATAAAAAACTTGGCACTACGTTTTATTTATATTTTTAATTAACGGGTATAAAAATGCACAAAAATGCTTTTAATAATGCAAAAGTAAAGATAATGCACAACTCTTTTTACTATTTATTTTCCAATATTATATACATATATGTGATGTATCTATCTACAGCCTGGCTGCGGATATCGTTCTCTTCAACTCCAATTTCAATCGCATGTCATTCCTGGACAATGTGCAGCCTTTTTTGAACATACAGCCGGACTTTAAGTTGAAGCACATCCGAGAACGCATCGAAAAGAAATGCGAAGTGCTGTATTTTCCGATCAAGTTTCATGCATTTCCCAACAAGCGGCACATTATGGACACGACGGAGGTCAACACGGAGCCGGATTGCTTGCACTTGATATGGCCGCATCGCTGGGAGCATGACAAGAATCCCAAATTGCTGGTAGAAGTGTTAATGGAGCTGATAAAGCGACAGGTTGACTTTAAGGTGACAATATGCGGAGAGAGCTATCAGGCGATACCAGAGGCCTTCGAGGGCATCCAGGAGAAACTGGGCGCCAAGCTGATCAACTTTGGTCACTTGACACGAGAGAAATACATCAAGACCCTGTTAACTGGCGACATTGTCATCTCGACGGCTGGCCATGAGTTCTACGGTGTTGCCATGTTGGAAGCCACCTATTGTGGCTGCTATCCCATCGCCCCCAATAAGCTTGTCTATCCCGAAATCTATCCAAAGGAGAATCTATATAATACGTCCAATTCACTTATCAAAATGCTTTACAATTGGTGCCGAAATCCGCAAATCTTTCGCCGGCATCGTGACAAATTCTTTGATTATTTCACTTTCGAACGTTACTCGGCACAGCACTTGGTGCCCAAATATCTGGAAAAGATGCGCATTTCCGTTTAGAAAAGGGCCTTAATGATATCATTAGTATGATATCTATTATATATACATACATATATTATATGACAATTCCAGTTGCTGTTTTGTGCAATACGTATACATATACATATATATATATATACATAACTGACCAATTTACCAGATTAACACATACATATATGTATGTATCTATGTTAACGTTTATAGCTTAATTCAGGATCTACGCTTTGTTTTTTCAATTATCTTATTAATTAATAATATCCTATCCTAAAAACTTGTTAATTTAATTACCAGTTGTTATAGCAGCTAAATACAGTATGTCATGTAAGTTGTTTGACAATAGCGAGAATTTATTTTGCAAAAACAAACTTTCTCTAAAAATATAAAGTTTTTTGAGATACATTTTAATGAGATTCATTGGATTTAACTATTATGGTTAAATTCAATGCGATTATGAAAATATTTGTTTCTTTAAAACAATTACTTGACATACTGTGAATGCAAGTTGTTGTAATTAAATATGCATTAAGTCATAAGTTTCAAATTGCTTTTGTTAAGATCCAAGCGATCTACACACAGACATATTTTAAAACAATTTGTTATTTTTATTTTATGATATAGGATTAAAAGCCCCTTGAAAGAAAGTGCATTCAAGAGATTCATTTGTAGCTGTATTTAAAACAGAGAATGTCAAGTTTGGGAAATCAAAATCCTGCTGAGGTGGGTAATTGCAGTCGAGGTAGAAAATGATCGTTTAATTATTATATCTTTAACGGTTCGCCATCTCATGTACCTCTCTTTCTATCTCATGATTCAAATATCATTTGATGATGATTTTTTAAAGCTATAAACAAATCTTACTGATATTCTTAATTAAGCAAACGATTTATAGCTAAACATATTTTAATATTGACAGTTAAAGTACATATCCACTTGTATGTACACATTGCTTAAAAAACTAGATAATTTACTTTGGAAACGAGTTATAAAATAAAGAGAAAAACAAAACAAAGCGTTAAAGAATCAAAATAAAATTCAACAAAACTTTGGTAACGGAAATGTGTTCAGAAATGATTCTCTTTAAATTTTGGCGGCATTGTGTACTTCTCCTTGACATGGGCACGATATTCATCATCGTCGTGGCATTCCCGATAGCATTGCGCACAAAATAGTTCGCCATCACATCCCAGGCAACGGAAGACGGCATCCTCATTACAGATGTTGCACCAGGGCAGCTCCTCGGTGTCACTGGTGCTAGGTTTGGGTGTCACACCCATTTCGGCATCTAGGACAGCCTCCGCCGGCAAATGTGATTCAGCGACGTACTGTTGAAAAATGAAAAGTAAGAAAGTGAGCAGAAAGTGCATTTAAAGGATATATGTAGATAGGACACCTTTTTCATAATATTTTGCAAAACAGTTTCATCATTCTCATCCTCATTGTCGCTGGGAGTATTTGTGGCGGATCCAGCTCCATTTCCTGTTCCCGTTCCCGTTTCCACTCCCTCGATGGGGGCATCGCGCAATGCACGCAAACGTCTTTCGATATCGGATATGGCATCAGTGCGTTCCACATCGATACGTTGGTCCAGCTCTGTTTCACCCATGAACTGCTGCAAGAGATCCTTGATTTTGTCCTGATCGGTTCGTTGATCCGTTGACAACAAAATATCCTTTTTATCATAGTTCTTTTGATGCGGCATGCCACTTAAATTGGAAAGACGCGCGCGAATCTCGTCATCAGTCGTTTCAACAGTCTTCAGATTCTGCAAACGTTTGCTTATAGCACTGTCCAGATTCTCGTCAATATCTGTGCTTGCAGCTGCAACTTCAGCTGGAACTGCTGGCGCCTCGCCAAGCACAGTGGTGCTTATGGGCGCCAGCACAGCAGCCAGTTCCTCCGAGGGCAGCACATTGCTAGAAGCATGATAAATGTATGTTTGATATCTATGTATGTATGTGTGTATATTAACAAGGGATCGCACTCACTCAAAAAGCGCATCAGCTGCCTCAATGTCTGTGCTCTTGGGTGGCAAACGCAACTTGGTCACCAGCTCGCCAGGCAGAGCTTCGCAGTCCACAACCTTTTCAGCATCGGCGACCGCCTGCATTTTCGACAGTTTGTCGTAGCAAATGAGGCAAACGTTTAGCACTTTGTTCGCCTGACGCGGCACCGGCATTGGCCTCTTCAGGCACTTGGCGCAGTAGGAATAACCGCAGTTGGGACAACCGTGCTATAAGAACAAATCCCAAATTTAATTATAAACATACATACATATATCAAATTAGATTGCTCATCATGCTTACCTCCTTGCAAAAGAGGCCATATTTGCGGCTGCATCCATAGCAGCTCATTTTGTGGCGAGTGTAATGAAAAGCTTATGTATGTATGTTTACTCGAAATTACCAAGTCAATAAGAAATTCGGAACAAAAAAAAGTAAACAAAAAGTGTCTTATTAGACAATATCAGTGCTCACAAATTGTGACTCACGATATATATTTTGTATATCGGTGATATCGATAGCTTCGATATTTTGAAGCCAGTGTCACTTGGCATCATCAGTGTTGTTCACAGTGCTGCCAACTTAGCCTTTTACCGGCCAGATCTGGCATTTTTCAACTGTCAAATGCAGGAAAAATTGTAAGCTAGCAGCTGGCGGGAAATTTGGCATTTTTGAAAATCAAACTGCCTGTCCCTCAGATTGAACAGCTCCTTCTGCAGTACAACAATATACATCTTTTAAAATGGGAAATTACGGATTGCACCGTGAAATTTTGGGCTGAAGCAAACAGTTATGTGGATTCGGCCGGTAATCACCGATTTAAAGCGTTAGCTTCTTTTGTCTTTAACTTACTATCGCTGCCGTGGTCAAACGCGGAAGTCGAACGAGTGTTTAGTCAGATGAACATTGGAAAATCGAACCTGAGGAACTCAATGAACATTGACACACTTAATTCGATTTTACACATACGGTAATTAATAATTTTAACACAATATTAAAAACTTTAACCCATTAAACATAAATTAATTTATATTCACAGTTATTTATTGCGACGGTCAAATAAATGTTGCCACAACTTCGAAGTGCCTCAAAAGTACTTAAAAATGATTGATACAAACGACACGTACACTGCTGAGGAGGATATCGATTTTATTGAGCTCGATAATTGTCTATCAATTTTCAAATAACAATATATTCAAAAATATTCATCAAAACTTAAATGGCTTTCTTTCTGGCTATTTTTGAATTTGATCTAGCCGTTTCTAGCACGTTTGGAAGGTTACTTTAGCATTTTTTTGCCCGAAAGAGTTGGCAGCACTGGTTGTTCACCTCTGAACAGCAAAAAATCCGTTTTTTGAGGGAAATCGAAGAATAAACTAAGGTTGCCAATAGAATAGCCTGATTTTTTTATTTTCATTAAAGTTTCTCATTTAAAGTTTCAGGAGTATGTAATGTTTTTTTTTATCATATTTGAATTGCTGTTGTCGATGTTTTCCCCCGCCAGATTTGGCAGAAAAAAATCTGTTCCCTTAAGCCCGCATATCCGACATTTTTCCTCAATTTGATTATTATTATGAAAAACATTTAATGCTCTCATTTATTTCTACAAAAACATACACACAAATACTTTAGACATTTCATTTATTCAAGATTACAAGCAGCAACTGAAATCGTATTTAGCTGCCACAGATGTATATATGTATGTAGGTACATCTCACATATTAAACATTTTCATCACCATACGCCGGAAGTTTGTCCTGGCGCACATCCATTAACACTATTAGTGGGATTGTGTGTCCTATTGCCTATTGACACTTGCAAGCTTAAATAAGTGAATTTAAATGAGGTTTTCAAAAAAAAAAAATACATCTTTTTTTAAATGAACATGTATTTTTAAAATACTACATATTTCATATTTTGAAAAGTTTCAGGGAATGTATGTAAATTTCATTTTTCATCTGGTGGCCATGAAACTAATATGCATATTAAGTTATATGTATGTAATCATAAATATATTTAGTATAAATGCAAAATACAAAATTCTCGTGTGTTTGTATATATTTTGTTGTGCATATTGAGATACATATACATATGCACAACAATAATTGATTTTTTTTTGTTTTTTTTTTCTCTTAAAACTAACGGTCTGAGTGATGGGGAAGAGGGGAGTTAAATTAAATATCATTCTCATGCTGTGTATTATGGGTTAAGGAAACTTGCGTTTTGTGTGTTGGAAAAAAAAATCAATTCCGATAAATACACGAGTAAATACTTTCATTGCTAAAGTTCAAGCAGTTGGAGTGGATTTGGATTAATGTTGGTACTTTTTTTTTTCATCATTTTTTTTCTTTGATTTTTTTGTTGTTGTATTATTGAGTTGGTTGAGAGCATGTTGGAAGTGAAAGGATGAAGCCCTAAGAGCGATTGCGCGCTCTCATGGCTTCACCTTGTTATGCTCCCACCATGACTGAGAGAACTATTCAGAAGGAGTGAGATCGCGTTCCAGTTCATTTTCATTGAGTATTTGCGTTAGCAAATCATGCAATGGTTCGAGTATTTTTTTGGCGCCGGTATTGGTTAGATTCTTATAGTCGAACATGTCATGGTGACTGATGCTGCCGTCTCCCTGCACTAGACCCTTGTCGATAGCAACAGTTTGCACGCGATCCAATCCCTTGGTCTGCTCCTTAACCAATTCATTAATCTCTGCATTTTTGTCACGCAGCAAATTCGGTTGCTGACCTCGTGGTAACAGCGACTGTAAAGTGTAATTAAAAACACATATTAACATTTAAATATAAAACTCGCTGTCTTATGTCGATAAGGATATCGGATTGCATATTTTGTTGCCTTAGGGGCAACTTTTTAATTTTTGTGTTTGGTATCGTTCTCTACACCCTGAATAGATTTGGCTCAATTAGGACTTTAATAGTATATACAGTAATCGGCATAAATATTTTGACAAAACTAAACTTAAGTCTATTCATAATTTGAACGTACTTTATGTAAATTTGGCATCAATGAAAAAGTCATTTAAATCCCGTTTTAATAATACAAAACTTTCCTAAACCCATTATGTACCCATTGAAAAGGTTGAATTTTTGTAAAAGTCTACTGTTTTGACTGATTTCCTCGGTCTCAAACAAAAAATGTTTTGGTGCAAAAAGTTTCTCTAAACAATTATTATAGTGACTGTAAAAGTTTAATTTCAAAAATCTCTTCGCTAGTATTTTTTGTTTTATGATTTTTTGAAAATTGCTAAAAATTACTATTTAAACCACTTTTTTCTCCTTTTCATGCTAAATTTTTCTACTAGCAAAGAGATTTTTGAAAATATTTCGGATCGGTTCAAAATTGACCTTTAGTACAAATCATTTTTTTGTTTATGCATTTGGTGCTGCTCTTTACGCTCTGATTAAATTTGGATCAAATCGATCCACTATATAAACATATAGAGAGATCGGTCGAAACCAAATACAATAATTAGAAAGAGTATGAAATCTTCGACGTGCCGAACCTCTTTCTTTCCTGATTTAGCATGACATGTATGTACATATGTATGTTATTCAAATGCTACGAGTATTTACCGGTAACACAATGTAGGCGCCAGGCAGTTTTTGGCGTATCTTAGCGATATTGGCGAGCAGGCCTTCAGCGACTTCGGCGGCACTGTTGCTCACATTGTTGGTGCCGACATGTAGGACAACTATTTTGGGATTGACACTGTCGAGGGCGCCGTTGTCGATGCGCCAGAGCACATGCTCGGTGCGATCGTCGCGTATGCTAAAGTTGAGGCAGTGCAGCGGTGCAAAATATTGGTTCCAGGTGTCGGTGTCCTGCAGCGTTTCGAATATGCAATCGCCGAGAAATATCACATCCGGATCCTTTTCGCGGCAATCGGATATAAACCGGCGATGTATACTCTGCCAGCGCTTGTCTCCGTCAACATCGGGCACGGCTGTGGGCACAGCGCAGGGATTCATGTTTTCTTCTGTATTTTTGCGTTTGCGGTGTTTTTTTATTCAGCATGCGGCGTACGCTGTTGTACAGCTCTCACAAACTGCAATTAGTTTCCAAGTTGATTTGTTAGCTGGCGAAGGCCTCAGCAGTTGTTGGGTCACCTTTTCAGTGAGTTGCACTTCAGAACTCGTATAGCGAATGCAAGTGAAAATAATTATAACCAAAAGAATAATTGACAACTAGAGTTGTGTCGTTTCGCTTAAGCAGGCCATCCACAGTCGAATTTGTTTGACGAACGTGTTCGATTCGACGAAATATTCGTGTTGTACGTTTTGTTCGAGAAAAATAGAACTGATTCTATATTGCCTGTGTTCGATTGAACAATTCGTCAATGGATGGCAATCTTGGCGCAAACATCATTCGTCAAAAGTTTTCGTAGCGTAAACAAGTGCTAAAAATGTCGAAAAAATTTTTGCTGGAGTTTATTTATTGCCTGCAAAATTAACTAGCACAGTGGTAGCAAGAAACAAGCCTTATTTTTCTAAATAAATATGTATAGCCATCAAGGCAATGACTGTATCGTTATCCGATGACATGTTTATTCTCTGAAAATTTTCTACAAATGATGTTTGCAAGCAATGTTTGAAATAGTTTCTTGTTCGACGAACAGTTCGTCAAACAAATTTGACTGTGGATTTGGTTCAATTGAACGGTTCATTGCAATGAGATCCGGAACATGCTCGCTATTTTTTGAACCAATAACTAGAGGTGGAGAACTATCGATGGCACTATCGATGGTCAAGCACTATCGAGCCGCCATCGATAGCAGACGTGCACTATCGATAGTGGTCGATAGTTTTTAATGACGCTCAACTCCTCACAGAAAGGCTCGCATTTGGCATCTGCAGCTTCGGAAACATTAGGTTTTGTGTTTAATATTACATATTTTTATGACATGCTATCTATAGTCGAAATAGGTAAAGAGGAACGTAACGGAACTAAACCTAATACAAATTTTAATGTTTTAATTAGGGTGTTCACTTGACCCTAGCAGCGTTGCAGGCTGAAAACGTTGCAAGCTTTTTGCAACGATATTAGCGATATTTTGACTTAAACTATCGATATTATCGATAATATATCGTCGTTTTTTGCCTTTGAATTTACAGATATAGGGGCCACCTAAATTCATAAAAACATTAGAAATTTTTCAGGAATTAAGCTTTGAATTCCCCGAATGCTATTAAAAATTTAATTTAATTCAAGTGTTGTCATATTAAAGTTTAAATACATTTCAGCTGCCAAACATAAACAATGTATTTCAGTTCTTCATATAACTTTTAAACAAAAACAAAGTCAATTCTTATAACTATAAATGAGATCCGAAGCCGCCAACACCAATAAGGACCTAACTAAATTTTAAAAAAAATTATATGTATTAGACCTTGGCTTTAAACGCAAATTAAAAAAATTTTACTCACATTAATGGTATTCCGGGAAACGATTTGGATTTGGTTTACATTATTTTTAACCAAATCTAAATCAGTTGACGGAACGACCCTTTTTGAACATTGATTAGTTTTAGATTTCGTGAACAGCTGGTCAGCATCCTAAAAAGCATTAAATATATATTTATAAATTTATAAAATCTTTAAATGCATAAGAATTACGTTCTCCATATAGATATGACAGCAGAATGTAAACAAACACCAAATGTCACACAAATAATGGGTTCAAATTTGAAACCAAATCGAAATCAAATCGAAATCAAAACGAATTCAGCCCCAGAGCAGATTTCACGAAATCAATTAGTAAGACCACATTTCCCTTATTTGCTCTGTGCACACTGAAAATTTTGTATGGAACAGCTGACTGCGAAATCAAAACCAAATCTAAAACGCTTTCCGGAATACCATTATTAAGAAGCTGGAATGACCGACGCCAAAAATATCGATAATCTCAAAATCTTATCGATATTCCTCATTCCAACAGCCTTATCGATAATATCGATATTTCCTCGATATAATCCCAACACTACTAGGCGCTGCTTGACACTTTTCTTTGGCGCATACGGCAACGACGGAAACCTCGCAACTCTGGAAATTTGTTGTAACATTTAATCATATTGATTGCATGGAGAGCAAAGTTTTATAAACGAACAATTGCAAAGTGCGGAGCGCACAAATCGAATACCATGGACGTGGACCTCAGCCTAGATGAAATAATCGAGCGCAAGCGCACACACAACCCTCCCCGGGCCAATGAGAAAAGACTGTAAGTTGTGCACAAAACCCAAAAGAAAATGGCGTTGATTTGCTAATGTTACCGTTTGCCGTTATATTTTTTTACACAGCAATGCCGTTTTAATGAAACCACGAAAGCCGATTAACAAGCCGGCTGGGCATCAACGTACATTCGATGCACGCAACAAAATCATACAGAAGACGCGCGCCAAAATTGTCGATGCACGCGATATACTCAACCAGAATATACGAGACTCTGGCATCGATGCCCGCAACGTGCTGCTCGAACGGAAGAAGGAGCGCATGCCACTGCCCATGCCAATGCCACCACAATCAGCGCGTATGCAATCGAGAGTAGCTGGCCCTGGTCGTAACGGAGGTGGTGGTGGTGGTGGTGGGGGCGTTCCTGGCATGGGAGGTGGCGTGCACAAAGGCCGATTTGGTCAACGTATAATTACGGTGGGCAATCGACCTGGCACCATGGTGCAAACACTTTGGGATCCTAAGGATGACTTGCCAACCCACAGTGCCTACAAGTCGAGTCGCCTTAATGCCGCCGCCAAACCATTTGTGCCTCGCGGCTATGTGGACTATGACAACATGCAGCAGCTAGAGGATGGTAAGTACATACTTACAGACATCATTGAATTGCACACTGGGAATGAATCACAAATTGCATTTTGCAGAGGAAATTGCACGCACGCTGCACATGGGCAGCTATAACAGTAGCCAACAGTCGGGTGTACCGCGTCCACGGCTGGGACGTGCCTACGATGGCTATGACCTCGAAATGGACGGTGTTGAAATCACATCGGCAGGTGGAAGCAACAGCATGGCCGGTGATCCCTTTGCCATATACGAGTCGGCACGCAATCGTGTAGAACGCCCCTCTCTGCCCCCGCCGCCGCACGTTGGCCATGGGGATAACGGCGAGAAACTTTTTGAGCGTCGACAGCGCAATTTGGTGGCAACATCCAATTTGCCAGATTCGCTGCGCGCCCGGCTTTTTGGCAACGAACCCGATCGCCGTGTCTCGCACGGCATCTATGCGAATGAGAATGGCAGCAGCGGACATCAGGCTGCATCGGGTATGTCATCGATGAATCTGCACCAGCGTCGCAGTCCACCATCGATGTCAATGCCGTTGCCATTGAGCGTGGTGAACAATAAGCCCGGCTATCGTTTGCTAGTAAGCAATCTGCACAGCAATGTCACAACAGCCGACATAAGGGAACTGTTTAATGATATTGGGCCAATGTACGATGCACATGTGGTGCGTCCAGGCACCGCCGAGGTCATTTACAAGTCGCTGGAACATGCTGAGATGGCTGTGGATGCCTATCATCAGCGTGAGTTCGATGGCCAGCCCATGCACTGTGTCCTGGTCAATCCGCATTCATCCAATCGGAGTGCCCACTCGGTCAGGTGAGTTGTCAACTAGTCGTTGCTAGTAATTTCTCTGCTAACGATCTCTCCTTCTCTGTCTTCTTCAGCTCTCGAACCGTAACAACAAACTCGTCGGGCGTGGAAGTGGACATTGATGCTCTGCACTCAGTACTTTTCCGGGATCGTTAAAGCCACAGGGACAGGCCTTCCTCATCCCAGGCAGTACATTAAACTATTGATCTACATCCCACGATTTATCCAAATCATCAATAACACACATACACACTTATACACACATACACATCTATGAAATTCTTTCCCCTTTCCTAGACTTAAGCCATAAAAAAACACATTTTGTATTCGTTGGTTTAACGAAATAGTATGACCGACGCCAGCTCAGTAAACAGATAGCCAAGTTTATACCCAAGCATTTTAATTCTCATGGAAAGGTTTGTCATATACATATATCGTGTGCTTTTTTGTATAAATAATATCTCAGCATAAACACTACTTAATGAAATCAGAGACACGATTTTGAAAAATTCCCAAAGCAAGCAGGCATAAACAATGAAAATAGTTGCACTAAACTTTTTTTTATTTTTTTATTTAAATTTGATTTGTTTCAAATTAATTTCCAATGTAAGTATCGATAAAAGTCTCAGCGATCTTGAAAGTTTAATTTCTTATAGGGAGGGAAAAAGGTACGTCATGATTTAATGATATTCTTAACTTTCCAATTGGTCTTAAATTCTATCTCGCAGATTTTTAAGCTCATACAAGAAAAAAAAATGTTTGTCTCCTATTTAATTATGGTTACCTGCAAGTTAAAGTGTCTCACGTATTTTATTATTAACAGCAACTCGGAAAACAATAATAGGAAGAGTATACAAAATAACTACCATTTAAATATTGTTTTTTTTCTTTTCTCAATACTCAAATTCTATGGCAAAAACAAGGAACTAAAAAGAAAATCTATGTACTATATAAATCTAAAGGACTACGGTATATAAAGATAGTTTTTCAGGGATTTTTTTTAAAGTGTTTTGAATCAGCATTAAAAGCGAAGTCTGGATGTCAAGTTTTATTTTATCGTTGCCAAATCAGTATTTGGAGGTCAATGTTAATGGTAACAAAATCGTTCACTGCGAATTGGATCTATTGAATTACAAAAGTAAAAATAAACTTCTAAAGGAAGAACATTTACTTCTTCAAGTGGGAATCCAGTTTAGGGGGCCGAAATTAGAGTGTTTCTTGTGTTTTTTTTTAACTGAGAAAGAATAATCAGAATTCGTTTAAGCGTGGAGGCTAGTTTTGTCTCATTTTGAACTACACATCAAAATTTTCTAAGAATATGAACCATATTTTGGCTGAAAAAAAGTTGGAGGTGTTTGGACAAAAATTTTTTTTTTTTTATAATTTTTATTTTACGTAATAATATCATTTCAAAGAGTGTTTCATATTCTTGGTACTTAAACAAAAGAAAAAAGTCGTTTCGAGAAAAACGCTCATCGATTTTGTGAACCATCTAAAATGGTTTCCCCCCTTAAAGTACTCCATCATTTTCGCAATATCATTCGGTATGCGTTAAAAAATCGAATTGCCCAGCTAACATGCTGAAAGTTGGGATTTTCCATAAAATAGTTGTAAGAGCCGCTTTCTGTTTTGGTTTTCTTTCTTGTTTAATTGTTTATTACATATTACATAAAATGTACAGTAAATATTTTAAGATCGCATAAAATTAATTCATAATAATTAAGTAAAAAAAAGTAGCAGAGTTAAGTCAGCAATTGAAGAGGTTGCACACAAAAAAAAGTAATTATGAAGATTGTCGACCAATCGGCGGCAGCTGAGCAGCTGCTCAATTGTCCCGGATGCCAGTGCCATAGTTGGCGCCTCCAGCGCGATTCAATGCCTCCCGGAACAGCTCAATGTCCAGCTCGGCCTCCACGCCCGCCTGCAGCTCCACGGCAAAGTTCTGTACGGAGATAGTGAAGCAGAGCAAATGGAAATTAAGGAGTGCCTTCAATATTCTTGCAGAGGCTATTTAAATTTAAATTGTACAGTGTATTTTGATATCGGCAGGATAAGCCACTTTTTTTTAAAAAATCTGTCAACATCGGACAACTATATTAAATCTATCAGTTAAAAATTTCTGTTAGCCATGAATTTTAAGTGTAATTATAAATTACATATTCATTATTCATTTTGTTAAAGCCAGGCTTGTTAAAAATGGGATGATAATATAATGATCATTTGAAAATTGAGATTTTGTATAAAAAAAGTAATTGTGCTTGTATTATTTGCAGCAAATCTTTTTAATATTGAATTTCACTTAAATTTGTATGAAAATTAAGTGAAATTCAAGCGAAAGCGATTTCTGTGGCATCCCCGATTATATTTTTTGAAAATCAAGAGGAGAACTTACGTTTAGGACATCCTTGATGAGCGCCTTGTCTGTGGACATTTTTGCACGCTGTATAACGCCCACTTCCTGTCCGATCCACGTGAGGAAAATGAACTTCTTGCGCTTGGATATCTCATCGCCCATTTGGATGCGGATGTAGCCGAAGGCGCGTTCCGAATCGCCAAACTGTTGGCGGAACTCCTCGAAACACTGGCCACGCCCATGGACAATTATCTGTGCGCCATCGAATTTGAAGACCGCCCACTCGGTGTCTGTGAGATCGGATCGGACATCCTCGTAGGCCTCGCGTATGGCATCCTTGTCCAATGATGTCGCCAGTGGCATCTATAACGGCACAAGATTATACATGTTAATTTGTTGATGTTATTTTAGCAAATACATAATCAGTGCAGGAAGCAAACACGCCTCCTCGCCCCCTTTAAATCAATTTCCCGCAAAGTTCATTTACTTAGCTCATCTATATAACCATCGCACCACAGGCCCCACTTTGTATTTTTGTGGATATCGTGTGGATTGTGGTGTG
Organism: Drosophila suboccidentalis; assembly: GCA_037043435.1. NCBI lineage: Eukaryota > Metazoa > Arthropoda > Insecta > Diptera > Drosophilidae > Drosophila > Drosophila suboccidentalis. The sequence goes on along the minus strand of JBAMBK010001066.1, from coordinate 2,273,976 downwards.
GGATTAACGCTGATGCTTAATGTGTAGTATGTGGCGCGTCGGCGCATTGAGGCAGCGCCAAGTGCTTTCAACTTGTCTTAACCATGGCACGTATCCATCAGATACTCGTTCATTGCGCGTCTCGCTTCTCAGATACTTTCGTTTTCGTTTCGTTTTCGTTTCGTTTTGTTTCCGTGCCAAGAGCCAAAACAATAACAATAACAATAATAATAGCAATAAATTTACAAATCAATCACGCCAATGCATTTTACATTTTGATTTTTTGCACAAAACTCTTCAATTTGTTCAGCTCAAGAGCGTTGCATAAATTATTCAACATGTTTTTTTGTTGTTGAAAATAAAAATGCAATAAATTAAAACAAGCAATGCAGCACTCAAAGTGAATATATATTTTTGAACATAAGTGTAGAAGAAGTAGAAATATTAAATATTAAACCTTGCAAATGTTGAGTCACAGGGGAAAAATCACATATATTTATAATCTATCAACATTAATAAATATAAAAAAAGCATAAGCATATAAATTGAATACAGTTTAGAGTGCCTGCATCATAGCTTTATTTTAATGTTTTTTCGAGTTTGTAGGTTGAAATGGAGCCCACATAATGTCGCGAGTTCACAGATTTGCGTCTGCATTTCGAAAGTATCTTTCAAATGTATCTGTAGTTGAGTCGGCTTCAATCAAGATTTATTCATTGTTTTGCTCCATTTGAAACAATTTAAGCCTCACAATTTTTCAATCAGCTGCCGACAAAAATAAAAAATTATAAAGAAGAAAAAAGAAACGGAAAAACTGAAACGGTTTAAAGATAATTTTGTTGTCGCCCCACGAAACGAGGCGATGTTCGTGTGGAATGGGAAAGATGATGCTGGCTGATGATGGGGAGATGAAGATGATGGTGATGATGTATGTGTGTATATTATTTGGGTTTTGATCTGCTTTTGGGAGCTGGTAGCTGATAGCTGGTAGCTGGTAGGAAGAGACATATGAGAATCAGAATGGGAGAAACGAGAGCTAAAGATGAACGAAAAACTGTCTCGAGCTCGACGACATAATGCGTTCATTGACCGATTTGATTGCTGTTGTTCGAGAGCTGTGAGAAAAATCAATTAGAAAAGTCGCGCACTGAAAAGCGAAACAATTAGAAAGATGAGAAGAAAAGAACCCCGAAAAGAAATGACTTTCACGACCGATGACAAAACTCTCCAGCTCCAGGTCGAACTCTGGCTGAATTAATTAACCAACAAAAAGGAAAAAGAAAAAAATATATGTATGCACCAAACTGTGCCAAATAGAAAGAAAACAACAAAGTGAAAGAGTAGCGCAAAAATAAAAAGAAACTAACTGTTTGGTCAATTTGGCATATAGTATATGAGAAATAAATTTAGAATTGTGGCTCTTGCGATCATATCATATCAAATCGTATTCTAAATTGGCCATCATAATTTGAAGCGCAACAATTAACGGCATTTCTGATAAGACCATTTCTCTGACTGGGCGTGTTGGATATAACCTCAAATATTATATATACATTTGTATATATAGGTATAGAGTCATATCATGATTATTTTGATGTATGTTTGTTTTACAAACGGGGTGCGGAATCGGGAATTGGGTGTGACTCCGGTTCTCTATGCGGGTGCAGCATTGACGCAAGCGTAATCTCAATTCTGAATTCTCTATTCTCCAGATAAGCCACAAAGTCGACGACGACGACGACATCGAAATTGATTTATAGTATGCTCCAATGACACTTGTTTGTTCTTCCCACTCCTTCTCCGCCTTCCCCTCATTTTTCTTCTTGTTAATTAGTGTTTAACAATCTTTCAATCTTCAAGTAGTTCTTCTAATTAATGTTCCTCTGCATGTTGTCTAAACTGAACTTTAGTTCTGTATCCAGACGGAACGAAAGCAAAAGTGATCGATCGATAAGTCAGCATGGGGTTACACTTATTTGTAATCATATTATAACATTTATTGATTACTTCTTTATCGAGCATATGTATATAGACACAAAACACAAACTCTTATACATACATATGTAGGGTGCGAGAGAGATTTGTTGCCAAGTGCATTAGGTTTACTTAATTCATGTGACTTTTAGTCGTTATCTTTATCTAATCTTAAGTCTATATGCTACTGTTTGTGCAATCTTGATTATTCCCCAAACATCTAGAAATTTCAAGAATTCTTCTTTAGCATATTGTGTGTGAAGACATCGAATTTGGAATATATTATTGCAAATTAAGATTACACTGACAAAATAAAAAGAGAATCGCCTTTAAAATCTAAGATATTCCTCTTTAAAATGTTATTTGAAATGGATCTTACATTATCATTTATACATAAATAGTTTATAAATACATACTTTAACACATTTTCAATGAATTTTTTTTTTAATTGAAAAAAGCGCAGCTTTGATCCTAGATTAAAGGTATAGAGTCATATCATTTGCATGATAGACACGTAAGTTTCTCAAAAATGTATCGCTTGCCAGGAATTAATCGGTCGAACACGCTTTAGTTAAACAATTGTTTGCTTTTAGTTAACATTTTGTTGCGATTCAATTACTCAACTGAAATGGCATGCGATAATAAAAATAATTTGTACGTATTAATAATATATATATATGGTATGTGTATATATCTATAAATATCGGTATCAGTTGCTGTATCAACATTTGTATATGTAGCTGTATCAGCAATTTTTTTTTTTTTTGGGTTTTGGGCGGTGATTTTATCAAAAATGTGCAGCTAATGAGTAAAAAAAAACTGAAACGAAAGCGATACTCCGAAGGCCGATACATATCTATATAAGTACAAATATAAATTTATATAGATATATTACACTTAAATGGTTGAAAGTTGACTAATGCTTTTCAGATAAGCTTTGACCACAATCAAATCAAATTCCACATCTAAACCAATGAAGCTTTGTGCTAAATGCAACACGCAACAAAAACATCATTGAATCAGCTACATGAGTGAGTGGCAGGAAAAAATTACAAAGACTGAACTTTAGCAAAGTGTGGCAAGTCCCGCAAAATGTGACTCACAGTCAAGTTCTTGGCAAAGGGTTAGTCATCAGGAAGTTTTATACATTTTATTCACCATGACACAGTTAAGCATAAGAGAGTTAACTAATCATTTTTATCTACTTCAAAAATAATAGTAATATTAATTTTATTGATTCAAATTTAAAACTTTCCTGTTTCTGTTACCCCATTAAAAAATAGTAAAAAGTTTTTCTCATAAATTTTCATCTGTTTTGATTTTGTTGGGCTTATAAGACTTATTTGCCTTTTTGATTTTTATGCAATAATTTGGCGTGGCTTACATTTTCTAGAATCGCTTGACATTTATTTTTCTGGTTTTTCTAGCTCAATTTAAGGTCATATTTCCTATACATTTCTAAGTAAAGCTGCAATAATTACAAATACACAGGAATGTGTACATTACTTGACATTGTAATACTTTTTACAAAATTCGTTTTTATAATATTTTATTATAAATATTGCATTACTTGCAATATCTATTGTTTTAGTTGTTCAAGCATTGATCTATAACAAAGTTTCTAACGAACTTTACATTCTTAGCTCAGTAACTAGTAGTATATTTCAAAAAAGATTATGGTACAGATATATTATTCATATTTGTATTAAGTCATCATCCAAGAGAAAGTATTAAGAATACTTTAGCATGTTGTTCAAAATTTATACATTCATGAATCATAAGTATCTCAAATATCAATAATAAAGGCGATGTTAAATGTCTGCATATCTGATTTTACATCAGGGGAGATTCTAAATATATTTTCTGTCTGTAACCCACATGCTCTAGCTGCAACTAAAGGTGTTGCTGTGGATTTCGAATGGATGGATCATCAACATGATCATAAACTGTAGAATCCGGGGGGAGCACATCTGTTTCGGTTTGTTTTGCATACTTATATGCTGTTTGCTTTTGGAAACATTTTCCAAATGTGTGTGTAAAAATAATAAAAATGCAACTGACAGCAAAATTCGCATGAATCAGCGGCAATGCGCGCGTTCATTTGCCCCGTGACAAGTGGAAGGAACGGCCAAAAGGGGAAGAGGCAATACCAAGGGGAGGAGGATGTAGAACGGAGGTCGTTCTTTTTTTTTATATAGTCACAGAGTCGTTGTCGTTATTGCCTTTGCTGTATGTGTATTAATAATTCTTCAGTGCTTTTATTTGCTTTCTTTATTTATTTTTATTTTATTTTTAGTTGAAACACAAAGGAATGAACTTGTGTTTCAGTTGTTGTTGGCTTTGTCGTTGCTCATACATTGGGATGGTTGTTGATTTGTGTGCGTGACTCACAATATATTGAGAAATACTTAAAGCAATAAGAAGTTGCAATTTGTTGACCAAAATTGGCGCATCAGGAAGCGCAGCCAACTTAACAAGCCGCGTCACATCTAGTTATGCTTATTAAGTTGGCTGCGCCACCGACAGACAACTTGCTAGCAAAAAGTTTCATATCAATCACAGTTCTGTAGTGTAGTAGTTTGCCATTGATATGAGGGACAATTGCGGCATTGCGCATACGCCGCGTATTGCGTACCTCAAAACGATATTCAATATGTATTATTTATTGGCATTGAATTTTATAATGTTGTTGGCGTAATTGTATTGTTGTCGAAGCCCGCTTGAACGCATTTCGTTTCAATATTCATGGCTTTTTTTTTATATTGTGTTTTGAGTGTATGAGCGCTTTGTTTGACTTATTGATTGAGTTATAACCGTAAATGGTGCGTCTCTGTTCCGACAGATTAGGCTCACACTCACACACATACAGACTGACACAGACGTAGACAGACACACACATGCAAGGAAATTGAATTATTGGCTTGCAACTGCTGTGAAAACCAAGTGGAAAAACTCTCTGATTTACTTTTGAGTTATGATGATTCGTTTTTGCGGCACTGCAGCTGTTGTGACTCACAGCGAATCAATCGAATCACCATTCATACTGATTCAAAGTACATACAACTATCAGCATTTGAATGGAATCAAATACTTTTACAGCAGTCGCAACAATTTGACATTGATAGTTGGTTTCGTTGCCACTGCACAAACCAAAACAATTGCCTGATAAGATATATTTTGATATATGTAGCTGTAAATATATCTGCATATATACATTGTTTGCGCTAAAGTGTACACACATAACTGTTTTGCGCACAAGTGCAGCTGCGACGCGACGTTGCTGCCTCTGCCGCCGTCGCCGTTGCGCACTTGAACTTGATATATGTATGTATATTGTTCTTGTTGTCTCTTAACTTAACCCTTTGCGTATGCTGCAGCCTCCCCCGCATTAAAGGCAAACGCCAAAATATCAATTTTTGTTCTTCTTATTTCTTTTTCTTTCTTCCTTCTTCAAGTTTTTATTGTCTGGCAACGGCAACGGCACCGGCTGTGTCTGGCCCTGGCCGGTTCATCTACACACACTTACTTATGTATATGCGCGCAGGCACACACACACACTTGACTTTGGGCTTGAGGCTCCAACTTTTAGCGCGTCTGACACAGCCTCGTTCTTCTTCCTCTTCCTTTGGCCAGCTAATGCGCTCTCACAGTTTTGTAGGCTCTTGCTCTCGCACTCTCTCACACTCTTGCGCTTTCTCTCTCACGCGCTCTCTGCCCCTTTGTCGCATCTTTTAAGAGTCTAATTCTTTTTGCTTGTCTTAATATTGTTTTACATATGTACCTATACATACATAATGTACTTATGTATATAAATTTGTTTGTTCATATACATATGTATGTGTATGTGTTTGCATGCATGTTTAAAAGTATCTCTCACCCTTCTCGGCTTGCTCTCAACGATTTGTTCAACTTCAATGCCGTCTGACATGTTGCTGCTGTTGTTGCTGGGATGCTGTGTTGCTGTGTTGTTGTTGTTGTAGCTGTGTTCTGTGTGTGTTGCTAGGTCGCTCCTGCGCTGCGCTGTTATGGACGGCTGTTGGCTGCAACTCAAGTGAGAGTTCAATGAATTTTTGCCGCTTGGCTTTGGCGTATCTTTTGATTTTCTTTTTTGGTTGCTTTTAAGTAACTAAGTACAACAAGAACACAACGCGAGACGAAAATGTCCAAAAATGGTGAACAACGAGCAACGACGAATATATCACGATAAACAACAACAAAAAGTTAATAATAATAATAATAAAAAAAAAACAAAGGCAAAGGCTTCTTTTTTAAATCGGAGTAACCGACTCCGTCCGACTCGCACGAATTGTTGCTCACGAATGCGGGCCGGTAGCGCGTGCAACTCCAACGAAGTGGCTGACGCAGAAGCAGCGCCAAGCCCCAAGCACAAAGCATAACGTCGAAAATACGAAGCGAGCAGCGCAGCTGCCAGCTCGCAGCCGGCATTCAGCATTCGGCATTCGTCGGCCAGCAGCACTGAGCGAGCAAGTGGGAGCGCATTGTGGAGCACCAACACAATGAGAGAGATAGAGTTAGCGACAGCGACGCATTTGGTTTTTATTTTCAGTTTCAGTTTTAGAGTTGAAAGTGCGCGGGCAGCGAAGCCAACAGAGACGTTGACAAAATGTTTGGTCAGTGCTGCGACGGTGTGTGTGTGTGTGTGTTCGCGTACATATTTACATACATATGAATGTATGTATGCCTGTGTATGCGTGTATGCGGGGGCACGATTGAGGATGCAACAGCACTATGCAACAGCATTTCATTTATGGATGATTAAGGATTCACTTAACGCTTTATACATACAGTTGCATATATGCATGTAAATATTTTAGAAAACTATGTTAAATACTTGCTGACGTGATACGTTTGTATGTAAATACATGTATGTATACGTAACTCTGAGGATTCTACTAGGATTAATTTATATATTGATCATCATTATGCCTGGTTAACACCAACACCACTGACCATTGTCACAATTCTTAAGTTCTTGTCAGAATCTCTCGTCTTAGTGGCAGAACAGAGGCACTGTGACAGTCTGTGGCGATGAAGTACAAAATGAAATTTTAATAATTTCACAAAGATATTGCTTGAAAATAGGTCGAAGATCTTATGTTGCACACTGTTTCATAGTCAATTGACCGGTTGTTGAATTGCAATTTCAGGTGTAGGTTTAACGGAATCTTCGGCAAGCAATCAGCCTTGCATCAGCCTTGGCGGCAACAGCCTAGAACACAGAGAGAGAGAGAGCCTCCGAGAATCTGAGGCTGGAAATGTGTGTGCACGTACCAACCGACAATGCCAGCTATGCGTGTGTGTGCGTGAGTATGTGTACATGCATATGTATGTACGTGTGTATGTATGTATGTGTGCATTGCAATTCGTGTCGGTCGGTTGGTGGAGGGGGACTGTAGGGGCATTTGGGGCTTATCCGGTGCAGGGCTTATCGTCGCCAGCCAACGTCATTCACGACGCTTTTATCAGGCAAAGCGAACAGCAGCGCAATGTGAATCAAGCAATCAAGAAGGAAAAAAATATGAAAGACAGGAATGAGTCGAAAAGAGTAAAGCAATAAAATTCACTGGAAAAAAAAAAGAAAAGAGAACTAATCTTTTATCTGCTTGTATACCATATAAAGTATATATCTTTAATTACAGTATTTGCTTTCGGAAATGAAACTTAAATAAAAACATTAAAAATTAAAACAAACAAGTATTTTCCAGGTATTGGAATGACTAATCTTGGAACATGAAAGACATTGGCACCTTATATTGAAGCTGGTTATTTTGCCAATCTAATGCCAAAGCTGTTTTTTTCTTTTCTTTTTGGCGTCTTATCAGAGTACGATAATGCTGGTAACATCCATTGTATTCGCATTTTATTCGCAGTCTGAACAAACAATTGGCATAACACTTGCAAAAAATAATAAAAATAGATTGAGTTTAGAATTCTAAATATTCTGGTAGAGAGTGTGCGACTTAAACCTATAATAACATATCAGCAAGCAATTAAAGGGTACTTTTTTTTATAATTTTGTAACAACAAACTCAACAATAAAATTTATATTGATGCCTTCAATTTTTCCGTTACATTTTCATATTTAAATTCGAACGTTTGCCATTCGCCCCGAGGAAATGTATCACCTTGCAACAAAATACCAAAATTGTTATCGATGTTTAAGAAAATGTCAAAGTGCCATCGCCATTTGTAGCTGCTGTTATAGAAAAAAGTTAAAGTTACAGATGTTTAAGTTTTTCCCAATAATTATTATTTTTGTGGAATTTATGCGTTGCAGTACAGGTGGTAAAAAAGTGTAAAAATGATACTTGCCATTTCAATACATTGAGCACGGTCACACTGTCTACCTGTAAAATGTTAATATAACAGTAGTCGCTAAGTTCGTAAGTTATCGACTATCGTTGCCAATGTCAAGGCGCGCATTTAAATTCAAACGTATTTGGATTGTGTTTAAATTGCAATTGTATTTCTAAATCAAATTATTGAAAAAAATCTAAACAGAAATGCACATATACATCACATGCATAAATCTTAGCTCATTATATATACATATCTAGGCCTAGTGCACGCCATTTGAGCTCTGCGATTGTGTGGCAGCCAAAGCTGCCGCCTGTTGTTGTTGTTGCAATTTGGTGCTGTGTGAAAAATCTATGCAGGCGCCGGAGGTAAGATCGATTTCCTCGGAATCAGAGCCATCGGATCCCTCATCAGAGTTGGGTGCCAAGGCAGACATGCCTCCCATATCCAATTGGGAAACGCCATGCGCCGTCGTCTCCTTATAGAGCTTTAGTTCTGTGTAGGTTTTCGATAGCTTATCATGCTCCGACTGTGAATGCGTCGGCTGTTGTTGTTGGTGTTGCTGGAATGCTGGATGCATCATTGTGAAATTGGCAGCACTTTGTCCATTGCCCAGTGGCACATCCCCAACGCCCGCCTCACTGCCCAGCGAATCCTTGCCAGCCGTTGCACTGCCTGCCGATAGATTCTCCGGCATTTGATTGCTGCCACCGCCACTGGCTGTTCCATTCGGCTGTCGATTCGCGCCGGCTATAACCGGGGGCGTGCCCAAACTGAGGCAACGCATCCGCCAGGCATCCTGCAGCAGCTGCAATCGCGCCTGCTTGCGCCACTTGGCGCGACGATTCTGAAACCACACCTGCAACAACAACAGCAATTGAGTTACATACAGCTTAATAAATATTATAAATTATAAGATATAATCTAAGACTAGTCTACACTTTTAATATTTTATTCCTTTTTCATCCTTGCAGTGCAAATTTAAATGTATCAGGTGTGCCACAGAAATCTCTTCCACTTGAATTTGACTTAAATTTGTATTAAATTTATGTCAAATTCAAGCGAAAGCGATTCCTGTGGCACCCTGTATATATCAAATTAATTTAATAAGTTAAGTTAAGTTACTTTATTTTATTTAAAAGTACATGTAATCAACTGCTCTTAGTTGACATTAAATAATAATAAATATTTAATTCTAAATTATTTTATTAGACTTCTGGATATAGATGGTAACTTGTAATTAATATAAATATAATGAATTTCATAAATAACAAATAACAAGATATTAATTAAGACTGTTTCATTTTAAATATCTTGATTTTTGTTGATAAACTTCATTTGTCAGATTTTTATTGGTAATAAACATAAATATGAGAATTTTAGTTTTAAAAATTATTTTGTTAAATATTAATTTGCAATTTCTTGATTCTAATTTTAAATAAAGGAGTGTTCCCCCTTTCACTTTCGCTACAATTCCACGGGCACCTTCGTAGATTTTTTCGCTATACAACATACTTATACTACTTTCTGAGGATCGCAATTTGATTTGACTTAATGATTTATGTAAATTTTTTTTCGGAGAGTACGACTCAAAAATAAAATGAATGAATATTTATTAAGGCCATTTAATTTTATTGACATCTTGTTTTGTCAGCATTAAATCTTTAATACCTTTGAATAAATTACATAAAGGAGTATTTCATCTTTCTTATTCACTGCAATTTAAGCATTATGATATGTAGCAATACTTTTTGACGTTTGCATTTTTAGTTGATTTAGAACTTTGTCTGAAATTGCTTTTTGAATGGAAAACATAAAATTTAATCAGTTTAATTATTTTGAAATGTGATATAACGTCAATCAATCCATTTTTTTTTTAGATAAAAGTATGAAAATTGGAATTGGGAATAAATTTGGGAAATGTAAAAACACTTTTCGAGCAATTCAAAAAAGTGTTTTCCCTGAATATTTGTTAAAAATCTCTTTCTAAACTAATAAAATTGTGGTTTAAAATATCAAGAAACTCGTGTTAAATATATTAATTTTAAAATTAGACAACTTAAGGAGGATACAAAAATAAATAAATAAATAAATAAGAAATGATCTTTTGATTTTTAATCACCTGCAAATTATTTTTTTGTTGATCTGTTCCAAATTTACATTGCAATAAACTAATCAAAATTTATGTAAAGATGGCTTTTTGTCGAGAGATAAGTTACTCTGAATATGGAATCGGATACAAGAATAAAAAGCTTGTCCTGGGATTTGTATAAATATTTGTAAACACAAAAGACAATAACGCCATAAATTTTTTGTCGGGATTGAGTCGAAAATGAAATTGGGAATAACTCTAGATGTTTTTTAAATAACCATCTTAGAGACTATTTTAAATATATTGTTATTGTTAATTGTTTGATAAAAATGTTAAAATTAAAATTAGTAAAGAGCTAAAAATTCTTAGTACTATAGCTTTGATAAGATGTATGAAATCGCACTTTTTTTGTTTTCATTTTTTGCTTTGGCAAGAAGCGACTTTACATACATTCATCGCTGTGACTTAGCGCTGTGATTCACCTGGACGCGAGCCTCGCTGAGGCTGATGCGCAGCGCGACTTCCTCGCGCAGAAAGACATCCGGATAGTGGGTCTTCTGGAAGAGGGCCTCCAGTTCCTGCAGCTGCTGCGGCGTGAACGTGGTGCGATTCCGACGCTGTCTTCTACGGCCGAACATGTACTCCGTGAGCAGATCGCCCGGTAGCGGCGATATAAATGGCCCAGCCATTAATTTACAATTATTTTTTGTTACTTTTTTTTCTCAACTTATAATTATTATTTTTTAATACAATACTGAAAAAAAAAGCACACACACTTTTACAATTGATGAAATAATTGTACAAAAATTGTTTAAAAAAAAATATGAACGCACGTCATAAGATTAAAAAAAAAATATATATATTTTGCATTCGAATTGTGACTTGCGAGCTGCGCGTTTCGCCAGCGACTGCGGAAGTGCAGGCATCGTCCTTTGGCTTTTATCCTGCAAGCGTCAGCATCGCAGCATCAGCCGAGTCAGCTAATGTTTCTGTGTGTGTGCGTGTGCGATTCTGTTTGCGTAGGTGTTGTGTATGTTTGTGGCTGCGCCTATTGCTCGTGGCATTCGTATTTGTGAGTTACAAGTAAACAATTTTTCTCTAATTGACAGTTTATTTAAAATATTTGCTGCTTGCTTTTAGGCAGCATCTCAAAATGTAAATTACATTAGCATAATTATGTTAATTACTTTTAACAGTGTAAATCTGATTAACATGTTGCCGTCTGCAAAACTATCTCGCTCTTGCGCTCGCTCTGTTATTGAATTCGCCGCTCGCCGTCTCGTTCTCAGCGGCAACCACTTAGAACAGCAGGTGACAAGGAGCGCGCGCAGCCTCCGTTCGTTGCGCTCGCTCATTCGTTCGTTCACTCGTTCTTTCGTTCGTTTGTTCGTTAGTTGTAAACATAAACAAATATATCAGATAACAATATAAGTAGTACACACACACACATGCTGAGTGCTCGGCTTTTAATGAGCACACTCTCTCACACCCACACATGTTAAGGCGTCAGGGGCTGTTGTTGTTGTTTTGCTCACTGCGTCGGGTTTTTATTGTTTTCTCGTTTTGACTTCGTTAAATTACGGCACAAGCACAAAAACCTTATAAACGTTGTTTCCTTTACGGAGGCGGACTGTGGCATTCTATAAGCAGCACAGTGTGACAAGTTGTGCCAAAAAGTAGGCAATAATTTGTAAAACTTAACAACCAGTTTAAGTGCTAATTTGAAATTAATTTTGAATTTAAGAACTAATAAATGTTTCTTAGCTATTTAACTGATATCTAAACTTGATCTTGTGAAAATGGGCTTAAGTTTAAAAAATTTATTTCATTAAAAAAAACTTACATATTAAACTTAAAAGACCTATCCATGAAGTTGGATGTTCTTACTAAGCAAATTAAGCAAATTTTATACTTAACACGTTCTTTGAGAAATAAAATACTTATTTGCGCTACAAGGATCTTATTAACATTTTATACAAAAAATGCTGCAAATGTTCTAAAAAAACTCATTAGAAACTGTTAACTTTCAAACATTTTTAAAATATATTACTCAGAATTATATTCTTAGTTCAGTATTTAAGAGAACAAACTTAATTGCTTTTACACCACTGTAGCGGGTTGTTTTGCGCACTGCATTGTGGACATGCACATAAACGGGCCCATATGTATGCGTGTGTGTATGAAATGCACCTGTGAATAATAAAATTCAAATCACTTAATGCTGCCGACAGCAGCAGCAACAGCGGCAGCAGCAGCAACGACACCAGCGTCGGCAGCTAAACAATACGGCAACACCCCGTTCACACACACAAACACACACATGCAGCTAAAGCGAGTGAGCAAGTGCAAGCGAGAGAGAGAGAGAGTGAGCATGTTATGGAATAGAGTCGAGGGAGAGGAGAAGAAGTTGGCAAAGGCTGATAAAAATGAGGTTGCCACCACAGCTGGATGCTGGCTGACAACAATAACAATAACAACAATGCTTGCCTGCATGTGAGAGTGTGTCTACATGTATGTGTGTGTGTGTGTGTGTGTGTGTGGGCAAACAAATGAAGGGATGTAATTTTCTCATTTGCATGCATTGTCTTACTTGCTGTTGTTGTTGCTGTTGTTGTTGCTGTTGCTGTTACTGTTTGCTTGTGTTTTGCCTGCGCTTGCGCTAAAATTATATTTATTTATTAATACTGAGGCATAGGCGTGGCAGCTGCCCCCGCCCCTTCCCATCATCACCTCGTTTCTTTTGCATTTGCTGTATTATGCTCTTGTTGTTGTTTTATTTCATTTGCTTCTTTTGCGCCGAAGCCAATCATAAACGAGCACAGCTCAGTGTGTGTATTAGTTTGTGTGTGTGTGTGTGTGTGTTTGCTTGTGTGTGTGTGTACGAGGGTTGACCAACGAGATGAACGTCAACGTTGACAGCGTCTCATTGAAATTATGAAAATGATTTCATGTTGTTGCCTTTTGTCTTTTACAGCAGCTGTCAGTTCGCCCACGCCCATGCCCACACCCACGCCCCCTGCGACCACGTTGCGCCATTTTTAATTTTGTAATTTGATGCCGTTGTCCTTGTTGTTGTGTCTTGTTGTTGTACTGCCTTGCTGTTGTTGTTGCTGCAACGGGAATTCATTAAGCAACGCGTTTCACCTGAGCTTCGTGCTGAGCATTTGGAAGCCGCCTCTGCTCTTCGCTTCTATTCCACCTCCTTCATCTCATTCCCCTCCACCTCCTACCCAATCTATTTGTGTGTGTGTGTATGTATGTATGTGTGTATGTGTGTACACAAAACGTCCATTGTTTTGTCGCGCTGATTGGTCTTTCATTTGCCACAAGTGCCGTTGTATGTGTGAGTGCGCTACTTTGTTGCGCTATCCCGCTTCCACTTGCAGCTGTCACGCTGTTAATTATTTATTTTATTCAACTTTTGTTGTTGTTGTTGTTTTCGCTGCACTTTTTGATTAAATTTGCTTACAACACGCAGTTAAATGCAAATCTATGCAAACAAAATGGCGTCTCGCCAGTAGAAGTTCCGTTGCATACTTTTCGGCATACAAAGCATATGATTGAAAGAATATAAATCTGATTCAAAGTAACTATTTATAATGTGAATAAAGTACATACATACAAATATAATGTATAAATTTGATATAGTTGTTGTTTCTCCTAAATGTAAAAAGTTATATGCCTAACCGATTCAAAACCGTTTTGTTTAAACTGTTTCCAGCTGTAAAATTGAAATCTGCCAAACTTATCTACACAGAAATCTCTAGCTCTGCATATTCTTTTTTTGATAAGGATTTGAAATAGAACTAAAAAATATATTACAATTTGTATATGGGTATTTCGCGTTCGCGACATTTGTACGACTTTAAATGAAAAAAAAAATGGCAAAAATTGACATTTTCCAAAATGTTTTCTCACGTGTTTAATGCATTTTATCAACTCTATTTTTATGATAAAAGACAATCTTTGAAGACTTGTCGTTTTTTAATTATTGATAGAAAACAATGCATCGCGAACGCGACGAAAAATGGAAGTCATTTTTAACTTCATCTTGACAAATGCGAAAGTCTGCGAAATGTGGCGAGTAATTTGGAAGAAAATACTCTTATACCCTAATAAAATAATATAGTTTTCCATTTTAGAAATAATTTTGATATGTAACTACCGTTTTATATATTTTACAAGCTTTCTTAGTAATTTGTAACGTGACATCGCGAACGTGACAAGATTTCCACCTAGTTTTTCCAAGAGTTTGTTCATCAAATTTTATTCTATATTCCGATGTATAGCTCTTAGAACTTGTTTTAAATTAAACTTTCAATATATTTCTATATATTAAAATGGTTTATGTTACAATCTTACTCCCTGACTTAGTGTAATCGTTAAAATACAAACGGTCCATTTTGAAAATCAATTTTTAAGAATATAGGCAAAAATATGGAAAAAGTGAATTTATTCCAATGTAGAATCTATGTATATGTTCATCCTATTGAATTTCTTCTAGCGTATATTGATAAAATAAATAACTTGAATACATTTTTGGAAGAAAATTTCACAAGATGAGAGTTTTTAATCAATTTTACGTTTTTTTGGCAAGGTGGACCTTTTTCTGGAAATGCCCATATGTAGTTAGATAGTTAGTTATTAGCTAGATAACAAATCGTTTAAACAATGTTTATTCTAAAATGAATTCGAAATTTCACTCTCTCTAAGTTTTTGATACAAATTAAACCGGCGGATATAAAACCGTAACCAAAACCGTAAACCTTAACCGGTATTAACCGATTAAGACCGCTAACCGTAACTGAAACCGTAACCGAACAAATACCGAAATTATTCAAGTAGAAATAACCGCTAAGCAACCTGTTCAAATTTAACGGTAGTTTTGGTTCAATCAACAGTATTATTAACATTTTTTTAACATTTTAACAACAAAATTTAATATTTTAATCCGAAGCATTCAAAAAAACCGATAACCGTTTTGAAACCGATGTACAAAAATTTTGCGTAAACGATAAACGAAATGAAAAAATAACCGATACCGTAACTGAAACCGAAATTCGTTTCGGTTAAATACCCTGATTATAGGTATTAAGTGATCTTTCCTTCAAAGGATAAAAACTAAGTGAGAACATAACAATATTCGATTTATTCGATAATCATACCCTATTCCAATTTAATTCTGAATAAGGTCTCCATCGGCACAATTGAAATTGACAGGACCTCTGTCCATGTCGGGGTTTCAGTCATATTCATCTCATCTTGCAGTTAGCTTCAGGGGTCCTACATACATATATGTACATATGTATGTATGTACATAGTACATGTTGGCGGCAACTGGAATTGCAACTGCAACGGCATGCGGCATGTGGCAAATTAGCGCTCAATGTTAACATTTGCCCACATTGTTACGTTGTGTTAATGCATTTGAATTTTTCTTACCCGTTTCCATGTTCAGGCTTCTTGTCCGCACCTCTCTCTTCTCCTCCTCCCGCCTTCTGACGAGCCTTAAAGCAAACTCAAGCCCTGCGCTACAAAATGTTCGGTCTGTAAAGTCTTTTGATTGTAGCTGTGTTCCAAACATTTTGTTGCGTTAATTTCGACTTTCTTTATCCTATTTCATTTCAAGAACAGTTTAAGGATTTTAAGTTTTTTCATTCCCCTATATTGCAAATAAGATTTGTCAATGATTACTTAAGATTACTAATTAAATAAGTTTGAAGCCCTATTACCTATTTATTATACCCTGGGAGGTATAAGTTCGAATTTTGCCATGCCCACTCTAGGGGGCGTAATTCATCAGAAACTGACATTACCTTTAATTTAGGGCTGTAAGTTACATTTTAAAATTTCCAACGGGTGTAGGATCATGCCCAGAAACTAATCACCAACTTTCATCACGATTGGGCGATAAATAGAATTAATTACTCTGCCAAAATGTACAGCTAGTATGTATATCGAGTTTGCCATGATCAACCCGAGTGGTTCAATGGTCAAAGTGATAGGTGCTCTGCACATGGTTTCTAATTATTTAATATTTTTCGTTTATTTAAATTGTCTGTCTAATGCTAGAGATATGCGCTTGTGCCCGGGGGTCGTAGGTTCGATTTTTGATTTGGTCAACGGGTTTTATTCTATATTTTTTAAATTATTTTTACTTTTAATAAATTTTAAAAATTCAAAGATATCGTGCAAATTGGTTCATTTGATGTATTTTATATAATATATTGTATGTAGCTGCCATAAAAGCGATAGCACAATTATTAAGGATAAGTATGAGAACTGCAAATATTCAGCGTGCCGGTGCCTAGGCCCAGGGTATATTACTGTCGAGTGCACTCGACTGTTCCGCTTGTTTTATTGTTCATTTTGTTAAATTCTAGTCAAAGATACTTTAAGTCGTTTTATTTCATTTTGTTTTACACAATCATATTAAAAATTCAATTCGCATTTAATCTTGAAGTATCAGAGTACTTTACTCTTTTTTATTCCACATTATTCCAAACATTCCAAAGCTGCACGGGATTAAGCACTCGTGTTAAGCACCTGTTACATTCAATTTTTTTATATATTATTAACTATTTCAAATTGCTTTATACCATTTAATGATGTGAAACCTTACACGAACATCTATTGTTGCAGGCAAAGATCCTGTTCCATTTCAACTTCATCCATATGAATGTACCCTAGACATACACAGTACACTGCTCTAAGCCTCCATTTTCCAGACAGTTAATCATAAAAGAGCACTAAGACTCGATTGTGTTCCATTCCATTTCGTTCCGCAGAGTAAACCTAATCCTGTGTTTTCGGTGCTGTAACACCTCTTATTATATTCCATTATACCCTTTTGATCCAGAAATCTGATGTTATTTTTACCTCTCTGTCTCTATCTTTCTTCTGTCCCTCTTTTCGCGTTTCTTTCTCTCTTTTCCACCGTATAGCTTCGCTGGAACTTTAGTTGTAGCGCATTTTCCGCTTCGTCCTGACTGAAAATCTCACTCGTTTGTTGCTGGCTTCGTTTTTTAATTACTTTTTTTTCAACTCATTTTCTTTTGTGCCATGCAGTCGTCGGCCTGTCAGCCAGTCAGTCAGTCTCTCCGTCCGCTTGGCAGGCGAGTCCTTGCTGCCCGGATTCATGTTGTCGTTGTCGTTGTCCTTATCATCACTGTTGTTGCTGTTGTTTCTTTTGCTTGACTGCATTTTAGCATAAATTCAGTTTCATCTCAACTCGTTCTCGTTCTTGTCCTGGTCGTCAACGTTGTCCTGACAGACAGCCGCCATGGGAATCTCTTTTCCCTTCTCTCTTTACTCTATTTCCTCTTTCCCTTGCTCCTTCTGCTCCTTCTGCTCCCCCTGCTGTTCCCCGTTTGCTGAAAATGACATTGTGACGATGCAATTAGTATTATGAAAATATTTCTCATGTTGTGTGTGTTTTCACTTCTTTTTTTTTTAATTTTTTAGACCCCGTACTTAAAATAAGTACAGTAGCTTACTTACTTTGTCGGAAAACGGGCAAACACAAGCATCAATAGCCCAGCCCTTAAACGCGCCAAAATCGAAATTAAATATTTATCAATCTAAATTATATCGGCTTCACTTTGATTCATTTTTTCTGATAAATTTGATACGAAATAAAAAAACCCTTCTAAAACTTGTAAAATACACTTTCTATTCAGTATTCTACTCATACTGTAGTTAAGTTTCTGTATAAGTTACCTGCGAATCTTAAGTACACGTATTTATCTAGTTGAGCATTTATTAGTAGATCTATTCATCTTAATAAATGTTCGACAATCTTTGCACTTACTCATACTTTTGGCAAGTTACTAAAACAGTTGATAACTTGTGAATTACATTACCTGCTGATCTCAAGTACAGGGTATGTCCGAGTCGTGCATTTTTTTGTATTAAGTTGATCATTTTTGCCAATTAGATGCATTCCCGACAGAGCCCAAAGATGAGCCGCCAACGTTGTTGTTACAGCTGTTGTTGTTGTTGTTGTTGCTGATGCTGTTACTCCATTCCCCAACCACGTTCCCTCTGCCATCATTCTCCGCTTCTCTTCTTCTACTTCTGCTACCCCCTGAAACGCCTTCCCGCCTACTGCACCCCTGCTCCCTTAACGCACACAGCTAACTTCTGGCGCGCCGTGTGCTTTTGTGTGGCGCTGATTATAATTTTTATGTGTTTGTGTGTGTGTGTGTGTGTTGGTATATTTTTATATTTTTTTATGCATTTCTCTCTTTCTCGCTCTTTCGCATTTTTTCTTTCTTTTTACCTGCCTTTCACTGCCATCTCAGTGTCTCGCTGTCTTTATTGCTGTTGTTTTTAGCATCGCATTTGGGCGCGTGCAAAAAATGTAATTAACTTAATGATTTCCATAAAGTGCGGCTTTAGGGTGGTAGTAGGGGGATGATGGGTCTTTTTGAGGGGGCGCCTACTTAGAGTCTAGGCTGTTTATTCTGCCTCTCCGGCCTACAATCCACATTATTGGGGCAATTAAAATGATTACAAATTGCAACTAAAAAGCTGAAAAAAAACATGTTTTTTCGAGTTGCTGTTGTTGTTGTTAGTCCTAGTTTCATGCGTAATGTGATTTTTTCTTTTTGTTTCCTTTTTTCTTAACAGTATTGGCAATGCCATTTTCAGTTTCCCCTTTTTCTTCCATTTCCGACGCTTATTTTGTTTTGTTTTTGTTTTCCATTCGCAATGACAAATCTTAATTAAAAATTCCAATTATCCAGCGATTTTGGCCACACCCTACACCCTTTGCCTACGCCCCTGTCATCATCGCATCATCATTATTGTCATGTTCATCATCAAGAAGCATCAATTTCATTGTTTTCCCTGTTCTTAGTCCCTTGCGGCTTTATCAAAAACGTGTTAATCCAAGTTGAGTTGAGTACGAGTTTCAAATCTGTCTTTGAAATTCCCAGAAATGGCTTATCTGTAGAAAGAGTATGACGTAGTCGGTCACATTAGTTTTCGTTGGTAAAAACATAATAATGATCTATGTTAATTGCATACATATATTTCTGTGACTATTCTGTGTAAAAGTATTTGCAACTTATTAATACATGTTTTTTAATAAAAAGAAAAAGCTCAATTAAAATAATAAAATACGTTTTTACAGTCCTTAAGACTATATTGACTACATACATGATTGACAGTGCTTCACAAGTCTCTATTTACACTCTTTTTAAATATAACCAAATACAGTTTCGCAGTTTTGAAATATCAAATTATTAATGACATTAATTTATATTAAATTTTAATAAATTTATTATTCATTGCTGTTTAAAAATAATAAATTCATTTTAAATGTATTTGTATTTTAATTAAATTTCATAATTAGTTTAATTTTATTTTAAAAATTTGTATTTTTTTGCATATCTTAACATTTATCATGTATTTGATACCGCTGTTTTTTTTTAACTTTAAAGAGATTTCTCTTATCATTTTCGATCATTTTCTATTTAGAGTTTGCAAAGAGAGCTTTAAGGAAAGTTTCTATGTTTCTACGCTAGTGACGAAAGCAGAAAAAAAGGCGACTAGCAATATATACAGGAAGAATGGCAAATTTGCTATGGCTGTCCGATCAGGCCGAGTTATATACCGATCGAAAGGTATCAGTTTAACTAACAAATGTGGTCACTAAGACTTTTGGAAACTTACCTGGTTCGCGAGATAAACAGGTGTAAGTGGTCTAATATTTCACCTAACGATACAATAATTATCAGGCATGCCACAGAAATCTCTTCCACTTGAATTTCACGTCAATTTCATTTCTCCGTGCCACAGGCCAATCACCTGAACAATTTTGGGTGAAACGAAATCATCACTCAATCCACTGGCGTCCGATGCCATGAGAATAATGTCACATTTTTGGTCCGAATTTTTGAATTTAGAGTTGTCAAGTAACTTTTATTGTTTGCCGCGCCAATAACTTTTAATTTTTTTAAGCTATACAATATCAATTATTATATGTATAAATAAATTGAATTATATAAATTAAATAAGAAATAAAATAAAAATTTTATATTCTGCAATGATAAACTTAAAAAAGTTGCTAAACAAACCCTTAGGAAATTTAATGCCAGAAGGGGCCAACCCTAGCAGCTTAGTACGAAAAGGTTGATGAACATGCTAAAAAACCTAAATCACTCGAATTTCTGTGGCACGGAGAAATTTTCGAAGTGGAATTGCTTTTCTCTGAATTCGCTTTCACTAGTGATTTCTGTGGCATACCTGTATATTAAATTTGCCTCTTATGCTGAATTGAATATCCCAAATTATTTAACTAATCCCAAATACACCAAAGTCGACTGGATTTATGTACATACATATGTTAAACTAATCAAATTATTGGTAGTACTTATGAATAGATGCATTGAAACCGTTGCACAAAAAAGCCATTAAAATACGCTTCGACTCGTTTGCTGGTTTTTGGGGGGATATTTTGGAATTGATGGGATGTGGAGGGGAAATGGAGGGGGTATGGCCAATAAAATGCATATCGAAATTCAATCAAAATTGCAACAAAATGCATTTTCATTATGTTTTGAGGCTTCTTCATAAAAAGCCATGACTGGGCTGGAGTCAAGGTGTGCAAAAGGGGGAGAAGGGGAGAGGAGAGATGCCGCAATGCAAATGCAATCAATATAATTGATACAGTTTCATGCATGTGCATGTATGTGTGTGTGTGTGTGTGTGTGCATTTCAACCGACCTTATTCCGAGTTCATTGTGAATGCCAATGGGAATTGTCAGTGAAAATAAACAGATGGATAAATGTGATAAAATGCGTTATAATTTACAAAATTGATTTGCAAAATGGAAACCACTTCCCTGCCCTTTTTACTCTCTTCCTTTCACGCTCTTTCTCTCTCTTTCTCACTCTTCCACTCGAACTCTCTCGCTCTGGTTTAATTCAGCATTCCTCTGTGGCCGCCATGTTGATTTATTAAATCTCAATGTGGCAACGTCTTCGTTTTTACAAAGTTCCCGTTACCTCAACCACAACAACAACTTCCAACCCCACCCCCATCCCCCCTCGATGCCAGTTCCGTTATTACCATGACTCGAGACAATGCACACCGTCAGCGTTCATTGTTTACCAAAAGCGAGCCATAAAACTACTAAACAAAACAGAGCTACGCCCCCCATTACCCTCCATCCCCTATAAGCCACCTCCACCACATCTCCGCTCACATCCCCTCGCCACGCCCCTCGGTCACCCGAAACACAACAGCAAATGCAGTCAGGCAAATGCATGAGGAGGAAGCTGAGGGGGCAAGGGAGGTAAGGGGGCGGGGGTTTGAGGGTTGGGGGTTGCGGCAAAAATTAATCAAAACATTGCATAAAGGCAGCAAAAATAATAACAATAACAATGTAGAGCGTCAGGCAAAAAGAGCCGACAGCGCAGAGCGTTGACAGAACGCCAACCCCCAACCACCAAACCCCTCTCTCTATCTTTCTCTGTCCCTCTCACTCTCTCGCAGTCTGTTTCATTCGTTTAGCCGCCCGCTCTCATTGTAATGATGATGATGATGCCACTGACACAAAAGCAACAAACAACTGTCGACAAGGATCTCATTTGTTATACTGATTATGTTGGCGCCTTGCGACAAGTACCAAGAGTGACAGAGACAGTGAGAGTGTGAGAAAGAGAGCGAGAGTATGGCGACTGAGAGTGCGAGAGAGAGCGCCGCATATTTAGGAGTAAGAGGAGAGGAAGCTGCTTGTCAAGAAACAACAACAAAATATGTGAAAACACAAAGTGAATCACATGAATACTCTAGCTAAAGAATTTAGAAAGCTTAACGAATAAAATCTTGCATTGCTATCGATAACGATGACGATTACGATATCAATAGCATCAGTTGTTGAACAAAATTATCGAAGCGATAAGAGAATTTACTAAAATCATAAGTTACATTATATTACAGTAATCTTAGAAAATGGCTTGATTTCGAAAAAAAACTACTATTAATTTTTAAATATAATATAAGAATCGTAAATTAAGTTAAATCTTAAGTTGGGTTTTATAAAACTTTATATTTACTTACTGTACACATAAGTTTATTCTTTCACTTTTTGCAGACTTTTCTCAATTATGAAAAGCTTATGCTTACATACAAAATTTTAATTTTTGACAAATTTTAGCAGTTTCACATTCTATGGCTGTAAAAAGATCAACTAAAACCTTCTTTAAGAAGAGTCTTTTAATTTACTTTGCATTTATTAGGAATACAATACCTAATGGTAAGCTTGCCATTTAAATTAAGACTACATTCAGATCAAAGGAGAAAAAATAATTATAGGAACTCCAAAAAGTATGCTACAGATGTTTTCAATTTATTGGAATTTGATATTTTTTTAAATGTCATGTTAATGTGCATTAAAATCAGCTAAATAACTGTGAAATTATCTTTTGAGAGCGTTACGAATCGCTTGAAAGCGATGAATGTGATTTATTCTACAGGGCATAAAATTCACATCAACTTGCACACACACACAAACAAACGCACACAGAGACAGAGAAAGACCCAGACAGAGCAGGCAGTCAAGTTTACGCTAGTTGGCAGCCCCACCAGGAACGACAAGGATCTCAGGCTGTCGGAGCCTCCCTCTTCTCCCCCTCCCCTTGTCCCTGTTCTTATGTCCCATCTTCCTCCCACTCGGAAACATTGCCATGTTGTTTTGTTTCTTTTGCCAGTGTGTTTGTTTCTGATGTTGTTGTCTGTTTCAGTTGCAAAATGAAATCATAATATGCAATCAGAACTTGTGCTCCCAACTTTACTTCCAACATTACTTTCTTTCCAACAGTTTCTAACTTTTCCACTCGTGTAATTTTTACCAAATACGAATTCTTAAGCTGCATTTACCAATATATAGATATTTACTTAATTATTGCTAACATTTTTAAAAAGTGTTTAATTTTTTGAATACTTTTATATATCAACATTAATAATTGCTTAAGCATTTTTACAACAAATTATTAAAAAGCCAAAATGTTTTTGATAATTTTTCAAAAGTACAAAAATAGATAACATTAATTAAATAATATATAATTGATATTTTACTGGATATTTATATAAATTAATTTTTTAATTTTATTTATATACTTATCATTTAATATTTATTGTACATACTCGTACATAATTATTTTAAGCACACCTCTTTCAATATTTACAAAATGTGTTTGGAAATAATATCTCAGTAACGCTTATCGCAACTTTGGTTTATCTATTTCAAAATATTCTCCAACATACAAATTGAGATGATTAGCTACTTCAATTTTGGTAACTTTTAATTTCAAATGAACAAGAGCCAGAAAGTATTAATAGACATACAAATGAATATTTCCCAGAATTTGATATGGTAACATTCTGATACCTAATTTACAGATAAGAAAATAATATTCAAATGTTGATTTGCAGATTCTTGTTGGGTAGTTTTAGCTGAAGTAGAGTTTGGAATATATGTATGTACATTAGGGTGGGTAAATTTTTTTCAACCCAATGCGGGTATCAAAATCGTAATCTACGGTGAATTCTAAGAAGATTTGCCCAAGAAACCATAGGTCTAAAATCATTTTCGAGCTTCCGATTTTTTACGAAAAAATTTGGGTATTTTTTGTCATTTCAAACACGCTTAGATACCTAAGCGAGTGCATAAAAAATATATTGTTTCACTTAACATATTTTCAAGAAAATTATAAATTTTTAAAAACAAAAAAATAAAATAAAAAACTAAAATTTTATTTTTATAATTTTTTTTACATTTAAAAAAAAAGTTTTAAATAATTAAAATTTATAAAATTGGCATTAATTTGAATTTGACCATTAATTTTCGCCCTTTTTGGTGCCACGCCCACTTTCATTTTATTTTCAAGAAATGCTTTGAAGTATTGAGAATATATAGTTTAAGTTTCAACCCGATGTCTAACCTATTTCAAAAGTTACAGATGTTTGCCACAAACATCAGCGAAACGAACCGCGCACAGGTTCAAAATTCTTTCAAAATACATAGAAATTTTGTACCATTTGATATGTATTTGGTACGTATTTTGTACCAGCGCGCGGTTCGTTTCGCTGATGTTTGTATCAAACATCTGTAACTTTTGAACTTCGTTAAAAATCGGAAGCTCGAAAATGATTTTAGACCTATGGTTTCTTGGGCAAATCTTCTTAGAATTCACCGTAGATTACGATTTTTATACCCGCAAGGTGCGTTTTTTTGGTCCATACAAATTGACCCACTCTAATGTATGTACATTAGAGTGCATCGATTTTTTTCACAAAAAATGGTAACCCATTTTCATAATCTATGCTCAATTCTAAGACGTTTTCACCAAGAAACCATAGATCTAAAATGATTTCCTGGTCCGCGCTTTTAGAGTTGAAAAATGTATTTCTTTTTGAAAATTTATATCTTGGGTGTTTATGGACCGATCCTGACAAACTTGGTGTCAATAATCTTGTTAGGACCAGGACTTTTAAAATTCCATAGAGCCAAAGGACTAAATGTCCTTTAAACGACGATTGGAACGTTTGGAACGACGATTTCGCGATTCGTCTCTATCTTAAAAAATTAGTCAGAAATCGTCGTTCCAAGGATGGAAATTATGTTTTAAGGACATTTTGTCCTTTGCTTCTGTGAGATTTTAAAAGTCTTGGTCCTAACAAGAGGATTGACACCAAGTTTGTCAGGATCGGTCCATAAACACCCAAGATATAAATGTTCGAAAAAAAGAATTTTTCAACTCAAAAGCGCGGACCAGGAATTCATTTTAGATCTATGGTTTCTTGGTGAAAACGTCTTAGAATTGAGCATAGATTATGAAAATGGGTTACCATTTTTTCATTTTTTCGGGCCCATACAAATCGATGCGCTCTAATGTACATACATTAGAAAGGAAGTCGTTCCACATATCGAGTCTAAGAAAGACTAAAAACTGATAGATAAGTTATTTTAATCTTTAAGATATTTTGTTATTTACTTTCTAAAAATAAAACAAAAATATTTTAAATGTTGCGTTTAACATTCATTACTACAAGCTAATTCGGTTATGGGGCGGTAGTGGGCTCTAGCTTTACAATCTCAGAGAGGTTTGTCTTACGGGATAAGATACCATAACTGTTTTAAAATAATATATTTAAAATATTTTTAAAATAAAATAAAAAACAAATAATAAAATCAAAATTTTATTTTTCAAATTTTTTTTTAATTTTTTTCATGTTGAAAAACCCTAATTTTAGCGTTTGACCGTTAATTTACGCCCATTCGGATATCACGCTTACTTTTATTTTATTGTCTAAATTTTTATTCAAATGTCTAGAATATATATTTCAAATTTCAGACCGATATCTCACTTCGTTAAAAAGTTACAGACTTCTGGCTCCTATTTTCTTAAGAAGCGATAGTACATGGTTTGATCGGCTCATTTCACCGAATTAAAAAAATTGTTTGGATAATTAAAAACAAAAATTATTTATAGAATTTGTTGTAAAAAGATTAATCAGAATAAGGCCCAACATTATTGAAAAATGTGATATTTTTTTAATACCTTAAATACCACAAAATACCTTAAAATACCTTAACCTGAAATCTTCATGCTTCTCAGCAGAGGCTAGGAATTGATTTTAGACACATAGTTTTTTGGTGAAATTTTTTAAGAATTTATCGTAGATTCCGATTCCGAACCGATCAAATTGACCCGCCCTACATATATTAATTTATTTATGGTTTTTAAAGTTGTTGACAAAATTCATTTAATTCTATTTAATCTATGTTTTTGTCATAGTTGTCAACACCTTGTAATTAATTTTTAAAATAATCCGAGCTTTAAACATTCTTCTAAAGCCAGCGCACACGATGAAAAAGGAAAGAAGATCAGGGGAGAGCGCTTGGTTGGAGGGGCCTTGAACTTGAGCCACAATTGACAAATAATGAAATCAAAAAAAAAAAAAAACAGTCAAAAAAAAGAGACGAAAAAAGAACAAAACTTAATTAAAACAAAGCCAAAGCATTGGCTGACAAGGGCAATGTCGAGGGGTAAATGTTAGTGCAATTAATTAAAAAACTAGATGTACCCACACATAGACACACACACAGACATTCATATGTGTAAAAACAAAACAAACAAAAAAAAAAACAGCGGGTAAAAAAGCTTTTCTTCGGTAAGTAGTACACAAGTAGATACCCTGGATTTAAATCAACAGTATTTTACACAAGATATTAATTATATGTATATATTTATCCTAAAGCAAACTCAACGAAAATTATAATATATTTCTTGTCAACTATAAATTTCAATATTATTTAAATACATTTCTTGTTACTGCGTTGTACAACAGTTAATATAAAGTACAGGGTATGTAACGAACCGTGCAAATTAGAAAGAAAGAAAAAAAAACCTTAAAAGTGGTGGCTGAGGCCGATTCTGATTCTGATTCAGATTTCAGTTTCTGCTTTTCTCTTTCGCTGTTCTTCGGTTTGAATTGAAAACATTTTATGCATTTGATTTAATCAAAAGAGAAATTGAATGCGATGCGAATGCGAATACGAATGCAGGCACTGTACAAAGACAACAACAACTCAATAGAGGCATCGGAACCAAATGCAAAATGGCATTCATTCATGCAATTTGCATTGTTTGCGGAACGACAACGAATAGAACGACATGTGCAATAGAGACCCCAAAACCGATAGACACCCATCCTCTCTCTCTCTCTCTCTCTCTCTCAATATATACATACATATATGTATAACCTCCTTTTTGCAACGGCACCTTGCGCCGATAGCGGGAATTAAAAGCAATACTAAAACACACGCTCCAGCGAATCGATGAGAGTTAATTATACCCTGTACCAAATTCGCACCAAAGGGTCTGCTATGTTTGCGAAAAGTGAAATTTAAGATATAATGGATATTCTTGATCAGCATACATACATACGTGTGAACACCTAAACCATTCTAAAATCATGTTTACTATCCTTGATTTTAGAATGAAGTTTTTATATCAAAAATTTTATATATTGCAGAGTACTTACAGAGTCTCTCGCAGTTGGGCTCGCTTGATTGACTGTAGGCTAGAGTTGGTCAATTTTTTCGATTTCAAGCGGTTGTCAGAATCGTAATCAACGACGAATTCTAAGAAGATTTGCCCAATAAACCATGGGTCTAAAGCAGCTATCGGCACGGCCCTATCTCGATCTCATAGGAAATTTTCGTGGCGACTGCGCTGCCGCTCACGTACACTCACGTACACGTCGCTGCTACGATTTGTTTCTGTTACGTCGCTGTTATTCCGCTGTTAGACGAACAAAAATGCACACTAACGCAATGCAAACATATGAATGTGTAGGTGCCGACCACTGCTTTAGATCCAAAAAATTGACCCACTCTACTGTAGGCGTTTCCCAATAGTTTTAATTTAATTTGCGGGTCATAGTAACGATAGTTGGTTAACTATGGGTTCATGTGCGTTCCTGAAAGCAGTAACAACAACATCAGAAGCAACAATAAAAAAGCAATAGGATTGCACCAACAGCAACAGAACATTCGGCAATTGATAACAAGGAGGAGGATCGATTTTTGATGACAGAGTATCTTGCTCCGTCGAGTAGTTTCTCTATTTTTTTATGCACTTAACTATAATTTGATTATATACTACTTTTTAAGTGAATTTTAAAGACACTTCAACCTTGATTAGTTAGTACTCAACGGAGATTAACATCACAGCGTTTGCTCTGCATACACACATGTCTGTGCTTACTGTAATTTATCAGTTATCGATTCATCCTCTTCTTTTTCTGTGTTTTTTGTTGTAAAGTAATTAGAACTTCATTGGCTAATCAACTTTGCCATAAGTTGCCGACACACACATGTGCATGCTATGCCTGTGTGAAAGAAAATCACACACACACACACGCACACATACACACGCCTACACATGTGCATTCCGTTCGCTGAACTCAACTTATGTATGTATGTATGTATGTATGACCACTACCCTCCTGCTCCCCTTTTCCCATCACATGCCAACTTTTTGCGCTTGCTTTTTGTTGGTTGTTGTTGTTGTTCTCCTTCTTCTTTTTTGTTGCAGCTGGCTTTTTATTTTGTAATTTATTTGCCGTTTTGCTTGTAATTTGTTACAGTTTTTAATCTCGCATTGTTCTAAGCAGCCGTTGACTGACAAACTGACGGATGGACGAACGGACGGAGATTTAGGACCTGGCCAGTGGGCGGCTGTTGGAGTGATGCGGGGAGGGGGAGGGGGAGTGGGAGGGAGGCGTGCGGCCGCAATGTAATCAACATCATAATCAGTGGCGTCGGCAATGGGGCTGCATTTGCATTGTCTTGCAGCGTTGCAGGAGTCGCAGTTCCCTAGTAGTTATCTCCCTCCCACTTGCCTCTTGTCTCCCTCTCCCTCCCCCTCTTCCACTCCCACTCCCACCTTGTCATGTCCAGAGAGGCACAAACAGTCGAGAAATTCATTAAGCTCGCACATGTGTGTGCCTAGAGGTGGAACACGTGTGCGTGTGACGTGAGTCACGATTTTTCACATGGACACTGCCACAGCCACGTTAAGTATAACAAAATATACAAAACAAATAAGTAATATTTGAAAATAGTTTTTAGTACAAATCAAAACTATCGACTTTCAAATTTTTTAAGGATACAAAAAAATCAGTTGGTTTCGAGTTTGACTTGAATTTTTTAATGTAATTTGAAGTTAAAGTTATTTTAATTTATGTTTATTTTTAATATTTAAACGTAATGTAAAGTAATATATTTTAACATTTTTTGTAATTAATATCCATATTTTACACGATAGAAGTATTTTATTTTTTTGCATGTGATTGCATTTCTTTTTCTTGTTTTAAAGACGATATGTTAATGTTTCTGAAACCAGACAAAAGTACTGTGCAAATGTGCATTCTAATAAATAAATGTATGGGTCAAGTGTTTAAGAAAAGAATATGAATATGATTCCGGAAGAAACTTTCACAAGATGTGAGTTCTTGATCAGTTTTAAGATGTTAATGAAATCTTTTAATCGATTTTTGTAGAATAAAAAGGCAGCTTCCCAATTACCGTACATTACGTGGGGTTTAGCAACAAGTACTAAATATCATCACCAGTTTATCCCTATGCCCATCCTCGAAGCATCGCCTGGCACATTTTTTAATTATTATAATTTTACATGCTAAGGAACACACCCACCCACGACCCACCACCCCCCACTCATGAGCGCACTCACGCAAACAGTTGGGCGGCAACTCTGGCGGAGCAACAACAATGGGCCAAGGCGGCGCTTTCGCATAATTCATTTGAAAGCGCACAAAAGCGCACATGAAATTGAAATGAAATTGAAAAACATATAATAATAATAAAAAGAAAGAATAATGAAAAATCTACTCTATTTAGATGTGTGTGTGTGTATGTGTTTGTGTGCATGCATGCAGATGTGTAAATGCCGAATACAATAATAATAATAATCAACAATGCCCTCACACACACACACACACACACACACATGAGTTCACATTTCAGTTTTGTGCTTTTTAATTTGCTCTCAACTTATTCTTTCTGAGTTTATATAATGGATGAGGGTGTAAAATATGCGGGTGATTTACAAAAATATAATATAAAAAATAAAACAAGTGAGAACGCTTCACTCAAAAGTAATTGACTTCAAAATACCCTGTTAGTAAATTAGCACGCAACTAAAGAAACTTAAGCACACAGACCGTTTGCGTACAATCTGCAAGCACTGTTGCAATTTCAAGATGATCGAGCAATTAATCAATTGTTAAAAATCTTTTTGAATTAAAGAAAAACATTAAAACCCCAAATTGTTTTTTGTGTTTTGTTTTTAACATATTTTTTTTAAATCTCTACAAATGTTTTTTTTACTTCCATATCTTTTTATTTCTATATATTTGTTTTTTCTTTTTTAAATCTAGTTATTTATAACTATCAAATTCTGGCAACAGTGTCTGCAAGCAGTCGCTTACACCCATGTACACTCATGTACGAGTAAATTCAGATCAGC
Source organism: Drosophila suboccidentalis (assembly GCA_037043435.1). Classification (NCBI taxonomy): domain Eukaryota; kingdom Metazoa; phylum Arthropoda; class Insecta; order Diptera; family Drosophilidae; genus Drosophila; species Drosophila suboccidentalis. The sequence goes on along the minus strand of JBAMBK010001066.1, from coordinate 2,243,546 downwards.
TTACACTGTCCAAATGTCATAGACCTATTATACATATGTCTTACATACTCCTCATTACAATATTTTTCCAAGTACAGGGTATTATTTAAAAAAAAAAATGTAAAGAATTAAATGTGCACTGATTAATCACTAAAGCGAATTGTTCCATTATGCGGTACTTTTTGTCTGATTAAATTGCATGTTGAGAATACGACTTTGATGCTAGTATTAATATTGGCTTGATACAAAACTGGGATTCCCATAATCGCCTGCAATCAATTGTGGCAGAATAAACAACCCGTTATGATACGAGTAAAACCAGCAATGGTCAACAAGTCTTGTCAGGGGGAAAATGTAAAAGATTTTCTTGAAGTTCTTTGCGCCAATTTGTGGTTCAGTTTCTTTTCGTTTTTGTGTTTACGAGTATCAACCTGTTTTGCATACAAGTGCAGAAATTTCTTTTCGACTTTGTCCGTTGACTTTTTTGGCATGCGAACCAGTGTTTTGCGAATTGGAATACATTTTTATCAGAGTTTATGAGACTTTCGACTTACTATGAGTGCGAGCAACAAGTGGGGCCTAACAGCTTTGTTATCAGCTTGGCAACAAATTTATGTAAAATTATGTAAATTCCACATAATTAGCACCCATCGATACTAAGCAGTTGAACAAAAATCAATTGATAAATTCTCGAATCCAGAAAGAAGTTCGTTATGAGTTCAGCAGGTTGAATAAATTTAAGTGTCATATTTTTTTAACAAACATTGAACACGACTGATGAAACGCCAAACCTAACATTGAATTGAATCTAAATAGGAAATCACCATCGAATTGTCAATTTAACGTTAGATTTAATATCGGTTCAAATTTGGAATAAACTGATTATTTTCGAAAATTTTAAATATTTTTGTCAATCTGCTGATGCCATCTCTAGGATAGACAACTGATATACTTAAATAAGTTCGGTTAAGGCCCGTTTTTTTCCATTTCTAAATACGGTGTTTAATAACAATCGAAAAGATCTTTTGAAATAAAATGTATTGAGAATAATGTCAAATTTGAAACTACGTACATAGATACAATTTATAAATACATAAAAAAAACAGTCCTAAGTTAGTTTATTTTCTTAAAAATTATTGACCTTATATTATGTTTTCATTAGTACAACAATTTATAGTATTTTGGATATTTACAAATTAAAGAGCATAACGACTTCGAACTGATTTTAAAAAGGGTTGACCCAATAGTTTGTTGTTATTGTGTCTACAATTTATTTATTTATCGGGTCGCCCCCATTTGACAGCGGGAAAGCTGCAGCGGCTGCGCAGCAGTTGCCCATGTGCTTACCTCCCCACCGCCCCATTGACAAACTGCCAAGCACAACAGCATAACAGTAATAACAATAACAACAACAGCAACAACATGTGTAAATTCTGCTCTTTGGCTCTGCCGATAGCCTGGCAACGGCAACGCTTCAACGCCGACGACGACGCCAACGCCAGAGCACACTGTCAACGCGCGACTGGAACAAAAATAAGTTCATTCGATAAGCTGGTCTTTTTTAGCATTTAATTTAGTTTCAGTTTGGTTTGTGTGCTGCGCCCATCTGCATGCGTCGTTGTCGCTGACACTGCATGTGAAATTCACAAAATATTTTTAAATATTCTTTCTGGTTGTTTTTTTTTTTGTATTCTTGGTTTTACGTGTGCTACGGTAACTGCAGTTACCGACAGTTCTAATAAAATATATACGGCAAGCAGGCCGAACGGTTCTTATAACCGCACAGCATGCAGTATAACCGTTACATTACTTGCTGTTATCTGACGGTGTTGCTTTGCGCAGCAGCCGCCAACTCGGTCGCCGACGACAGCAGCGAGAACGAGAGCAACAGGTGAGTGCAAAAGGGACAAATAACATGCAATTATCAGCAGCTGTTAAGGAAGCTTTCAACGTCAAGTTGGCTGCAGCAGATCATCCTTTTATGGCAGCTATTAGCAGCTGCTGTTAAAGGAGTCTCATATAGTATGTTAAATCAGCAAGTTAAGCTGGCTGTAACAAATCACTGGACGATAATTCGTTATCGAAATCAATTCAAATTAGAATATCATCAGTTAAAATTTGAAATATAAGCTATTGAGGTACAAAGTAAGGTACTTAGGTACTTGAAATATATAAATGCGCACTTGATTATATACTACAACACGCGCTATTGTATTACAATTTCAGCAAATGGTACTGCGATTCAACGGATCTCTGCCTGCCGGAAGGGGAACTCCCGCCAAAAGGGGGCAACAGCCGAGCACAGCAACAATTTGAAAGTCAGCGGGACTGTCGACTGTCATGTGGTAAATATGGATCAATTTGGCCAATGCCCACCGGGGATTGCAGTCTGTCGCATGATCGTGTGCACTTCGATCCCTGGAAGGTGCGTTTCAATGTCGTGGCGCCCAATCCCGTCACGACACAGTTTCTTCGCGAGACCAATCGCCTGTTTGTAAGTAATCTGTTGAAGGAATGCACCAGGAACTGCACGCTGACCGCCAGCAAGGAGGTGCTGGTCAAGGCGACGGTCAACGAGAGCAGCCTCAACCTGGACTGGAACACAGATGAGAGCTACATGATGGTGGTGCGCACCACGGACACCGCTAGCTTTGTGGACATCAAGGCCCCAACGGTTTATGGCGCACGACACGCGTTTGAGACGCTCAGTAATCTGGTCACGGGCAGTCTTGCCAATGGTCTGCTCCTGGTGAGTGCGGCACGGATTCACGATAGTCCGACGTATCCCCATCGTGGCCTGCTGCTGGACACGGCTCGCAACTTTGTTCCGTTGCGGTATATTCGTAGCACGCTGGACGCCATGGCGGCATCCAAGCTGAATGTGCTCCACTGGCATGTGGTGGACACACATAGCTTTCCGCTGGAAATCACTCGAGTGCCGGAGATGCAGCGTTATGGGGCTTATTCGAAGGCACAAACCTATTCCCGAACGGATGCAGTCAATCTGGTGAAGTATGCACGTCTTCGTGGCATCCGAATCATAGTGGAGATCGATGGACCCTCGCATGCGGGCAACGGCTGGCAATGGGGGCCCTCGTCGGGATTGGGCAACATGTCCGTTTGCCTGAATCGTTCGCCGTGGCGCAGCTATTGCGTTCAGCCGCCGTGTGGTCAGCTGAATCCCCTCAATGATCACATGTATGCCGTGCTCAAGGAGATTCTCGAGGATGTCGCCGAACTTGGTGCTCCCGAAGAGACCATTCACATGGGCGGCGATGAGGTATACGTGCCCTGCTGGAACCACACCGAGGAGATCACAACGGAGATGAAGAGCCGTGGCTATGATCTCAGCGAGGCCAGTTTTCTTCGCATCTGGTCACAGTTCCATCAGCGCAATGTGGAGGCCTGGGATGACATCACTCGACGCATGTATCCCAATTTGAAAGACCAAAAGCCGGTGATCCTCTGGTCAAGTCGTCTAACCGATCCCCAGCACATTGAGCAGCTGCTGCCGAAGGAACGCTTCATCATACAGACCTGGGTCGGTGCCCAGGATTCGCTCAATCGGGATTTGTTGCAGCGCGGCTATCGACTATTGATCTCAACCAAGGATGCCTGGTATCTGGATCATGGTTTCTGGGGCAGCACCAATTATTACAACTGGCGAAAGGTTTACGACAATATGCTTCCCATTGCTCATGGTCAGGTGCGTCAGGTGCTTGGCGGCGAGGTGTGCATGTGGAGCGAGTATGTGGATCAGAATTCACTGGGTAAGTTGGTCCCATTGGACACTCTCCCATCCATATTTCTAATTGTTGTCCACTTGCAGAGGCTAGGATCTGGCCACGAGCTGGAGCCGCTGCCGAGCGTCTTTGGTCGAATCCCAAATCGGCTGCGTATTTGGCCCAACGTCGTTTTTATCGCTATCGGGAACGTCTCATCGCCCGTGGAATTCATCCGGATGCTGTGATACCCCATTGGTGTGTGCTACACGAGGGTCAATGTCTTTAAGAGATTGCCTTATTTTTTGATCCGATTATAAACACACTTACATATGCAATTTGTATAATTTATGGGTGGCAAGAAAACCGTACTGATTTAGCGCACAAAAATAAGCTACAGCTTTGAGTTATTTAATTTCAAATTTGGCGCCAGAAACTCTACTGTCAGTGGTGATGATACTTTGACGATTTTCATGATATCGATAACATATGCAATATATTTTACAAAATACTGAAATTATTCGGGGCGAATAGCAGAGTTGCTCAACATGTTAAGAGTCTCTGGCAACTCTATGCTATATAAAATGAAAACAAAGAAGAAACCGGCGCAATTCTAATAACAACTTTGAGGTCAATAAAGTCAGAAAAGCAACAAAATGCGATTACTGAGCTGTGCAGTTTATTTATTGCTTTGTCGCATGACCTTTGGCCAAGCCAGTTTAGAGGATGTCAAGGGCAGCGGCAATGTGCTGCCTGTGGTTTTGTGGCACGGCATGGGCGACACTTGTTGTTTCCCCTTCAGCCTTGGATCGATCAAGAAGCTCATCGAGGCGCATACAAATGGCACCTACGTGCGTTCACTGGAAATAGGGGCCAACATTGTGCTGGACTATGAGAGCGGATTCTTTATACATCCCAATAAGCAGGTGGACTATGTCTGCAAGCAGCTGGCACAGGATGAAAAGCTGACCAATGGCTATAATGCCATCGGTTTCTCCCAGGGCGGGCAATTTCTGTAAGTCAGACAATTGTTGATTTGTTCAGTTAAATTGTATAGATTAAAATTGAAATGCTTGCAGACGCGCCCTCGCACAACGCTGTCCAACGCCGCCAATGCGCACACTCATCAGTTTGGGCGGACAGCATCAGGGAATCTTTGGTCTGCCCAAGTGTCCGACACTCAAAGTGAAAAGCTGTGAATATCTCAGCGAGCTGCTTAACTATGCCGCCTATGAGGAGTGAGTTGATTCCATTCACATGTTTATAAAATCACCTCCATAATGTGCGTCTCCTATAGCTGGGTGCAGCAGGGCCTGGTGCAGTCCACCTACTGGCACGATCCGCTGCACGAGAATACCTATCGACTGAAGAGCAGCTTTTTGGCGGACATTAACAACGAGCTGTACATCAATGAACGCTATGCCGAGAATCTCAACAAGCTGAAGAAGTGATTAAACTTTTGACATATGTATGTACAACATATAGTAATATCTTGCTAATTCCTTCGTTTGCACAGACTTGTGTTGGTCAAGTTCCTCAATGACACGATTGTGCAGCCCAGGGAATCGCAATGGTTTGAATTCTATGAACCTGGCCAGGATCAGCACATACTTCCGCTCAATCAGAGCAAAGTCTATAAGAATGTAAGCCAATTATTATTGTCAATTTCTTGCCTATATAACTTTCTCAAACTACAGCTCGGTTTGGACTTGATGAATGAACGCAAAAGGCTGCAGTTTCTCAGTGTTGAAGGTGATCATTTGGCCATATCCACATCATGGTTTTTAAAGCATCTGGTGCCCTTGCTGCTAGAAGCTCATTAAAAACCTCAAACCAGCGCGATGCTGATGCGGGACAAACAAAGAAAAGCTTTACTAGCATCTATAAATATATATATAGCTGATATACGCACCATATGTAATTTATATATATATATATATATGTGCATACTCATGTATACAGATACACATATTCACACAATAAGTAATTTTGATATTCAGTTAAGCATACAAAAATGTTGTACCTAATTTTAATGTTCATAAATATTTGAAGTGTGGATTGTGTTTATGATTGTAAATTTAATGTGTATATTAAATATTTCCCGGAAATGTTTAATATGCAAGGCAACCGTGTGTTCCGACTCTAATATGATATTATAGATATCATATCAATTACATACATACTATTGTTCATATATAAGAATATATATTATGTATATAGATCTATATGTACATGAGGCAATTTAACAAAAGCTTATCGACAACCATAGAATTATAGGATTTACACTTGACAATAGATTAAAGATAAAATTAATAATTATAGAAAAAAAAAAACAAACAAATTTGATAACCACGAATCCTAGCACAGAATCCCTATTTTTTACATTTCAAGCAGTGAGTGAGTTTGGTGAGGATTAGGATTATTTCTTTTCAATTCCTTCTTTTTTTTGTTTTTTGGTAGAGACGCATCGAAACTAGCAAGCACATCATAATTTAGACTTTGTATTTGTGTTGCGGGCGAAAAAGATTTCCGGATCCTTGTGTGGACGCTGAATCTCTCGATAATTGCTGACTATCTTCTTGGACTCATCTTTGGGGCACGATTGCAGATTACGAAATACGCTGACCTGTATGGAAATACAATGATTTTCATTTCATTTGATTTGTCAGCTGTGGTTATTTAACCGACTTACCTGACCACGCGACACGTAGATGGGCGTCCTGTAGATTATCCACGTGACACTTTCAAAGTACGGCGCCGTTGTCAGCGATCCCTTGTAAGTATAATAATGTTTGCTCAACTCCTGCAGACCGATCCAAGAGAGACAATCTATGAAAGAATCACAATTAAAAGTTGATTTTAAGTGAAATTGGACTGTTATACTTTGCACTTGTGATACAAATTTACATTTTGATATTGGACTCGATTAATATTAATACCCTGCACTTGAAGAGTACTAGAAGATTATTTTAAAGTTATCAAAAACAAAGTTATTTTCAATATAAAAGGTATGCCTATCAGATACTGGAAAATAACTAATTCAAAATATAAAATACATTATTAACATATTAAAAGATCTAATTTCGGTATTTGTTTTAATGAAATTGTTAAATTTTGGCTTTTTGACAATCGGAAAAAAAACAAATTGAAAGAACAATTTGCAAAACGATCGGATAATAAACTCGATTTACATATTATGTAAAGGTCCTGTCAATGTCTTCACTTACCCGAATCGAGGGACGCACTCGTGTGTATCTTTTGGACAATGCGTATGCCTTCGGTGATCTTTTTAAACTCGGGGCAATCCTTGTCGCCGCAGGCTTGTATAAAGAATGCGACAACCGCAAGTCCATCGGGTTTATTTTTGGCCTCGGCAAAGTCCTTATACTTGGCATTATAGTGTACGGCATGCGCCTCCATAGAATACTTCATGCCCTCCAGCGTGTGCTCACAGCCAGACTCATCACAGTCGGACCAATGGAAATGCAATTGCTCAAACACATACTTATTGGCTTCGAGTCCACCGCCAATAATATACGGCTGTTGTTTTCGTTTACTGAAGGTGACCATGGCGGAGGTGCCAGTGTTTTGGACACGGGCAACGCCAACGGGCTCCCAATGGCCATGATACTCGAGCGGATCAACATCGTCGATATGCTCGATGGCACGATTGCTTATCTCAATGGGCGACTGCACGGGCATCCTGTGTGGTCTTTTGTCTTTGCAGGTGGGACGTTGGAGTGTTGGACCTGAACCTGGAGCTACCTTATGTTATATTCGCTGCGTTCAAATATTTCTTCTTCCTCAGCTTGTAGACACGCCCGCGATCGGCAGCGCTGGCGTCCTCCAAGTGCTCGGCTGACAAAAGTGGCGCTTGCGGCGGCGACGTCGTGATGGCGACTGTTCCTCTCGACGCCGGCGTGTGTATGGATATATGACGGCTCTGACCCAGGGCCGTCCGTTCAGTTCAGTTGGCTATCAGCGTCGGCTCTTAACTGCCTGCAAGAATACAAAACAGGACAAACGGGGGGAAAAACAATATAAATATCGAGCATGAAAATTTCTTAAATACTAAAAAAATTGAAAACTGCCAAGCATGGCAAATAAAATCAATTAAATGGTTCAACGCTTGCGTGACCAGGACAAGAAACAGGAACCGGAACAGGAGCAGCTCCTATCCTGTTTGCAATTGAAATCGACACCTTTTTAATGCAGCATGCAATAGCCCCCACTCCCTTCTCTTGACCCTGTTTGATTAGCCATTTGAGAAATTGAAGGTGCGTGTTGCCCTTGTCAATATCAAAGTCACTTCAAATATTCAGAGCCTCAAAACGCCTTCACTTGTCGTATTTGCACACCTCGACTCCTTACCCCTTGAGCTTGACAATTGCACTTAATATCGATTCGTTATCTAATTGCCTTTTTTTAAATATTTTATTAACAAGAATCGATGACCCTGCCTACACGTATAGTGCAACAGCTCGTTGTATCTCAACGAACAATAGCGTGTCTTCACTGTATAGTTTACAATTAAAATAAGTGCTTAACTTAGTCAAGGATACCAAGTCTTGTCTCTTATCAATCAACTACAGCTTATAAATTGATTCATTTTCAATAACTACTTAATTCAATTATCGATATAGCCATAGAGATATGAATAAGATATGAATATTTTTTTAAGCTAAAAAGGTAAATAAACTTTTAAAGTTTTTCAGGGTTGAGGTATGTACCAGAGAGCTGCAAAATTCACTATTTTTCTTGATTTACTCATACGCACAAATCTCACTCAACTCCACTCACTGTTCGAAACACAGCGTTGAGTAAAAATCAACTCATGCTGATGAACACATCAATCGTGTTCATGCTCAGCCTTCTGAACGTTTGAATGTTGGCTCGTGTTTAATCACGCAACGAAACGAAGAGTTTCACTCGTGTTCATGCTCAGCCTTCTAAACGTTTGAATGTTGGCACGTGTTTTTTTTATTTTTGTTTATTATTATGCCATGGATAATTTAATATGAAAATATACATGTACATAAATATATTCGTTGTTATGAAATTACATATTTTGATTTTTTCCTGTTTCGCATTTTTTCTTCTTCACAGTCATCAGCAGTGCAGAGGCAGCGCTGCTGACTGCGCACATGAATAAACTCATACGAGTTGATTTTGCTCTTTGAGTTTTATTCTTTATTCAACACAATCATTGTTGTGTCGAATGAGCATACGCCCGAAATGAATCGTCTGAGCACGAGCGTAAATAAACTCAACGAGCAAAACAATTTCGGCTCATTTGAGTGATTTGAGCTTAAGAGTGAATGAATGTGCGCATGCAAGTTTGAGCGGTTGCGCCAAGCCGTTCTCTGGTATGTACGTGTTTCATTATACGTACATACATATAACTAGGACCTATCGTTTACACTATCGCAAATATCAAATAATGTGAATTTTTTATGAAAAATATATCAATTAAGGCGGTATTTCTGGCTGTTTTTGTTTTTAAAGAAAAAATCTTATTTGAAAACGGAAATAGGTCTTTAAATTCTGAATTTTTTTTATTGTATTAATAACATATTGAATTAAATAATAACACCAGTTTACAAAATTAAAAATTTTTGTTCCAATGTGAATCAAAGTATTTTTTTCTTATGGACTTTGGCCAGCTTAACACGAAAATGGTACTTAAATTTTTGTTCATGGAAGCATTTTCGAAATATTCAAATTCTTTCGAATTTTTGATGTTACTCCAACACTTTTGGGTATATTTTCATTTCTACTTATCCGATTTGGCCAAGCAAGCACTTACATTAAAGGTTAGTTAGTTCTCTTTAACTTTCTTTCATACCATTTAGGTGCTAGCGATTTTAATAAGTTCGAAAATGGGTGATTTTTGTGATTTTTTGACTTCGAAAGCTAACATATCGTCCTGGAAAAAATAGAAAGCACAAGGATACAATTTTGTTAAAGATTTAACGTAAAGCTGATATTGTTATAAAGACAATAAGGTATTGTTTATGCACAGAAATATACCCAAAAGTGTTGGAGTAACATCGAAAATTCGAAAAAATTTAAATATTTCGTAAACGCTTCCATGAAAAAAATTTAAGTACCATTTTCGTGTTAAGCGGGCCAAAGTCCATAAAAAAAAATACTTTGATTTACATTGCATTTTGGCTGTAAACTAGTGTAATTGAATTAAAGAACACGAGGGCTGTTCAAAAAGTTGTCGGCCTTCAAAGTTGGACGTCGAAAATAAAGGAATGCTGCTGGCGGCACGGATAACTCCACTTCGGATCATCAGAAATAAAAAAAAGTAAACGGCATTAGATTCAGTACAGATGTAATTCGGGACCCTACCTCAATTATAATTTTGCGATTTTTTTTTTACAAAATGGCGGCCATTGAAAAATGAAAAATAGATTTTCGGCAAATTTTTTTGTAGTTTAGTGTAAAAAAAAAATAAGTAAACAAATTTTAAAATTATGATTGAGGTAGGAGCCATAATGGTGACAGTTCTAAGTCGATTGCACTTTTTTTCATCAAAATCGGTTTAGAACTACGGGCGCAATCAGTGCCGCCAGCTCGAAAAACGTGGTTTCGAGATAAACGCGTTTAAAGTTTGAAGTTATTTTTTAGCAACAAAACATTTTGACGCATTTTGGCGAAAACATTGTTGGACAAAAAAGGCCATATCTCCTAAAGTATTTCGAATTTAAAAAACCCTTTTAGGACGATATTCTAAAATATCCAAGCTATAGAAATATGCAAAAAAAAAAATCTAAACAAAAAGTTTTGCCAACCAGCAATACCCCATTAAGAATTTTCTTATTAAATCGACATATCGTCTATCATTACTACCATCGCACAAATAAAATGCTGTTTTGATTAATAGAAAATATATCAGTTAAGAATAAATCCTAATTTGGACATCTTGAGTGCTTTAGTATTTGACCAAATCCGTACTAACAACACTTTAAAACTTGTACGAGAAGCTAAACACAACACTTGAAAACTATTTAACGACTTAATATTGATCACGAATGCTATTTCTTTTATACATAAATTCTAAACACCTTATAAAGTGATAACATCAACCGCAACTTTCGCGATTAGAATTTCATTTTCGATTTTTGTAGTAAAACTTTTACGTAAACTTTTTGCATATAATTTGATGTATTAATTCCATATAAATTATGCATTAGAGTTTTGAACTAACGCAATGACAATAACAAGTGCTAATGTTAGGCCCACAAGTGTTGGTCGTAAAGCACTTGATTATAGCCACAAGATTATACTAATGTTTCTAGAACTTATAACAGTAAATTTATATGCACAAACATTGATAGGACTGCTTTTGTAGAGCCAAATATGATTTTAATTGACATTTATACAATCCAGTAAATTCACGCGACAGCTGAAATTGCGAGGCGCCCACTGAAAGTTATCGTTAATGGGTCGATTTAACAATAGAACGGGGCGGGGCAAGGTTGGTTAGGTTAAACTAATACATAGTACCATGAGTGTACTTGATGCCTTAGCTCGACTTTAAATTTACGACAGATACTGATAACGAGGTTGAATTGAATTTTTCATGTGATAAGCCAAGACGACCAGCGGCTTTTATATCGTCTGATGTTTTCGTCGAGTCACATTCTATCAATTAGCTTAGCTAATCGAATAGACCATATCGAAATGTACTATATGTATATTGATATACATATGTACATATATGCTATGTGTATATCAATCTCTTGTGGGCGTGTCGAATGGCCTTGTGTTGTTCAATCTAGAGATGGGCACGGGCCGGGCCGGGCCTCGGGACCCATGGGCCTTTTACAAAATTTTCGGGTTCGGGCCGAAAAATGTCATTTCGGGTCGGGTCGGGCCGGGCTCGGGCCTAACTTCAAAGCCCGAAACACGCCAAATCTATGGCATATTTTTGATACCCGAATTTTTATTAGATTTCTGAACAAGCTCAGACGTTCTATCGCTTATGATCATCCAACCAACTGACCGAAATGAACGATAATTTGAATTTTTTAAGCATCGCGCAGCGAAATTTGGATACGATTTTATTTTTAAATAAAAATTTGAAGTAAATTAAAATTTGTTTTTTTTTTTTTAATTTTTCGGGCCGGGCCGGGCGGGTTTGGGCCTCACAGCAAAAATATCGGGCGGGCTTGGGCCTTTTTTCCATTAGGAATTTCGGGCTCGGGTCGGGCCGGGCCTGAAAAATGAGGCCCGTGCCCATCTCTAGTTCAATCATATGTCTTTGTACAAGTACATGTCGAATATTTGATATCTTATCATATATGCATGTATGTATGTATTTATGTATGTCTATACATACAGTTAGCATCTAGATTCTGGAGCCAATGCACCTAGATAACAACCAGTTTTATCAGCTGCCACATGCGTCACGTGGCACATCCAATGTCGACTAATTTTATATTAGTTGCTGATGCACATGTCCAAATTGAGATATATTCGCTTTTAATCTAATCCCAGATACTAGTCCAACTGACATATCAAATTTCGTATTTACTTCGTATCAATAAAGTTTTAAACTAATTAAAGAACTCTCAGGAATCAAGACAAATTTGTATTATCTAATCGGAAGAGTAACAAGATTCTAGAAATTTATTTTTTCCATTCAGTTATCTTTATTTATTTCATATAATCCTTTTCATCCATATTATTAAAGTTATTCGGAGCATGGATTAATGTTAAAATCACGATCATCAACCATCTATATTAATTCTGAAGTAAACTGTCTAAGTTCTACAAGTTCTTGGTTTTTATTTTTCTCCATTCAGTCCGTGTAAACACTTATACCAATTTACAACTGTTTAAATCTATGATATTCTTGAACATAATAGAAAGAGACATTCTTCAATTGATAAAAAAAAATAAAAACAATTTGAAAAGCGAAAGATTTGAGATGACTGAGACAATAAGAAAATAATCGATCATTAGATTCTTCATTCATTGGAGATCGAGAATCGAAATGTTCTAAATACAGTCGAACTTCCCTAACTCGAACTTCTCTAACTCGAATTTTCTCTAACTCGAACAAAATCGAGTGGCAATAGCGTTTACTGAGCAAATTTCATACAAATCGCCTTCCCTAACTCGAACTTCCATAAGTCGAATTTCTCCGTAACTCGAACAAAAATATTGGCCCGTGCTTCTGTAAGTCGAATTTTTCGGGAAAATTTGAATTTTTTTTTCGTTTCTGTAATATGCTTTTGTTATCGGCTCGTGTGAATATGTAATATTGATGTACATTAACATATGGTGATGTAATATGATAGAATATTGCATCAACAATAAGTTAGGCTTGTGATATTGCAATAGGAAAGATGTTCGAAATGTACTTCTTTGTCAGAGCCTCAGTTTACTAAAATGTTTAAAAATGTTTAAGGAAATATTCAAACTTATTAGTAGTTAAGGAATTTGAAAGTAGACCAAATAAATTAAAGTTGCTGAAAAATATGTTATCTCAGCAAAAACATTTTTCATTATATTAAAATATTAAATATTAATTATGATGACATTTGAATCGGGAACTTTTTCTGGATACAGCAAAAGAACGAAGAAACCAATTTTTGAGAGTATCGACAGGTCTTGATCAAACTGGAATCCTTTTTTGTTGAAAATGACAAGAAAAATTTGCAATTTGAAATGTATTTATGATTGAATGCATTTGTAATTTCTTTCAATATACTAAAAAAAAAAATTCCCTAACTCGAAGTCTCCCTAACTCGAACTTTTTCCCTGGATAATGGTGATTCGAGTTAGGGAAGTTCGACTGTATTATGATAAAAGTTCATTCCTTTATTATTCTTGGGACAGTCAAAAATGATTTGAATATGGAATCAGTTAAAAGTCCCATTTTTTCTACATCTTATTATCAAAAATATTCTTTTCTTAATTCCAGCTTATTCATTACTCAAATTCCTTCGTTTTGCAGCTACAAAATTACAAGTTTAAACTTGAAAATGGAATTGAAACATTTATTATACTTACCTGGCAAGGTTATAACTTGCTTATCAGTATAAATTCTTAACTTTTTAAAGCTATTACAAAGTTATTGACGACTTGGCAAATACATTGCAGGTTATATGCATTTACATACATACATACATACATATATCTTGGTTAGAATTGAATGTATTATCACTTGCGTCCATTATCATAATTGGTATGGAAAAAAGAACAGCTCAATCGACATAACGAGATAAGGAAGCACGTTTTGAGTTAGATCTAAATATATATAATATGATATAGTTATGGAATATGAAGAGCAGGAATTGAAGTGGCGACCACTTGACGTGTGGGAGACGTCAGAGGAATGAGGTCATGTGACGCCAGTTAGGCAGATTGCTTTCAGCCTGATTGATGGATGGGATCAGCCAGAAAATGGCTTCAAAAGAGAATAATAGATTGAGGGAGAAAGAGAGAGAGAGATAAAAGAGTGGCCATGGTTTGATAAGACTTCAGTTATCATTTTTCAGATGCATGCGGGAACATTTCGGTCTCACTGTGACCGTGTAATTACTTAAGTGCGCGTAAATGCTATGATAAACCTTATCGCCTGTATCAATGTTGAAATAGCCATGTAAACGAAAATAAAACAACACCTACGAGAGACAGCGAGAGAAAGAGACTGAGACTGAGGAAGAGTGAAAGCCAACAGTTAAGTAATGCCAAATGAGCGGCTATATATGCATATACCCATACATACATATATGTACATACATAGGTGTTTGTGTGGAGTACTATCGAAAGCTGTCTTGGCAGAGCCAAGAATAGAACCTGTGACCTGGAAGTGGCATTGGCATGCAAATTTGCCAGGTCGACTACGCAATGACCTCATCCATTAAGCATGCGTTATTTGTGGAAGCAACAGGAGCAACAACAACATGAACAACAACACAAATCGACCAAATAACTAAAGTTCAGGGTTTGAGGACTGAACCAGTAATGACTGAATTTGAATAGCTAAAAAAGATTATTTTATTTCGCTATAAATACCTAAAAGAAATTATCAAACATGCTTAAAAAAATTCCCCTTTTTTAATCGTTTATTTTAATTTGAAAATGTTGGTTTTCTATTAATTTAATGATATTTCACGACATCATCGACAGAATATTTATATTTGTCGGATTAATTGTAGTGCTTTAAGTTTTTAAATGCACTTTGTAACCGGATTGATTTTTAATCGACCTAATTTTTGTGGTTTAATTTTTTTTATTTTGCTGCATCCGTAACATTATTCCGGTAAAAAATAAAGCATTTTCCTGTATTTTATTTATTTTTTTCTAAATATTTCCTGCATTGCCTTAATCGCATATAATTTTTGACAAAGAATGTTTTCTTAAGTATATGAAGTTATCTGGCAAACGTTATCTGGCTTTTTCTTCAAATTTTCTATCTTTTGCAAGAACAAAAAAGCTACTAGCTACAAAAAAGCTCAAGTAACAACACTGACTGACCATCTACGCGAATGTCCTTTAACTGCAACGCTTAAAGGTGCCACAATAACATTAAATACCATTGTATATAATTGCTGTAAAAAGTGCAGTTATCTATTTTATAATTTAAATGCAATTTATACTATTTTAATTACAAACATTATTCAAGGTATAATTACATTTCCAGCTGTTTGTTTGCTTACTGATTGCAGTAACTGTTTTACAGCCTGTTTAAACAGGGTATAACAAATGTAATGTTTGACAGCTGTTTTTGTTGCTGTTATTATTGCTGCCGCTGCTGTTGCTATTATTATTATTATTATTATTATTTTTGTTGTTTTTGTTGTCGTTGTTGTTGTTGTCGTTCTGCTCGCTGAGCAAATCAATAATTTTGCGGCAAGTGCAGGGTCACCCCTCATACACATATCTGACCTTCGTACGGGCGTAAAGAGAGAGGAGAGAGTGAAAGAGGAGGGGATACGCAAATAGTGAAGCCGGGCTGGAAAATGTGATTAGCAATTGGTAAGGTAAGGGGAGGGAGGGAGGGTAGATTCTATTGCCATTTCATTTTACACCTTGGCCACAGCGGTTTAATTTTGAAGCGCAATTAAATTGCTTGCAGTCACTGTCACTGTCGCAATGTTGTTGTTACTGTCACTGCCGGCGTTGCGCTGCCGTTGTTGTTGTTTAATTTTTTCTTTTTTTGCAGACAGACATTTTTTTTAATAACTGTTATGTCTGACAAACACAATTGCATACATGTACATATGTATGTAAGTATAAATTCACACATTTATAAATATATGTTTGTATGTCAAGTAGATAACTACACACAAACATGCATAAAACACACATATCTACATACATATGTATATATACATATTTATATGTAATTGTACATTTGTATACATGTGTCATCTTATTGTTGGTATTTACCTGTTGATTTTGATTTGCTTTTGCTTTTGCCTTTGCACTTAATTGTCGCCGTCGTTGTCGGCCTAAGTTCAACTTTAAAAAAACTTTAAGCAACGGCTACAAATAATCTATGCAAATGCAAAAAGCAAATGTTCACAAAACGCGCACTCAATTTTCTTTATTTTTGTATTTATGTTGCTGTTGTTTCATATGCTTCTGTGTACATTTATATTATGGAATCGCAACAACTATTACCGCATTGCCAGCAAATGCGTACGCAGTAAAATTCCGATTTAAAAAAAAACTATTCGATCGGCGAGGACAAGGGACAGCGCAGTGTTGACAAAAACTGAGAGCAACAAAAATTACATGTTAACTTGAGGTGGAGAACTATCGATAATCGGCACCATCGATAGTCAGCGATATTATTTTTCAAACCATCGATAACTATCGATAGTTTTCGATGGTGTGTTAATTTGAGAAATTAATATGTAAAATTCCAAAAATTATACTATTTTATATAATATTTCAACTTAAATTTGAAATTGGTATTAATTTTGGTATTATAAAACTAAAAATAATAATGTTTCGCTATTAGCTGTGTAATAGCCAAAGTTCGAAAACTTTTTGTCCAGCCTACTAAAAATGCGCTTGGACACGACTGAAGTGGCGGGAACACATAAATATTAAAACATTAAAGTTCGTATTAGGTTCAGTTTCGTTACGTTCTTCTTTACCTATTGCGACTATAGTAAAATAAAAATATATAAATTATTAAACAAAAAACTTAAATGTTTCCGAAGCTGCAGATGCCAAATGCGAGCCTTTCTGTGAAGAGTTGAGCGTCATAAAAAACTATCGACCACTATCGATAGTGCAGGTCTGAAATCGATGGCGGCTCGATAGCGCTTGACCATCGATAGTGCCGATGTTAACTAGAGCTGGGTCGACCACTCACGATAGTATCGATATATCGAATTTTTATTTTAACTTTACACCATCGATGTTTCGACTTCGATAGTTAACGATAGTAGCCCGCGTTTTTGCATCACTGTTTTTGGAGCAAGTGCAAAATTAATTGGTGTTGGCAGGTGGAAATTATCAAGTTATGGTCGAATTTTTGAAAAACACTAAAGCGACGAAAAATCGCAACTTAGTAAACGGCGTCGAATTGGCAAATCAAAAGTTCGGAAAAATTTGGGGCGCTCGCAAGATGGCAAGACAGCATTGTTCGAATACATATGTATATACAGAGCGGGTATATTAAAAGACTGCATCCTGCTGTTAAGTTGGACGAAGTACCTCAGAGCGCAAGAACCATTGTCCCATTTTTATCAAACAACTATGAAACATAAAAGTTAAAAAAATCGCGAAGAATTAGACGACCTGTTGAAAATCTTATTAATAAAACACATAAATTAAGACCATAATAAACCTTATGTTTGCGCTTTTTTCAGAATATTTTCAGCTGTTTTTTCCTTCTCTCCAGTTCAAAACAGCTTTTTTTCGATAAAAAGTTGGCAGCACTGGTAACAACTCTGTTGGCTATCGATATGTTAACAGCGAATAAAAGTATTTTTTACCTAACAGGTTTGATAAAATACCAATATGTTATCTACTATCTTCAAATTTCTGCGATTATTATCGATATTTCATTTTATTATTGTATTTTCATTATTTATTAACAGGAGACGCAAGGTGCTCATAAATTAAACTATCTGAAAAATTTATTATAAATTATTGAAGAAACTAGCTGGATTTATTTTTCGCTCGTCTGTGAAGTTGAACTATTTAACTATTGTATGCATACAGCAGGCACTTCATTTATCTCATCAATTTTTAACAAAATGGATGATACTGGACTTATCGATTACACATACATATAGTACACATTTATCGCACAACGCAACGTAATTTCGGTCTTGTATTTTTCGCTACAGAGTAAATTTCAATTTATAATTCTTAGTCAAGTTTATTGCGTGATTCATCAGAGCGAAAACGAAGGAAATCCAATTACCACATTTCTGCAAATACTTGTCAGCCTTTCAAGTTAATTTTAATTGTGGTAAGTAAGTGTGCATCATATGTGCGTGATTGAG
Source organism: Drosophila suboccidentalis (assembly GCA_037043435.1). NCBI lineage: Eukaryota > Metazoa > Arthropoda > Insecta > Diptera > Drosophilidae > Drosophila > Drosophila suboccidentalis. The sequence goes on along the minus strand of JBAMBK010001066.1, from coordinate 2,225,353 downwards.
GGAAAAATTGAGCATGAGACGCCATGTATAAAATGGAATACATATGAATGTGTGCGTGTGTCTGTACGTTTATTTACTGGAGTGCAGGAAATTAAAAAAAACAAGTACACTCTGTATTTAAAATATGTGTACCTTAAATGCCTTTGTCTATGTATATATATGTATATGTATGTATGTTGGCGGTCGTCATGCTCTTTGTGTTTATATCAAACAAAATAAATGAGATTTATATTTTGCTTTTTGCTTTAGATCAACATGCCGACCATCAAGTTGCAGTCCTCCGATGAGGAGATTTTTGATACCGATATACAAATAGCCAAGTGTTCTGGAACAATTCGAACCATGTTGGAGGATTGCGGCATGGAGGAGGATGAGAACGCCATTGTGCCATTGCCCAATGTGAATTCGACAATTTTGCGAAAGGTCTTGACCTGGGCCAATTATCATAAGGATGATCCTCAGCCTACCGAGGATGATGAGAGCAAGGAGAAGCGAACTGATGATATCACATCGTGGGATGCCGATTTTCTTAAAGTCGATCAGGGCACACTTTTCGAACTGATTTTGGCCGCCAACTATTTGGATATTAAGGGCTTGCTTGAGTTAACCTGCAAGACTGTCGCCAACATGATCAAGGGCAAGACTCCAGAGGACATTCGGAAGACATTCAACATCAAGAAGGACTTCACTCCCGCCGAGGAGGAGCAGGTTCGCAAGGAGAACGAATGGTGTGAGGAGAAGTAAATTGGAAGATTTGGACAGTACCGAATAGGATGGAGGACGCAGTGTGGCTTTGGAAGGCTTCGTTAATAACATGATAAAAACAAAATAACTTTAAATAAACTAAATGATGAAATTCGTTTTCGCAAGAAATATGAATTTGCTTAATCAATTACGTATTAAATAAGACTACAGAATCTCCATTCCGATTTGAACAATTTATATTTTTGTCACAATTTTCAACTTGTTCACATTTAATGCGGGCATAGCGGGTATAACTCTGAATTTGAATAGCTCATAAATTCAACGACTGTTTTGTACTTAGCTTGAATTCGGCATTATCTTTGACGGAATTGAGAATTTGCCAATATGCGATAAGGAATTTGGTTCAACAAATGTGCTGCGTGTGCCTAGATCTTTTATTTAATATGTGGGATTAGTCATAATTTTGTCACTAGCGCGGCTGACGTCCGCAGTGATTTCATCATTGAAATTTTAGAACATGAATATTGATTAAAAAGCTGAAAGTACAGTCGAAGTTCCCTAACTCGAATCACCATTATCCAAAGAAAAAGTTAGAATTATGGAGACTTCGACTTATGGTTTCATTTTTGTTTTTAAGTTTATTAAACGCTAATGCCAAGCTCGACCGTAGTTTATTTTTTAATCAAACGAATTTTGAATAGCCACTTTTGACTACATACAGTGAACCACATATGTCTTCATACACCATAACTTTGTCAAAATTGCGTATAATAAAAAAATTTTGATGCAGGTTTCTTACATTAATCTTTTATTCATTTAAATTCCGTTCGAATGATACAAAAACTTCTTTAACCCATTAAGTACCCATTGAAAATTTTTTAATTTTTGTAAAAGTCTACTTTTCCAACTGTTATCTTCGATTTTTTTAAAAAAAATATTTTGATGCAAAAAAATTCTTCAAAGAATTCTAAGAGTGACTGCAAAACAAAAACAAAAATCTATGTCTATTTTAACCCCTTTTTCCTCATTTTAATACAAAAAGTGGCTTTTTAGCTGTTCACTGCACCAGCTATGAATTTATGTTTTCAACCGTTTTGATTTTACAGTTTTACATTTCATCATAAAAACCCCACATAAAAACGTGTGAACAATTTTGAGCAACAGTAACCTCTTGGAAGGGGATATAAGATACAATTGAAAACATAGGTTAAGATGAATGTAAAAATTTAAGATTGTTTACAAGTATCAATAAATAAGTTCACACGCAGAGTTAACAACTGAACAACGCTGAAAGTGGTGAATATAGTAATAGTATACGCTCTAATCAAAAGAAAATCGACAAAATTTTGTTATATTATTGGATTACAACGTTTTATTATTTATTACTCTGGTTTGAGTGCATTGTTGCCGTACTTCTCCATCTTTTTGTCTCTTTCTCACGTTAGCTCGCTCTAACTGCAGCTATCCTTTTCTATTTCACTTTTCATATTGCATTTTATTATTGTTAACGCAATTAGTTGTTTTTTTTTCTCATTTTTTAATTTTATTAAATTGTTTTAAACACTACAATTAATTTGTTAAAAGGCCATAAACAAAAATTTTTGTTCTGAACATGCATGTGTGTTTGTGTATGTGTTTGTGTGTGTGTGTGTGTGTATGTGTTTGTGTGCTGCCTTGTTTTTCTTTATTTTTGTATGTTAATCTTTTTCTTTGCTAATTTCGCATTTCATTTTAGGTTTGCTTTTCTATTTCTTGTCTTATTGGATTAATATTTATAATAATTTCCTGGCGCTTATAATTACAATGGCAAACAATAATTATAAGTTCTTCAATATCTGTTGTGTTTCGCATTTGTAGTTGTTTTTTAAATTATTATTGCTGCAAAATGAAATATCTGCATAACCATTCTATGCACATGAGCGTGTGTGTGTGTGTGTGTGTGTATGAGTGTGTGTAAGTTTTGTTAGTTGCTTGTTCTTTTTTTTTTAAGTTTTTTGTTTTTTTTTATGTTGCATTTTTTTTCTTTTCTTCTCGTTTGCATTTTTTTGGTTGTTTTTGAAACGTTTTTCAATAAATTATTAATAAACAATTGAAAGGTGTTTGAAATAATGATGTGTTCATGGCATCCACGTTGTTGCCAAGAGTTGTTGTTGTTGTTGTTACTATTGTGTGTTTTGTGTTTGTTAATGTTTTCCATTGTTGAATTTAATTTGTTGTTGTTTTGCTTAATGAGGACGTCAATTCAACGACGGCATATGTGCATCATGCCAATTGATCTCAATGTTGGGCCACTTGGTCTGCAGACAGGTGACCATTGGATTCGAGGTGCATATTGACTTGAGATCACCCTCCAGCAATATGGCCGAGCCACAATAGTAACGCACCTGCAACAACAATATAACATTATAAACAGTTTCTCAATTTGCAATTTTTAAAGAGCGGATTATTTTAATGTCCTTGCATTCAGTGATTAAAAACGTTGTCAAAACCATAACCTTTAACCGGTATTAACCGATTAAACCGGGCAACTGTATTGTACCGAAATTATTCAAACCGAAATAACCGCTTACTAACCTATTCAAGCAAAGCATCACATTAAACTTATTTGTTGAGCTTGTTATCATAGTTTTCAAACTAATTTCTATTTGTATTTTCAATTTAAATATTGATCTTAATTAAAAGATCTTTTTTGTTTTCTAAACAATCGAATTTGCGCATATACATATATAAACATATGTATCTAAACATTTTAACAACAAATTTTAATTTTTTTTTTTGTGAACCGAAATCGTATTGGTATTTCATAACCGAAAAATATGAAAAACAGATATCCGTAACGTAACTTTTATACAAATTGTATCTTGCTTAACCGATAAAAGAGCACAACCGATACCGTAACTAAAACTGATATTCGTTACGGTTTGATACCCTGCTTGCAGGGGATACTATAATTTAGTCAATAAATATGAAATGCATATTCGGACTATTACCATACACCGGCCATGGAAACGATCAGGGTATCCAATCTTTGGCGTGCCAAATATAACATTTCTATCCTTGCTATCATGCTCACCTTGTTGTTGTCATTGGAGCCGGGTATGCCATTGTAATGCATCAGCTCGAATGTGTCCGGCGTTGAGCGTCGCTCCAGGGGAAAGAATTCATCCATAAAAGCATTCAAGAGTATAATGCCGAGATTCTCTGGATCCAAACGCTTCTGCATAAGACTGACACTGTGTTTGATTTTTTTTTTTTTTTTTGGTGTCAGAAGATTGGGATTAGCAGATGCGTCAGAGCAGCTGAGGATGGTCACTAAACTTACTAAGCCGGCTCGCTGACCAGATTCAATGCGGCCAACACATCCCGCAGCAAAGTGCTCGATATGAAATTGTTGCCCTCCGGATCATATGACTTGAAGATGCGACGTCCCGTCTCCGATGGTGTCTCTGGTGAGACGAGCCTCTTTTCGTTGCTAAACAAAACTGCAAAAGAGCATAGAAAACAAATATTACCAACAACATATTTATTTAGATTTAAGATAAAAGTACTCACCAGTTAAATGCGTATCGGAGCCCATTACCCAGACGGGATAGCGTGGATTCTTAAAGAACGATCCGACCGTGCAGTAGCGCATCTGTTCCATAAGCGTTATGAATCCAATATCGCTCTGCTCACAAATGCCGCGCAACTTTAGGCCGCCCACATCCTGCTCATTGTCCCAGACATGGGCCACTGCACGTCCCGTAAGCATCAAATTGATCAGAGACTGTGCCCCATAACCATATGTGCTGTGTATTAGCGGCTCCGATGTATCCGATATATCGGATGTCACCTGCTCTATTCCCTTGGTTAGGAACACCGAATACATGAACAACAGCACACCATACGTATGCGATAGTTGACTATAGTTATCCATATAGTAGCGTGCCACCTCGGAGATGTGATCAAAGTGCAGCGTATGCAGGCGATCATGAAATTGCTCTGGCGTCAGTTCCAGATTCAAGCGTGTGAGCAGCGTTGCATCATTGCCAGTTGCAGCAGCTGGATCATCAATTGTTGCAGCCGCATCAATTCCAATTGTCAATTCAGACGCCTCCGACGCATCATCGATGGTTGTGGGGGGCGTCAGGCGACGCTCTTTGGTTGATCGACGTTGCAGTGTGACAATCTTATAGCGAAGCGCACGGCAGTTCTTCAATATGTTGCACAGTGCCTCGATCAGCAGACTCTGGCATTTATCACTGGGCAGCTGTAATAATAATTATAGACATTGTTTTAATTGTATCACTCTTTTAATAGGAGTAGGGAGTGGGAAAGTAATGATCTCTTACCTTTGTTAATTGTATGCCTGGCATGTCCATGATAATTATCTTAAGCAAGTACGCCTGCACGGGCGCTATCACAGCACAAGGACCACCCTGTTTTTGCACCAAAGCCGAGGGCTCCACATCACTAAATTCAAAACCTGTAAAATACACGCATGCACACACACACACACATATATATATATATATATATATCAAAGATGTACACACATACAGTGACTAACAGAAGATTTGACCCACTACATTTTTAAATTCGATTTGTTTTGAGTTTGTTCTTTAATTCAGATATAATCGGGGGTGGCACAGAAATCGCTTTCGCTTGAATTTCACTTCAATTTCATACAAATTCCAGTGAAATTCAAGCGAAAGCGATTTCTGTGGCAACCTTGAATATGTATACAAAATAAAATTAAGATATTAACATTAACGAAACAAATCTGCGTTTGTATTTTATTTTGAACTGCTGCTCCATTTAAAGATAATATTAAAAGTGGTGGGTCAAATAAGCTTAGAGCCACTGTACTCTAATTTATTGTACACTCGTAGATTTTAATTATTTTCATACAAATATAGAGTACAGCTTAAGCAACCTAAGCAATATTCTGAAAACATATTTCAAAAAGATAACAAATCAAAAATCGAGCAATGTAACTTCCATTTATCATCTGCACAAATAAATTGAGCTTTACTATGAAAAGCTGAACTTTAATAGCTGTTGAAAACTGAGTATACGAATAAACATTGGCTCGACTGTATATTCCGATGCACACACACACATACAGTCACGCACACACAGCAAGACAGCGAAAAGCGCGCGCTCTCGCTTGACCGCTGACTGCATGTTTTTTTTTTTTTGGGTGGTGGCATCTATTTGCTGAAGTGGACCGCAAACTTACCTTGAGACCAACGCCTGAATACATCTTCGCGCACACTGTCGCCCCACAGCAATTGCTTAATCTCGCGCAGCTCACGCATGTCGCTATCATGGAAATGCAGCAATTGTTGTTGCTGTTGTTGTTGTCGTCCAGCAGCAGCTGGCCCTGTTGATGTTGCTGCACTGTCACTTGCCATTGATAACTCCTCCTGCCTCTGGTGTTGCTGCTGCTGCTGTTGTTGTTGCTGCTGCTGTTGTCCTCCAGTCGATTCCAAGGCTGTTGACGCCAACGTCATCGACGCCGTGGCTGATGCACTTTTCGGCGAGGCGCACTTTTCGCTGCGCTGCTCCCGTTCGCATGCGTCGCTCATCTTTCGAGTCGTCGTTTTCTTTGCTCTAGGACTCTAGGGGGGCTGGGCTGGTATCGGAACAGAATCACAAAATCTATTCGTCTTTATCGAAATCGAAATACAAAACGCAAAGCCAACTTATTTAGGTTGGCATTTTTTCTTCTTTTTTTTTTTGGCTATGCAAATGCAACAGTGTAGGGATGCACGAATTATGGGTGCATCAATGCCTATCGATAATTCGCACGATAACATAAATGCAAGTGTTGCTAAAGTACATTATTGGTGTTAGTGACAATTTTTATTGCTATTTTAGTAGTTATACCAACGATTCATCGGTGTAACAATTTGGGGCTAAATTGATATAATTTTACATTAAACATCTATCTCTAATTTACACATTTGAGCTTTAGCATTGAAAATAAGAAATTGTACAAGCTCCAATAGGCCAGAAAGTTATGTCTATATTATTATTATTATGTCTATATTCCGGCCGAACAACTGTCGATTGTTTGTTGCAAATTCGAATCGCAAAATGGTCTGGGGGCATTTAAGTTAATAATTTAATTTGTAAGCCATTGATTAGCCTACAAAGCTATTATAGTCAATAAAACCATTTAAACGATAAATTATATAAATAATTATAAAAATGTAACACTGCACATTTCAAAATTCTAGCTTTATATTTAGAGAAAATGCTAAAATTGAATCCCCCATCAAAAGAAAACTGGCTATCGTCGCCATGAACCGTTTTACCCTATCGGTGACTCTTTTCTGTGATCTAAGGTTGCTACACGTTACAAAAACACGTTACAAAAACACGTTACAAAAAAAATATAGAATTTTTGCTTATTCTGATAAAGGGTGGAGATACATCGATGTTTCCTCCCATCGATTTTTTTCAATGCTTAAAAACAAAACATAGAGGAAACAGACCAATATAAATGATAAATTTTCGGTGTTTTGTGAGTCAAGACTGCCACCTTGTCTGCTTTTTGCCAAACTTGGGCCAAGATTGCAACAAGATTTGTCTATTAATGCATTTTTTTTAGAGGTTGTTGTCCCCGATGTTTCGATGCTTGCTGAACACATAAAATTTTTTGGAAACGGTTTTGAATCTGTTAATCTTATCTGTAAAAGAGATTGTTTTAAACATATCATAATATTTTAAAATTCTTTCAGGTATTTATCCATGCTTATAAATATTATTGTGGCACCACAATTTCAACTCAATAAACTTTTAATCACTAGGATAAATTAAATATTATATAAAATAACATAAATGCGGAATTACAAACTAACCAACGCTCGAATCTGTGCTTACAGCCAACTTTCAAGGAAGTGTTGAAAAACAACGATGCTTAAAAAAATCATCGATGTTTTCAGCTAACATAAAAACAACGATGTATCGATGTTAGCATCGATATTTCTCCCGCTCGAATATTTTTAAAATATCGTATCGATGATAATTTCTGTTTCAAAAAATTATCAAAATGATATTTAATACATCGTTTTGAAACATCGATATATCGATATAATTGATTTTTTTTCCACATATTTTTTAAAAAAAAAAAAGTAATACTGTGCCCCACAATATATATTCAAACATAACAATATAATTCATGAAATACCAGTTTTGTAGGTAATATACATTTAACATTAATATATTAAGTAAACATAAATATGAGATTCGAGTTTTAATGTATTTATATAATGTATTTTTTTTTCTCTCCGCTGCACTAAATGAGTTTACTCCCTTGCATTACAGGTCACAGAGTGAACAACGCACAAATTTCATACACATTGAAGTGAAATTCAAGCGAAAGCGATATCTGTGGTACCCCTGATAATATCAAAAAAAAAATCGCATATTTGATAAATCGGCAAATCTGATAACGCGATATAAATATATCATTTTTTATAAAAAATATCGATATATTGATATTTTGATATATTATCAACAACCCTACTAGTTTCCCCATCTCTATATTCTGAGCGAATGAATTTTAAGAATGCTTATTTTATATACGCAAATAAATATTCATTGTTAAGAAATGGAAGCAAGGTGTATACTACCCAAGCTACATGCAGACAATAACAAAGGTGCGTTGGCCGCCCTCGTCGCTAGCAGTAGCTCAAAAAGACGGCAATCAGCACGACGCTTCTATTGCCGGTCTTGTTTGTTGGCCTTTTCGCGCTTTATTGCCTGCAAGGCGCACGAACAGCTGTGCGACGCTCGCATTGCCCGGCTGCACATGTGCAGATACTGCCTCACGCTGTATGGGGACGAGGAGCTGCGCCAGCGGCACATGCAGCGCAAGCACGCGGACGGCAAATACATGTGCCTGCAATGCGGCACTGCTGGGAAGCGATACAGTTCACCGGTATTTCTGTACAAGCATGTCGTGTCCTGGCATGGCGAACACTCGCTCTTCTACTGTGCCATGTGTGCGGACAACTGCAACGACGCCAAGGCGTTCAGCTCGATGAGCGGATTGTTGGCGCACGCGGAGAGCGAACATCAATTGCACAGCGATGTGAGTGTTGTGGACGAGACTGAGGATCTGGAAATGCTTGAGGAGAACATTGATGAGTTCCTGCCTATGCTCGACTGGGACGATGATCTCACATTCGGCTGGCCAATGGATCTGGCCAAAGAGGAATGCATTGCTGATCCCAAGCCCAAACCGAGCACCTATGTCTGTCCGATTTGTGCCAACGGCTTCACCGGCAGCATCAGTCTCTTAAATCACATTGAGCAATCACATCAACGCAATCCCCTCGACTGCATCTTCTGCGACAAGTCGCACAAGAATCGCGAGGCGATACGAGCTCATCTGCAGCGACAGCATTGCCTGCTCCGTGCCCACATCTGCTTGGAGTGCCAGGCGGACTTTACCACCGCGGATCATCTGCAGAAGCATGTGAGGAGTCGGCATCGGGAGCGTCAACACGTCTGCTCCGAGTGCGGCAAATCATTTGCCCAAATCTCCCATCTAACCGAACACATGTTGTCCGAAAGGAATCACATCAAGCACATCTGCAGTGTGTGCAACACGCAGTTCTTTCGATCCATCGATCTCACCCGTCACATTCAACTGCAGCACTCCACGAAATCTTAAGCGGTGAGTGCGGATCAATATTCCATAAAAATTAAGTAATAAGCCATTTCATCTGTTAGTCCGATCATTGTACCCACATTAACAAAATGTACAATTTTCTAAAAGTGTTCTCACCAGTGTTACGGTGCTACGATTTTAGCCATTTTGTAGCTAGACTTGAAATTTTGTACCATATGGGTACCAAATATACCAAATATCAAAGAAATGTGTTAAAGCAAAGTGCATTTTCCAACTCAATGCAGTTTAATTGTTAAATGAATAAAATAATTAATAATTAGCTTACATATTTTTGTGCGAAATAAAAAGTTAAAAACATTTATGCATTTAACATTTTGGCGCTTAAAGCGCCTGCACACGCGCTGTAAATTAACAGCGCACCTGCTGCACCCAACACTCGCACCCACACACAGGCGCACGCATGCCTTAACAGTAGCTGTAGCAGAGTCAGAGACGATTTGATCGCAGCAGCCAGCTTGTGTCTGTGTGCGCAAGTGTGAGCGTATGGGAGCGCGCCCGTTACGCACAGAGCGCGCAGAGGGAGCGCAACAGCGGCAAAAATATAAACGTTACTGTCATTTAAAGTCGCGCACTTGGCCCACACAGACGACAGTTTTAAACGAAACGTGCTAGTGCTTGGATTATAACCGTTGTGACGTCGACGCCAACGCGAACTTCGTACAAAAAAAAAACAACAACATTAACAGCAACAGAAACTACAACAAAAAAGAAGCATTTTGTTTTTTTTTTTTTGTGTGTTGTGTTTATTGTGTGTGTGTGTGTTTGTGTGTGCACTCTGTTAACATTCCAAACTGACGGTTTGTGTTTGAAATTTTGTTTTTGTGTTAACTTGAGATTCGACACGAGTATTACGCGTAAGTGCATTCACATCTTATGTTAAATCATATGCAAAAATAACAAGTAATCCTAACTTAAATAAATTCAAGCCAAGTTAAAACGAGAACGGCGACCCTCGACCGCCAGCAACAACTTTTTGTTATTGTTATTGTTAATGTTTTTGTTTTTTCTTTATTATAATACATATGTATTCATTAATTTTTGTTGTCGCTTTTAAACGCTTTTCCATTTGGCTGACGAACGGGCCCAAAAGCTTTTGTGCTGCTGCATTGTTGTTAGCTACTATTTTTTGTTATTGTTGTTTTTGTTTTTTTACTACAATTTGCTTTGAAACTGAAATGAGAACGAAATTTGTATCAGTCATCACAGTTGTAATTGCTGTTTCTAATGTTTGTTTTTATTTTTTGTTCTCGAATGAATAAAGAAAAAACCACATAAAAAACCTGTGCAAATTGTTGCGCTTGACTTAATCCATGTGCGTGTGTGTGTGTGTGAATGTGTCTAAACGTGGCTTAAAAATCATCATCTGAATGTCTAAATATATTTATAGGCAAATGGCGCTTAATGTGCAAATTGAATTAGCAAAGCGAATAACAATACGAATGCGCATGAGTTTGAAATCAAGTGAATATGAATTCGAATACAAATGTAATTACAGTTTGAATGGTTATTCAATGCAACGAGTGCTCCATATTCGAACGGAAATCCCACAGTCCTCATCTAATATTACATATTACTGATCTGTTGTAAATTTCACTTTTGAATCAATTTCTGAATCACTCTTAAATAATTTCTTACTGTTTCTTAAAATACATTTTCTTTACGCAGTCAGTGAAATTTATTTTGAAATTAAATCTAGAACAGGTCTCAATAAGACGTAAGCAAAAACCGGGATTTTGTTAAGCTTTTTTTAAACGACTTATAACATCAAATTCCATTACTTGTTTTCTTTGCTTTGCCATGATCTGAAGCATATGCATTATAATGTGATCTATAGTTACTTAACTTAACGCTTATATTTTCGATCTGATCGCCTTTCTATCTTGGGTAAATCTCTTTGTCCTCTTGCTCTTTTCATCTTTCCCTCGGTTTTTTTCTTTTTTTTCAATTGTTTTCCTGGGTTTATGCCCTCTCGACCACCGAGTAACTGAACGATCACTTTGCTAGCCGCTTGGGGGCCATCAAATCCATAATTTATCTTGTATAAAAAATTCTACAGCGATCGCTCGTCGCCCTATTCACACCCCTTCACCTCTGTTGTGGCAGACATGTTGTTATTAAGCGTACTACGAATATTTGCCCCTTGATACGGAGTTGTTATTATTATACCCTGTAAACATAAGATGGCTAAAAGGGGTAGCATAGAGTCGGTAGCAAAATACATAGTTGAATATTCAGGCCTATTCCGAAATTCACTTTCGATAAGATTTGTCGGAACCTGCTCTAATACCATTTCGGCTATATTCGGCGGATTGATATCACTTTTAGTTGATTAGTTTAAGTCCGATAAAGCGAAAAACGATCATTTTCAAACACTTAGTCTAAATTCAAAGTAAATAAATGCTAAAAGTAAAAAGTGAAAACCGGAACAGGCCTGAGTGATCGAAAACAACGATTCTAGATTCATATGAAACCATGTGCCATGAAATGGTGTCAAAATTCTGTGTATAATCAAAATTTTATGCATTCGACTTACACGCGAAAGTTAAATTTAAATCCTGCCTGAAATTTAGTTACAACGCTGAGCTCATAAATCGATTGCACAGATTTTAAAACGGCTCTGTTAGTCTGTTAGTTCGATATGCAGTTAAAGGATAACAGCGATTAAAACTTTCGACCCCAAATTCTTACGCGATGTGTGATCTTTATATTTTTTTTTTGCTCTAAATTAGTTTGTATAAATTTACGCTGGGCCAATAAAAATCCATAACTTGATTTTTATGCAAATTTTAAAAAATTTAAAAATTTAAACTTAAATACTTTCTTTAATATGCACTGCAGTTGCTACAGGGTATCAGCTAGTCGTGCAATGCTAGCGCAAGATAGTCTTGTTTTTATAATTGTAATTGATTTGCCTTTTTGCGTGAGCTGTGCGCTTTTGCTGCTGCTTCTTCTTCTGCTGCTGCTTCTTCTGCTGTTATCTTTCTCCGTCTGTGGCCCTTTTGTTTTCTCTTCGTATTGTTGTCCAAGTGTTTTTTTAAGTTGTTCTTGCTCTCAGGGTGGCATTGCTGGGTAGTTGAAATTGGCACTCCTGCGGAGTTATGATCTTTCTGGAGTCACCGATGCCAAAGTCACTTTTACCTGTGGCACAACCTGGCGCCAACCTGGGAGCAACATGACGCACCGCTTGGCGATGTCTCTCAGTCGACATTGCGGGTAAAACCGCAATCGAAGTGAGAGAGCCAAAGCGAGAGAGAGAAAGAATGACAGACTAATTAAAACGTGCTTAATTTGTAATCTGTACGCAGGCAGCGTTGTTATAGACGGCATTGGCATGCGATGTCGCTGTCTCTGCTGCTGCATATGTAAATAATGCAAGTGAAGTGATAAGCAAAGCCGGCGGCTGCGCAGCAGCAGCAGCAATTCATAAACATATTTACAAGCACGTAGCTTTTGTCTAGGTACACACCATGCATATGAAAATATACCGAAAACAGACGGACATTTTGCCTTGCAGCTAACAGTCGCCTTGAGTCATGCTTACAGCGCCCTGTTAAGTGACTGTCGTCTGACTTTTTTTTTTTTGTAATTCTCCGTTGCTTCCTGCAGCCACCCATGATGAATCATATAGCAGGCAGGTGTGTGTGAGCAATAACAATAACAATATCTTTGGTTTTGTCATATCAATCAGCATTTGTTTGCTCAATGGCAAAGCAAATAAATACGAAGAGAAAAAGTTAAGACTGTCGCATTGATATACAGCATGTTTGTTGTTTTTTCTTTTTTGGTCTTGCTGACATGAACGAGTTACATGCATATGATGGACAAATAAACACTTGCACGCGTGCGCGTGTGTTGTTTTAACAGGCATTATAACTATGCTTGTAATTGCCTTCGCTACACAGTTCAGCTTATTTTGGTAGTCAAGTTGTTTGATGCAAACTCCCCTTACCGTTAGACTGTTAGGCTGCTGTTAAAGTTAAAGGCTAAGCTATTTTTAAACAAAGCTGCAAAGATCATACACTCACACACACACACACACACACGTACTTATACACCCACATGGTTTATCACCGTTTCATAACGGTCTTTAACTTCTGGTTTTTGCCTCGTTTTTGTTTTTATTTTATGCGTGGCATTCTTTAGATCGCGCGAGCTTTTTTTTGCCGTTGTCTCGCCTCTAGTGGGGGGCCCCATTTTGCATATTGTTGCAATTTTATGAATGAATTGCGATGCATTGTTGTTGTTGGTGTTATTATTATTATTGTTGCTTAGCTGATAAACTGCCTTCAGCCTCTTTATCAGCATATTTACATCCATCCATATATTGTTTTTGCTTCTGTTATTATCGACAATCAACAGAAGCAGCAGAATCAGCTGAAAGTGAAACGCGCTCACTGACCTATAATAAGAATTTTCATATTTATGCATCGCAATTTACTACACACACATTCACACATACATAAAAATGTACATAAACATATCCTCTACATGCACAGTAATGAAAACTTTACATACATACATATTTACTATGTATTATAGTAAGAATGACTACAATTGAGAGAACCGAACTGTAAGATACCCTGTTTTTAATCTTTCAAGAAACAACTTAGTCGTCGAGGAAATTACAGTCGAACTTCCCTAACTCGAATCACCATTATCCAAGAAAAATGTTCGAGTTAGGGAAGTCTTTTTGTTCGGTTTAGTGTACGCTATTGCCACTACATTTAGTTCGAGATAGAGAGAATTCGAGTTAGAGAAGTTCGAGTTAGGGAAGTTCGACTGTATTATTATTAAGAGCAGGGATTGAAACCCTAACCGAAACCGTAACCTTTATCCGGTAAAAACCGATTGATATTTAGAACCGTAACTGAAACCTTAGCCGAAAAAAATAATTTCATTCGACTGAAACCGTTTAGTAACCGTTTAATTTATAAGGGTTAATTTCGGTTTTTCATACATACTCATTAGTCTTGTTTGCGATCTCTGATATTATGTTATTAGTTTTGAATTTTATTTTTCATTTTTAATTTAAATTTTTGATTTTAATTTTCTTATGTTTAATTTTGAATTTTTTTTTTGTGATATTCATGATTTAATTTTCATAGGACTGAATAAGCGCTTATAAAATAAATTTGTTTCAGGAAATATTAAAATTGTTAAGATGTAACTAAACTACATCAAACTGAAGAATATGTAATATAAATGTGTGAATGATACATTAAGAGAGTAATGCCTTTTTATTTATTATTATTATATTATTAATATAATTATATTTTTGTAGACATTTTTTTTGTTTTAACCGAAACCATACCATTATTTCAAAACCGAAACATACAAAACCGGTTCACCGTTACGAAACCTTTATTTAAAGATTTTGCGTAACCGATAACCGAAACCTAGATGCGAACATAACCGAAACCGTAACCAAAACCGATATTCGTTTCGGTTTTAATCCCTGATTAAAAATGAACATAATCAAAGTATCATTGTAAGGAACTCGATAAATGTGGGCAGAAACAATTTGTACTTTCTCCTTCTACATATGGATGTGTTTTGAATAAGAAATCAAAATAAATTCTTTTGACTTTCATGTCATCGATCCCTTTTGCTGTCTTAAAGAATTTTTGAAATGTAAATGAATATTAAGACAGGAAATTAGACAACCTTTACGTAAACAAGTTGATACCCTTACAGCGGATACTATAACTTTGCTAACAATTAGTCAGACTTACATACATATATAAAATATAACAAATTGTTAAATAAATGTAATAACAATTGAACATATCTTTTGTATGAATCAGTCCTTCCTCAATATAATTGACTAAGCTACTTGTATATTTACACAGCGATTTATTACCCAATGATAAGATTATTAAATTCTACAACTTAAGGGTATTTAATCTTCGGCACCTTGTAGATAGCTATTCTCTGTTCTGATTGCTCTTTACTTTTAACAGCTGTCTCTTTCTGCCATTTCCTGTAATGAAGAAAACGCGCAACACTATCAAAGTAATGATTATTAAATCCAGTCGTAGGTCTTCTTGGCCAGCTGATTTACGAGTCAATACAACCAGGCCAAGAAAACAAACGCTGTCCATTCATAGAGCCAAAAAAGGCAAAGCCGAAGGCAATTGAGTCGTTTATGACAATACCCTGTAGTGGAAAGCTTACAAAGGGTATGCTCGGTTATACGAACTAAGTAAAATACTAATTTTATGGTGTCCGAATTTTATAAGTTAATAGGAGATAATGTAAAACAAATCTTACGCCAGAAAAATTTCACTTCTGTTTTACTACGTAAAAACATTGCATTTTAAACCAGTTATGGTGCAAAGGGAATGCAGATTAGTTGGAACAATAAGAAGCAGCATTTTTGATATGGTCTTTTAATATAAAATATTAGGACACTATAACAAATATTAAAATGATTAAATCTTAGGACAGAACCAATTTTTTTCTAATTAACTCAACGTGAACACTTATTTTTTTTTACCGGAAGTATTCAATTGATACTATTTTAAAGGTATCCCAATTTTTGTTCTTTAATAAGTTCTTGAAATAAATAGAATAAATCAAGATGCAATGCATATAATAAAAGGATCGACTTTCGTCCATTTATTTTTATAGAAGGCAGGGTATTTTCACGCTGATCAACGTTTTCTTTCTTTCTGTCATGCAATCGTTTTGATGATTTTCTTATTGATATGCCTGACGCATGATTGTGAGCACATACAATACATACAAACATGTACTTACATATACATATATATGCATGTATGTATGTGTGTAGGTATGCGAGGGTGTAAGTGTTTAATTATGATAACGCTGCACTTGTTATTATTGTTGGCTCTCTGTTTTGTGTAGACTTTTGTATCAATGTCAAGTTAACCATAAAAAGTTTTTGTCATTTACAGTTGACAACAATATAACAAAAAACACTGACCCCAATTCAAGTTTCGTCTGTCTACAATTGTGGGTGGATGGGTGGCTGCATGTAAGTGTACATGTGTCTGTGTGTGTGTCTGCCTGTGTGGGGACACCTGTTGCTTAGTCATAAATAAATCAGAAGCGCAGACAAATCTCAACTGATGTCTTCTCGCGCATCATAAATTTCGGGTCATAAATCAGGGCTAAGAAAAGAAAAGCTTTTAGCTTAAAAAACAAATACTCTCACTTGGTCTTTAACTGACTTTTTCTCTCTCTTCCTCCTGTTCTAATTTCAGACAACAGCAACAGTCAACAAGATAACAGCGGCGTCTTCAACCATTAACAGGGCCTTAACAGTTTACGCCAATTCATAACCGCAGCGACAGTGGTTTAACAGTTCACACACCCCCGTTACAGCAGATTTAGTAATGACACAAACCCAGCACACGACGCGCAGTTGCAGTAGCAGCAGCAGCAATGACATACAGCATGCGCATCAGCGACGTCGCCGTCAAATGTCAACGCAGCTTTTAGCATTGTTGTTGTTACTTTTGATCAGCTGTAGCGCCGCTGCGACTGCGCAGTCACGTTTCTTCTATAGCTCAGCCGATGCACAGGGCAAGGTGCGTACGCAGCGACAGACAAGCGACGACTCCGCTGCCACAGTCGCTGCCGATGAGGCAGCAGAGGCGACTAGTTGCTGTCAGGGCGCAGCAGCAGCATCCGTGGAGCCTGTTACGGTGAGTAAAATGTTAGCAGCTCTGTTAACAACAACAACAGCATCAACAACAATAACAACAGTTGGCGCCGACAACAAGACGCCACATTTGAGATGTTGCACATATTTGGGTCAGCTGTTGCAGTTGACGTTGCAGCCTCTCTGCAGTTCTCACATTTGTCTGTTTACATTTTGATAAGCGGCTGCGAATGGACAGCGGCGCCTGTCTGCTGCTGCCCCCTCCTCCCTCCTTCTCTATCTCACTCTCTCACTCTTACCCCTTCCCCATGGCTGGCATTGATAAAAAGCAAATAACACGAATTACGTTTTTAATTAGGCGTTACTCATGTTTCTACCTCGCACTTTTATTTGTGCTCGACAATTTTTGTTTGCGCTCGCTGACGTCGCGACGCCAATTAAAAGATAAATCTTAAGCCACCTAAAATTCCCCTCCCACATCTTTCACCTAACCCCAGCCCACTACCCCCCTGCTTTCTAATGTTACCGCAACGGAAACGTTAACAATGATTTTTCGCATATTTTAGCAAACCAAAATAAACAAAGATTTACGTTATAGATACAGCTGCAGATACAGATACAAAAACATTTGCAGCTACAGTTACAGACTCATACATGTATACAAATACAGTTATTGGAAAAACAATAACAATTTACTGGGCATCGAATTTCACTGCCTTTGCCGTTTTTTTTTTTTTTTGTAAACTCAACTGTTCTCAGGCTAAGCCTTCGTCTTCTGATGAAATAATAATAGTAAAGTGGGAATCTTAAGATTATTAGTTAATTACATTAAATTTCAGTTCAAGCTGTAGATAGTCTTACACTTTTCATACTCAATTTCTTTTTCATTCTTTCAGATTAAATTTAAATTTATGTATAATTCATTTTAATTTTTATCATATTAAGTTTTTTTCAATTTAATTTTTAACAGTACTTTTGGCAACTGCTTTTAGTTTGACGTTCCCCTTTTAATAATCCTTACTAATCGAATAGTAATAAGTTTGTTTATCTTAATCTTTCACTACAAATTCTAGATAGTTCTTAAGGTTTAATCGCTTTTTAACAGACGAATTAACCTATTTCTTCATTTGTTCTAAGTTATTTTACGTTTTTTTTACACGAAAAAAACAAATTAAGCACGTAACTTATTAAAAATGGAAATATGTATAATAATTTGAAATTTATATCACGCTTTCTAGTTGACTTGCATCATTCGAGTTTGTTAACCTCACTTTTACGATAAGTGTAAATATTTCGATTTTTTTGCAACTCTGGCAAGGCCACCATGTTAAGTTGACCGCGTGACTGGAAACTGTTAACTTCATTGATACTAAAGCTTAGTACGCAAGCTAACTAAATTTTACGCGGCGTAAAGTGCTCAATATTTAGCTGTCGACGAGCGTAAGCCCAGTGTTGCCAATGCAACACGGAAAATAACAAAAAGTTGAGTGGTAACTCTATGCGTCAACAGCGGTTGATTTTAAATATGAACATGCAGAACTGATTTGGATAAAAGAGGAGAGAATCGGCAATGAAAAATGTAAATTAAAGTTAATAGAGGAGAAATATGCGATGGCACGCAAGCACAGCGGTTATTGGGTGCACCCATCGCTTTTGAACTTATTACGTGGATTCTCCCTCTATATTAATGAAAAAGTGCAAAGTCTTTGGTTTATGTCTATAAAAACAATTTTAGTTTTCGTTCTTGCTTATAATTCATTAATATTGTCGTCGTTATTGTCAATGTCACTGTTTTTTGTCAAAGTTGCGGCCATTTTTTTGAATTTATGTGAGTGAGCGAGAAAGGTATATCAGCGAAACTCTAAACAGTTTGATGTTTCGCTGGGCCTGTCAGCTGTTTCACTTAACAGCTCCTTTACTTAACAGCTCTGTTATTTTAGTTAGCTTGCGGACACCCGAGCGTAATAAATGTCAAGTTCTTCTTCTTGATTTTACGCCAGTGTTTTTTTTATATGGAGTTTGGGCTTACGCCAGGCCTTTTTTTGAGTTTGCGTACTATGCTTAATGAGTGTTATTGGAGAACGCGTGAAGTTTGATAGAGGAATTCCGTAGCAAACAATGAAAAGTACTTAAGTAAACAACTTGTGTTATATCACTAAGCAAATAACCTATAGAGAACCCATCCTATACAACTAAAATGTCACAGAAAAAATGCTTGCGAAGCGTCCACCGCGAAGTGTTACCGATCTGGCAATATTGTTATAGTGGAATTTATAAGAGAAGCGATTTTATTTTTGGGGCCGTTGCTTGCGAAACTAAAACATGTGAAATATGAAATACCCTCTACCCTTAAAACTTTTAACCCACATTATTTTATTCAAAACAACACCCTTAATTTTTATAAATTCCACTCGAACAATATTGCCAGATCGGTAACACTTCGCGGTGGACGCTTCGCAAGCATTTTTTCTGTGACATTTTAGTTGTATAGGATGGGTTCTCTATAGGTTATTTGCTTAGTGGTTATATTAAGTAATGTTGTAACTAGGTGGTAACGCTGCTAATAGATTTTTACTGATATTTGTTTAAGAAAGCTTGAGAGTATTGAAGAATATGTACATTTCGAGTTTAGCTTTAATAATTGAGAATACGAAAAAATGTTGGTGAACATTTAAAGTAGAAGTAAACTTTAGCAACTACATGACATTCAGTTGAGAACATGTTAAAGTAGTGGGTAATTTTGCAAATGGTCTTAGTGGAGTTAAATTGTAACAAATGTATGAGAACATCTACAAGAAAAACAGACTGGGACGAATTAATAATATTAACAATAAATTAAAATTAAAAAAAATTGACAATAGATTGTTTATAAGTTCTTGTGAGATAGTTTTTTACTAAGCCTAACCTATAGTAACTTATTAAGAAAATAAAAAAAAGCTCATAGAATGGAACGGATAATTATTTAAATTTATCAATAACATTTAATGTGGTGGTAAAAACGCATTCTTCAACTTAAATTGGATTATTCTTTACGACAGTTGCTTAATTCGAGTTGGAGAATTGCAATTCCTTCTGTCTGCTGTTATACAGAATTCCTAAAATGATATATAGGGCATATATAAAGGCCGTACAAAGTGTATGCAGAGTATTCTGACCATTTCTAGAAATCTTAAATAAAATTTAAGTTTTAAATGTAATATTTTAATTGTACTTTGCAGTCGCATTAATTGTGATTAGTTACTGCTTTCTCTAATAACCTTGAACTTTATGGTTATTTCAATACAAATAAATATTTGTTCGCGATTAATTAGTTGGCCACTAAATGGCAGTTGTGGCGTCATGAATCATGGCCAAAACACGACAATGGCAACTCGAATGCAAGCGACGTGTCAATTGGTCAATCGGGCTATAATAATAATTTTAATGAAACAATGTCGACAGACGACGTCAATGCCTAATGATGCCTGGGGACCTCTGGACATGTGGAATCCATTGGGGATACGATTGCCCCCGAAAGTCAGTTAGTTGACTCAGCTGTCGACGTTGTTACCAAAGATGTTTCCGGTTCTCGTTCCCTTCCCCTTCGCAATATACGAGACATACATATACAGAAATGTTTTGAAAACCATTTCTATGCGCTGCGCGTGTTTTAATTTATTTCTATGGAATTTCTGATAGCGAATTTCTGTCGCGACGTCAATGTGTGTTGTTGTTAGCCTGGCTAAATGACTAAGCCAACAAGCTAACATTACGTTAACTGTTCTCCCTTTTTTTTTCTTTCTCTCCTACTCTTCTCCGCAAGTCAAGTGTTTTCTCAGCTGTTCTGTTTCTGTTTTTTTCTGGTTCTCATCTTTTGTTTACATTGGTTTGTTTTGGTTTCGCCTCCCTTGTGCAGCTGTTTGTAACGATAAGTATTAGTATTTAACTGTACAGTTATACAAGTTATACAATATTTATCGATTATTTGTCATTCATTATTAACAATAGAACTGGTTGACATTTGAGCTTTTTAACAATAATAGAAGTAAAAAGCTTGTTTTTACTTTTGTGTGCAGTCTCAAAATGTCATCTCTTATAACTGATATTAACGCAAATCTATTGATTGAGCGTCTTTTTCGATGATTCCGATAGTTGCTAGTTAAAAAAACAAGGGACCAAATCATATGTCATTCCTCTTGATAATCTTTTTGCAATGTTATGAAAGTTTGAAGTTGGTTTGAAGTTAACAAGTCAAAATTTTCGTTCATTTTGGCAAGATTTATCTCAAAAAAAAGAACCGTCACAGAATCAAGTTTAAAATGTTTTTTTTTTATACTTATTATGATAGAAGAAGTTGTCTGCAACTTAAAATTTTGACTTTAAAAAAAAAAAATTATTTCCAACAAATTAATAACATTTAAACGCAGAACAAATTTAGAATCCAAGCCACATTCTAAATCTACATCATTTCGCTTGGATGTTGTATTAGTTTCGGCAAACTCTGACTCACTCTCTCTCTCGCTCTCTCTTTCTCTTTTAGCTATCGCTGGAACTGAGCAATGTGACTGCAGACTATGGCGAGACTGAAGGCTCCGGTGAATCCTCCTCCAAGGGTAAGCGTAACTCTCAATTTGTTCACCCCAATTTTTCCACTCAACTAATGAATGATGTTTTGCTCCGCAGAAAACTTTAAGCGCAGCGTGGCACGTGGTAAGTTGCATGTGGCAATCAATCATGACGTTGATGCAGTTGATCATTTTCGAATCTCTTTCAGCTGCTGTGCGGAATGCAACGCCCGCAAGTTGCTCGCCACAACCGACAATTGTGGAGCTGAAGCCCCTAACGGAGGGACAGGGGGCGGAGCAGACGGGTGGAGGGAATGTGTATTATTCGCCCGCCTGCACGAGGATTAATCGGTGCAACGGATGCTGTGGCTCCACGTTGATCTCGTGCCAGCCGACGCAGACGGAGGCGTTGCAGCTGCGCGTGCGGAAGGTGGAGCGTTTTGGGGCAAGCAGCAAGCGGGGATATGCGATTGTGACAGTGGAACAGCATTTGGCATGCAAATGCGATTGCCGGATCAAGGCCGAGGACTGCAATACGTATCAGGAGTACCGCAAGGATCTGTGCCGTTGCGAGTGCCAAAACACAGATGCCCGCGATAAATGCCTCGAGCAATCGGATCACAAATATTGGGACGACGCCAATTGCACCTGCGCCTGTCGATACAACCAAAGCTGCACCACCGGCACCGTCTTCGATGAGACGCAATGCAAATGCACCGATGTGAGTGACACACCCCTGAATCACACTCCAATTCACTCCACTCCATTCATCTGTCGAGGCAGTCTCATCATCATAATTCATCAATTTAGAATTCATTCATGCATAATTTGATTCTGTCTGCTGTCACTGCCGGTTGTGGTTGCATTTGTGGTTATCCTTGTGGTTGCGGTTTCTGTCCTGGTATTGGTTTCTTTAACTCTCAGCCATTCAATTTTATCATTTGCAATTCAAGTTAAAAAAAATTCTCTAAAAGTTAATTTTTAATGCTAAACTTAAAGAACTTTTAAAGTTAAGTGCTTAGAAAATAAAATTTGACTCATTTATGAAAATTCGGGCCTTAAAGTTTTGCTATAAATTGTTGAGTAATAAATACATATTACAATTGACAATTATCAGAAATAAGAAGTCTTTTATGGAGGCATTTCCAATATATAAATGTTTGGCCTTGTCAATCTCAGACTAAGTGCAAAAGTTTTCCTCTTTCAAATAACTTTCTACGCTTGTCTTGAAATCGAAACAGTCAAATTTGCATAAAAATTGAAGACAAATAATTAATTGTGTACAGAAGGAAATAAACTATTTAGAGTAAAATACATGATCTTAATTGTACAACTAAAAGATATGTAAGAAACATTTTTATATTTGTATAGTAATGTGGATAAGTAGGAAAAATTGCACTGCTTTGTTTATTGCTATTATTTTTTGTTATACATTTGTCGAGCTTCGCTTATTTTACGTTTCATTGCACATTTGTTATTCTTCCTTCCTGTTCTTGTTATTTTTCTTTTAAAATGCTGTTTATGTTTCCTTTTTTTATGTTTCATTTTAGATCAAAAGTATCGAGTATTTTCCCTAGAATATTACACGCACAAACTGACACAAACTATCAAATAGCCTATACACATTTGTTTTGTTGTTGTTATTGTCTTAATATGCAGGCGTGTTCTGAATTTCACTTTCGTTTTGAATTATACAAACAAGAATAAGGGCTTGTAATAAAATTCAGGCGATATTGAAAGTCGGAACACGATTGAGTACTTTGAAATTCCGTGATAAATATTGAATTAGAAATAATGGCAGCTTTATTTCATGATTGTTAGGAATTATTGACACTAAATAGCAACAAATAGTTGAAGAAAATTTATTAAGCTTGTTAGACATAATTATTGTATAATCATTTGGACCGTTTTGTGATAGAAAAAAAAATTTAAAATTAATTGGCAAAGAATAAGGAATTGTAGGAAAATGTTTAAGGCAAAAAATAACTTATAGCTGAGTTGAGGCCCAAAATAAAATAGGAACAACAATTGTTTTTGTTGCATTGTGTGAGTATTTTGTTATGTTTTTTTCTATGTTTATAATTTATTTAAGATTTTTGCATGTGCTTGAGAATCCCAAAAACCCGCTCGCCCCCGCTTAAAAAATAGCTTAGTAAAGATTTGTTTTGAGTTGCATTTTAATCTGAATTCTTTGTACTGAATTTTGATGCAATTGTTATTCAGAACAGGTCAAATAATTCCGCTTAAATAAACTAATTCCATATTTAATATTTATTTTTAAGAGTTTTATTAATAATGTTCTTTTCATTTCGTCATCAGCCGTCAGCACCCAGCGATATTGCGGATCGCAGACGCTTCATTGTACAGGCGGTTGCCGTGGAGCCCGACAACAGCACCCTCTATAGCGTCTAGGGAGCTACCAACTGGAGTCGGATATGTCAAAGTCCTGTCAGGCGATTGTACTGAAGTTAAAGCATACACAAATTTCGAGTGCTTTATATAATTATTTAAAAACAAAACAAAAAAATAGAAAAATAAATAAGGAACAAAATGTTATAGCTTTACTACTTAAATTCCCACAAATTCATAGATTTTCAGTATTTTTTCCCCTTTAATATTTTGTTGTTTTTATACGCCCTTTTCATATGTATATTTTTGTTTATTCGAAACCACAATTTGTACATTCCATTTGCCTTATTTTGTGTGCTATTTACTTGGCCTATTTAAGTTTTAAAGTTTTCCTCATTTTAAACCTAATTTTGTGTCTAAATAGCTTTAAGTAATCAACCAATTGTCTTTTCAACCAATTGTCTTTTTTGTATGAAATAGTTTTTAGGCTCCCCATTATTATTATTATTATAATTGATAATGATTATTCAATACTATTAATTATTGTTCGTTTTTTCTATTGTAAAATTCCGTAAAATTAGCGAATAAAGAAGATAAATAAACTGAATAGCATTTAAATTATAAATTTAAAACGATTAAAGTTCCGTAAGACAAAAAAGTTCGTCTGAAGGGAACTTGAAAAAATATGGAGATATCGGGGCGAATGACAAAATATGCATTAACACTCTACCGCACACAGTGCCATTTATGGCTTTAAATTTTTAATGAATTTTCTTTTAGTTAAAACGCTTTGTCAAAGCGACAAAGTACGCGATTAGCGGAGCACACTTCGTGCTCCATTACCGTCCTGTATACTGTTGCGTATAGGATTATATTGCAGATGACTTACTGACTGGTTTACCATTCTTAAAGGATTGTAATGCAGATACCCACTGGTATAGCACGCTATGGTTTTCTATTTGAAGCAAAATAAAAGATTGTAATTTTTCAAAACAATATTTATTATTGTATATCAATATTATTATTATACATATATTAAAATTAAATAAATAAATAAAATTCAAGATCAGAATAAAAATGTAATAGTTAAACAATAAAAAATAAAAAATTACCAAAAATCAATAAATTCAAATTAAAACTATACTATTTTATAAATCTACTCTTAAATTATATATATGTATGTATTTAACATATACTGTGTGCCATAAATTTGTCAAATTTGGGTATAATAAAGATGTTTTGTTGCGGGTTTTTTATTTTAATCTTTTATTCACTTAAATTCCGTTCGAATGATACAAAAAATTCTTTAACCCATTAAGTACCCATTGAAAATTTTAAGCTTTAGAAAAAGTCTATCTTTCAACTTTTTTCCTCGATTTTTCCAAAAATATATTATATTTTGATGCAAAAAAATTCTTAGAACAATTTTAAGAGTACCTGCAAAAAAAAAAGTTCAAAAATATTTTTGTTAGTTTTTTTTTTTTATGATTTTTTTAAATTTGCTAAAAATGACTATTTTAACCCCTTTTTTCTCATTTTCACACAAAAAGTGGCTTTTTAGCAATTTTCAAAAAATCTTAAAAAATAATAGCAAAAATATTTTTGAACCTTTTTTTTGCAGTCACTCTTAGAATTGTTTGAAGAATTTTTCTGCATCAAAATATTTTATTGAAAAAATCGAGGAAAAAAGTTGAAAAAAATACTTTTTTTAAAATTCAAAATATTCCATGGGTACTTAATGGGTTAAAGAAATTTTTTTATCATTCGAACGAAATTTAAGTGAATAAAAGATTAATGTAAGAAACCCGCATCAAAGCTTCTTTATCATACGCAAATTTGACAAATTTATGGTGTATGAAGACATTAGTGGTATCACTGTAGTTCTTTAGTCCTTTTAATTTGTTCAACCGCTGCTTCTGCTGCTGCCACGCGCGAAAAGTGAAGTGGCAAAACAAAATCGTACGGAAAAAAAGAACAAAATTCGCACAAGCAAAAACCCGTGGATGCACAAACTTGAAAATAAAACATAAAAATAGTACAAAATTCGATGCATTTCGTAGGCTTCCCACATTCGGTAGTGGCTAGTTTGCGCCACAGGGCAGAGCGAAAGGGAACAAAAAAAAAATTATTGTTGGTTGAGCGAAGACCGATTCATTCAAAATTCGATGTGACTCTTTGCTCATAAAGTCAGTAAATGAGAGTTATTTATGAACAACGAAAAAGGGTCAACTGTTATTTGCGAGCTCTGCATGGTAATTTAAGATTGTATATATTTTTTTATAACGCATTTTTTTTAAATTATCTATAATATTATTATAATATTGTACCTTTATTTCATATGAATTACAAATGAGTGTAGAATATTAACTATTTAGGTACTACGATAAACAATAAATTCTGTGCTTAAGAGATAATTTATTTACAACAGTTGTTTTTTTCTTTTTTTTGTCTAGTTAGTATTATCACAAAGTGCGCCACAATCTTAAACATAGGGATTCCAATTGCTGCCATCCTCCGGTAGCAGATTATTCGTTATCAGCAATATCACATCAATGATCCACCAAACGCCCACGCCGCCCATGGTCAATAGTTTGCCCACTGCAGTGCCGGTTTGGCCGAGGCAAAAGCGGTCCATTCCCAAAAAGCCCAACAACATACTGTATATCAATGTTGTCACAAAATAATGATCCGTATAGCGTACGCATGGCACACCCTCCCGGAAGAATGTGCGTGCACCGTAGCAGTCAATGTCCGTGTAAACCGTGCACTGAACTTTGGTGTGCTCCACATCCTCATAGGATGAGCCTCCAAATCGAAGACAGCCATAGCCCTTGACCTGCTTGGCCGTTTCATTATTGCGATGATCAATTGGTTCCTTGCACTCCAGAAAGTCGCGTGGCAGAAACGAGCACATTACATTTGGGCCCAATGGATTGAAGGCAGAGGGCACAGTTGATGCAGCTGAATTAGAGCCCGATTGTGACTGCGCTTGTACGGGGACGACCGATTGCACCGCCGTGCCGGAGACTACCGTCTGAGCCTGCTCCTTATCGCTGCGCGCCTGAATGGCGTGAGTGACAGGATTTATAATTAAAAACGAGATGACAATGCTGTACACAACTAGTTTTTGCTGCATTGCTGCTCTTCTATTATTTTTCTTTTTGTTTTCGATGTTGTTGTACTATTACAATATTTATAAATCGATATATTGATAAATATTTTTGGCGATGATCTATTTTTAAGGAATATCGATGCATCGAGCATCGATGTTTTTTCAGCGATATTTCTCGATGTTTTCCGATGTTTTTGTTGATGTCGATGTTAAGCGATGCATCGATGTTAGGGTTGTTGATATTTTGAAAAATATCAATATCGTTGATATTTTGATATATAAAAAATATCTTTTTTTTTGATATTTTTGACAAAAAAATATCGATAGTATCGATGATATAAATATCTGTGCGCGAGCTTAAATCTCAGTTTTACTTTTTTATTGCACATTTGGCACTTGGATGTTGATTCGTTTATTATATCCGAATAAATTTTTGATTCGTCGTTTCGTTAAGAAAAAAGTGCAGGCAAAAGATAAAAAAAACTGGTGAAAAATAGCGCTCGATAATATCGTACAATTATATCGATATTGATAATATCATCAGAAAAAAATATCGCCCGAAAATATATCATCACCAAAAAATAAATATCGATATAATCGATATTTGATATTATATCAACAACCCTAATCGATGTTTTGCAAGACATCAGCTGCCGCACTTTCAATACGCTCTTTTCGCCGCTTTGACAGTGAGTTTATAGTAATTTGAGCAGTGCCTAAGTGAGTAAATTTATTAAAATTGCACTGAGATACTATAGCTACAGGAAGGCTTGCATATGTCTTTTCAAAGTTCTCATCAAACAGCCTTCTTGTAGTTTGTGTTTATACTTTTAAGCATAGTATCCAGTTGTTGAAAATTCAGTTTGAAAGGTGTCAACTCCATATAAAAAAAAGGCTTGCAAACTGGCTCGAAATTATTTTGTGAGGCTATTTCTAAACCCTTGTATCCAGTACCTAAATTTGGGCAGCTCAGAAAATTTTCGGGTGTTTTACAACACTGTTGTATTGACAGCAGGCAGCTTTTTTTTTACCTTTCAAAACATCGATTCGTTCAGTGTTTCGACTCGTCAAAATCATTTTGAGCAGCAATGAAAGCAAACAAACAACAAAATAAAAGCCGCATTATGCTCTTCGAGCACGAAGAGCCGAGTCAAACTTATTGACGAGGTGCAACGTATGCCGATCTTATGGGATTTGACCGACAAGAAACATTTTGGTGCCATTTTCATACAAGTGCCTGGGAAACCGTGGCAATGGCGCTGAACAAACCTGGTAAGTTTTCTTAGATTGCCAAGTTTATGAAAAGTGGCTTAATTGAATATGTTGATTTCAGTACAAGATTGCTCTAGTTCAGGAGTTCTTTCCGCCCTTGTGTACTAGAGCGATATTATAAAAGGATTCTGGAGGATATAAATAAATAAAATAAGACAAGAATTATAATCAATTTAAATTTGTTTTTATTTCTTTGTATATATTTTAGAACCGTTCTCCTGAATGTGTTCTCGAGAAGTCGTACGCTATATGTATAAAATTGTGCAAATAACTGCAAGCCGCAACAATTTTACTATATCGCCCCTTGAGGCTTCTTTCTATCAAATGTGGGTTCACCCAAAATTGGGGCCGTTTGCGTTCCTTCCGCCTCGTTCAGTACAACATAAGAGGCCATTAATCGAATAATTAGGGTATTAGTCGCTACCACTTGTCTTATCATGTCCGTTTTGTCCGTTTTGCACTTTAATTATTTGCAATTTTATTTACTTGTTTACTAGTTGCGCACAGCTGACGCAAAAGTGTGACCACTAAACTTTCAGAGATTTTTGATAAAATGCTGTCACACTGAAGTTTGGAAGCCAGACATCAAAATATTAAACATTTTGAGCGCCCAAAATATTTTCAACAACTGGATATTATGCTTTAAGATAAAAACTGTTTGAAGCTTTAAAACTGATATGAAAGCATGCGATTTTAAACTAAGAAATTTTATGTTTCTTCTAAAAGTGGTATGGTTTTAAAACATTCGACATACATCGATGCATCGAAGTTTCGACCCGATGTATCAACCAACATCGATGTTTCATTTTGAATACATCGATCAACATCGACATCGATGTTTGCACTCAAATTTACATTACTATTTCCTGACAGTGAAAAAATTCAATAACAAAATATATCGATATTATGCAGCCATTGTTTACCATGGATTGGCGTCTCTAGAATTGATTGTATGTTTGGTTTTGTTATCATTCGCGTTTTATTTAAGATTTTCGTATTTCAAAGAACGAACAAAATGAAAAGCCGTTAATGCTGCAAATATTCCGTGCTATATCATAGAATTGTATTATAAGACATAAGATTGGTCATCGTTGTGCTGTAATGGATATCTTTGAAAATATATGTCGCACTTGCGGCAACGATTGCTTGGACGCAATAAATATATTCGTGGATAGCGTATTTGTGCTGGAAAAGAACGTACCAATATCAGAAGTATTATCCGCATGCTTGCCAGCCTCCGCGTCTCTGCCACCTTTACGCAAGAACGATGATTATCCCAAGCAGATATGTCGCGTCTGCATCAAAAAACTGATTATGATCTACGAATTCAACGACAAATGGTTAACAGCCAACAATGAGTTTGGCGTTGCTTTAAAGTTTGAACAGCGCAGGAATCGATCACGTGTCTCTCAGCCACAGTCCCAATCACAGTCCCACCCATCGCCGGAGCAGAATGCAATTAAATTCACAGTCAAGACTTTAGGTGCTAACGACGAGGTCATTGAGACAGATGATGATGATATTAAGGCGGCAAACATTATGTTCAAGCACGAGCCCAATGAATGTAAGTTTTCTATTTTAGATTCGAAAATGCCATTTCATTTAAAAATTGCGTCTTTTTCCAGTTGTCGAAATGGAGATGATCAGCGAGAAGGAGCTTAGCGCGAAGAGCAGCTCGGAAGCTGCTGCTTCGTCCTCGATTAACTATCAGTGCGCGTTGTGCGAGGAGCAATATCATACGCTAGCTGCCTATCAGAAGCATCACAAATTCAGTCATCGCAATTGTCAGTTTATATACTATACACCAGGACAATAAACCTCATTTACTAGAATTAAATATGTTCAGACTGCACTTAATATACAAATGACATTTTCCTATCACTGATAACAGCCATTTTCCATTTCCACTAAATTTATACACTTCTTGAACGTTTGTATTACTATTTACTAGTTATATTGCGGCAGCGCGAAAGATTGAAAAAAAAAATTTATGAGATGTCACAGAGTTCCTTTAATCATCTTCGTCGTTGCGGACTTTCTTGGCACGGGGATCATCCTCCCGGTAGACGACGTAGCCCGACTTATAGCGACGATTGTCGCCATCCTTGGCGTAGTAATTGGCCAAACCGATGCCAGCCATAACAATGCCAGCGAGAGCTAAAGCAGAGCCGCCAACAATGTCGGGTATTTCGTTCCAGGCACGTTTCAATAGGGATGTCGAACCACGGGCGGCAGATGCTGACATTGTGGGCGTCTGAAATTATTTAAAGTTTTATCAATCTTTTGTATTTTTGGTGTAAATTTCGCACATACTTATTAAAAAATACGCGTTTCAGTTACACAACAAGAAGTATTTAGCGATGAACTTTGACAAGTTTATCAATCGAAGCTATCGATAGCTAGCCAATGGGCTACTAGATTAATAACAAAAATGTATTTACAATTTCAAAGCGCAAAAATTACAATCGCTGTTTTTTGTTGGAAATTGTTAACTACATCTACCGAATAATTTATTTAACAGAATTAATAAAACGTAATAAAAAAATATTGCAAAAAGTATCGATTGCCGGCGTTGCAATATGTTAATAACAGTACACTCAACAGTTTGTTGACAGTTCTTAACAGAATTCAGTCCACACCAGTGTTGCCAGATTAGCTTATTTTAGGCTAGATCTAGCATATTTGAAAATGGAAAAGCTTATAAAATTTGCAAATAGCTTATAGCCTGAAATCTAGCATATTTTAAAGTTCGTATAGCATATTCTAGCAATAAATGTTTTCGTGATATTAAAGAAATATTTCATATTTGTTACGTGAACTTTATTCTTAAGATCGTGAATTTGTTTTCTAATCGAGATGTTAGATGATGCATGTACGATGTGATACCGCCAATATTATTAATTTGGGATTGTGAAATCAAAAGAAAATGAAGCTTGCAAAAGTGCCAATAGAAAAATATAGAAACAATTATTCCGCGATGTATGGCTGGAAAGCAGCACTAGCAAATCTATAATGCAGCAAAAATTTTTGATATGAGGCAGCATGCGGAATATTTCAATCACAAGAATATGTTAGTCTTATTCAAAAAAACGAGAAATATTTAAATGAGGAAGAAAATAATGATATGATATCGATGATATGATATGTAAACTTATTTAACTTTAACAAAAACCTAATGATATTGTATGTTTTCTTTAATTTTGTTTGCAATTTAATTTTGACTTATTTTTACTCAGAATCTAGCTTATACGGGCGCTGAACACCTGGCAACACTGGTCCACACCTAACAGAACCAACTAACAGAATAAATCGCTAATCGCCAACTCGCCTATTAAGTTTTTAAAAGTCGCAGCATCAAGTTGGTTTTACATTTAATTACTTCTTCATTTGATTCTTGATTAATTATGGCGGCTATACCAGGTCGAGCACTTCACTACGTTTTTAAGATTGGAGATCGCGCCAAGAATGCCTTTTTCTTTCGCACCATTCTGGGAATGAAGGTAAGTCGCACTGTGGGCGAGTTACACTTTTTAAGGCCTAGTTTGCAAACTCGATTATTGGCACATATCTACATACATATGTATGTATATGCATATATAATAAGGGTACAAGTAATTACTTAAAAGCAAGCTTTCACAAATGTAGTTTTTATCTAAACGTGACTGGCAATTCATCAGTCACCACGACTCCAATTAGACGCTTATTAGAGTAATGTTAGATAAGCTCTGTATGGAATTGACTTGATGCTTTATCGGGGATACCCTGTGTCGAGGGTAGTATACGTTTGTGCACTGTATGTTAATAAGCATCAACGGTTGAGTCGATATACATACCTACGTCCGTCTGTCTGTCTGTATTAACTAACATAACTTTGGTGTGTCATTTTAGCTATTTTATAGCTAGAGGTATCTATTTTCTAATTGCAAATCTGGATATTTGAAATAATTAGTATAAAATACAACTTTAATATATTTCATAAAGGGAAATCCCCTAGTGTTAATGTTTTATAATTTATATTTTAAATAGAACGCATTAAAAACCTCTAAATGCTAAAATGAGAATTAGAGAATTACATGCACGTGAACTTGGACCAAAGCTTTCTAACATGTCTTGAACTTTTATTTATGAATAGGTCTACCGACATGAGGAGTTCAAGGAGGGATGCGAGGCGGAGTGCAATGGGTAAGTGCTAAAATATAAATATATACACATATGGTGATTCTAAGATTTTGTCACAATTAGGCCATACGACAATCGCTGGAGTAAGACCATGATCGGATATGGCCCGGAGAGCTCAAACTTTGTCTTCGAGCTGACTTATAATTACGGCGTGAAGGGCTATGAAATGGGTAATTTGTAATATTAGTAACAAATTGGAATCTTCTTATCGAATATTGAACAAATGCAGGCAACGATTTTGGCGGCGTTACAATACATTCCACGGATATCCTAGCGAAAGCCGCCGAGCATTCGTATCCGGTGTCTAAGCAAGGCGATCAGAATGTGCTCACATCACCAGATGGCTATAAGTTCTATGTGGTTGAGTCAGCGCCCGCGGCATCATCAGATCCAGTTCAAGAGGTGGAACTAAAAGTGACCGATTTGGCGGCTTCTCGCAAATATTGGCATGAGCTGCTCAAGATGAACAAGATCGAGGAGAACGACGAATCGCTGCTGCTTAGTTATGGTGAGACACAAGCATCTCTTCGTCTCACGCTTTTAAAGGAGAAGTTGGATCGTGCCAAGGCTTATGGCCGGATTGCATTTGAAATTCCTGGATCTGCACAACAGCCATTATTCGAGGCTGTCCAGGCTGCTGGGGGCACCATTCTTAAGCCTCTCATCCAGTTGGAGACTCCTGGCAAGGCAACTGTCTCGGTGATCATTTTAGCCGATCCTGATGATCATGAGATATGTTTTGTGGACAAGGAGGGCTTTACAGATCTGTCTCAGGCTGATCCGGATGCCGCTAACCAACTTGACAAGTACATAGGCAAGGATCCATTTCAGGATAAGGAGACGGCGTAATCGTATCTCCAGCAATGGTGTTGCATTGCTAACTTGTTAAACCTTTTCTAAATACATTTTTTACGATATACATATTTATAATATGATACTTTATGTGATCCGTGGGCTTCATGGCAATATATGAATCTCCTCACCAACTAACTGAATACAATCTTTTTGTTTAATCCTTGGCTCTAAAATATTGATGTAAAATGCCTTTAGGTTTATCATGTTCAAAGTAATGCTAGAGATGTTGCTAGATTTCTCTTAGATCGTGTAGGCCTTTTATATATATTCCCTTTTAATTATCATGGTTACGTTTTTATACCCTAGCACCAGGGTATTTATGATGAATTGTTCAATGTGCTTATAGAAGTCCTATATATATTTTCTTGATCAGAAATTCTTCAGTTTTCACGGTATTTTCATTTAATTGTACGAAACTGTACAAAAAACAAAAAAATACTAATAATTATTTTGTATATTTTTTTTGAATTCCGACTTGATACAGCATCCTGGATGAAGTTTGTCGTATCACATTTCATTAAGATTCCATTTTAGTGACGATTAAAACAATTTTCGTTTTATTAGTTGTTTTCATATTTTAGGATTAAATTTTGTTTTCATCCTTTTCATCGTTTTGAGAGTTTTATAATCAAATCCAATGACAATTACAAATTTGGACATGGAGACACCAGCGGGCGTTCTGGTGCCCCGTTTACAACCCTGGGAGATTATGGGCTGGCCATCGAAGCAACGTCGTTCCATTTATCGCAGCTGGGCTCAACACTTTGCCGCTAAAAGTAATAATACGATGGCATTGAAATATTTTGACAAGAGCATCGAAGATCAGGTATCCGATGACTTTTTGACCCTGTTCATGAGGAGCAAATTCAATCGATTGATAGCACGTCCGGAGGCTGCGTTGGCGGATAGTGAAAGGGCATCCCAGATAGCGGGTCCTTGGAAGGCATCGGTCAATATCCAAATTGTTGATGCACTGCATGATCTCAATCAATTCGAGAAAAACAAAATGATGATCCACAACAATGTGCGGGTGAACGTGGGCAACAAAAAGCTGCCATTTAACCAACGACTCACGATCATCAATGAGAACTTCAAGGACAACGTCGGCGATAGTCTGAGTCCATTCTTTCTGAAAAACGCCGCTAAACTTGCTGCCATCCACGAGCAGTATCTTCAACCCCGGAAGCCTGTCGAGCCAACTGTCCGCTGGCAGGTGCTCAAGGCAATAAATAAATGCGATGTCCTCAGCTTCGTGGAGAAGAAGAACATGAGAGTATCGCCCATGGAGGCGGCTTGGTCCAAACGCAAGACGAAAGTCTTCTTTCAAACATATTTTCACCAGACCTGGGCGGATATCGCATTCCTCAAAGCACTTCGCAGCAATCCCACTGTCGTTCTGGATAAGTGCTATAGCTCCGCTGGCGAGCGTAGGGAGATGATGGATGATTGCTATGATCACGTCAAGAAATTCTGCCGTATGCTTCACGCCCGTAGTCCGATGTATAGTGAGGTTCACCGCCGCTTAGACAATACCGAGATGTCGGCACGCTTCCATCAGGCCAACATGTTCAGAATACAGTATCAAACACGCCGGAATATGCTTTCCATTCTACGGACTATTACGGCTTTACGGGAACAAGAGGATATTGGGGTGTGTATAATAAGTCCAAACAGAATCTTCGTTTTTAATTTATCAAATTAAACTTACTTTGATTATTTTACTTAAAAAACAAACTTAAGAATTTATCTCAAAATTTTGCTTAACCAAATTTACATTTTTTTTTAGTTATTTAACAAATTAAAGTTTGTTTTAAATGCTTAACTTAACGTTTTTTTGAAGCTCACAAATGATTAAAGCACATTAACAACTTTCACCTGATTCAATGAATCGAGCTTAAAGCTCAATGCTTTTAAGTAGCTTAAATTACGAGTGTGCACTTGCTATTTGCGAAAGCTTTTAGCCGACAAATCCAGCATGAAAGCTTTAAAGCTCAGCATATTAAATGAGCCTGAGTAAAAGCTGAAAGTCACTTTAAGTTTATGTCTTTGAGCTTCTTCGAACTTTTGAAGCTCAATTAACCACTGGCCATGGTTCAATAATGTTAATCTTTATACCAATTACCCTTTGACGCAGCGTCTGCGCAAGTATGTGGAGAAAGTTATGGCTGAATATAATGTGCTGAAGACGAGACGGGTGATGCCCTGGAAAACGGAGTTCATGAACGAGGTATACAATCATTTGGCATTGAGCTTGTGTGAGAGCTATCGTCTGCCCAAGTACAAGGTATCGCCCTACGATAATAACTCCATGTGTCATCTGCTTGGGGTCTCCCCATTGAAGCCCACCGAGCATCGGCAAGTGGTCTTTGGAGATCGCTCAACATACGCCTACGAGGACAGCGGAGAATCCTTTGAGCAGGCCAAAGCTTTTAAGTAAGTTAGTTTCCCTACTTAGTGTACTATATACAAAATATGGAGCCAAAGCGGTAAGACCTAGGAGGCTTAAATTTTCGCGTAACATAGCTGGGTCAAATTTATAAATTAACATCTAACCATTACAAGATGATTTAATGTTAAGGCTTGAAATTGCTATTCTTAAAAATCAATATACATATGCAAAATATTATTTCATCCCACTATGAATGCAAAATGAATTTTGAGTGTAAATAATGATCAAAATGACTTTCCGCTTGGAAATCGGATAAGTTCTGGCAAAGCTATGAAAGTTTGAAACTGGTCCGAGTTTGGACCTAGCAACTTTACAATTTACTTTAAAGTACGCAGATATTTTTTACTCAACATAAAGTTTTCGTTTATTTTTTTTGAGAAAACTCGATATATCGGTATTACATGGAGTTACTTAATGTAAGTTTCTATAAGAATATTTGAAAAAATTCACCGTGGTCTATAAGGGTATCCAATCTTCGGCGTGCCGTAGATAACTTTTGTTTCTTCTTATTGTCCATAGAACATTTTTTAATTAAATGCCCATATTGTCCCTTGTTAGACGTTCCAAAGTTGCTTTGGAAAAGCGATTGTATTTCGCAAAGCAACCCATCGAACGGAGCTACCTTCTCTATGAGCTGGCCGACGCGCACATGGCGCAGAATCAACAGTTGCGTTGCCTTTTGTATGCCAAGAAGTCCATCGATGAGGCCAGAAGATGCAACAGTAAAATCTGGGAATTCTTGGCCACAATGTTGCAAGCCAAGTCGCATGCGATACTTTGTAAGTTCGAGCGACAGGCGGAGGTCCTCAACGGTGCCTATCAGTTGGCCAAGGAGCTGAAGTCTCCCAGGCTATGCACCTTCATTGAGCTCTGTCGTATGCTCAACAGGGATTACATGACGTTGCGCAAAATGTCACAGCTGGTGGCCACCAAACATCTGCGTACCAGGATGTCACATCGTTCCTTTAATGATAGCGGATAAAACTTTGCAGTATAGATCATCGACGATATATTGGAGCGAGTACTGTACAGGATTTAGTTGCGGGACTTCCCCGTAATTCTTGCACAACACTCGCTCCTCTAGCTCCTCTGCTGCTACTATCCAAGTCAAGTTAATTGAGCGAGATACTTGTTTTCCACAAATTACTAAAACAACAAAAAACACTAAATTTTAATTAAAACCAAACAAAGAAATTGTATGATGTTTAATGCAAATCTTAAAAAAAAAAAAAAAATTAATTAAATTGAGAATATTTTTAAAATTCATAAAAATAAAATTTACATTCATTTTGAAATTGCAATTGCATTTTTTATGCTGTAAAAAATGTTATAATATATGATACATTATATTCAAATTGTTGAAGAGACCGCATAATATGTATGTATATGTATGTATAATTCGCTTTATTCAAATATTTAGGCAGTATATACGTAGTATAGTCGAGGTAATCATGATGGCTGATATGTTAATGATAATATTAATATTGATAATAGTAATAATAATTGCAATAAAGACGCTCTGTGGACTATCATGTTAGTAGAAATAATAGTAAAAATGCTAATGAAAATATGTAATAATGTTAATGATAATTACAAAGATTAAAAAAATGATAACGCTTATAATAATTTATCCAAATGAATTTTAATTATAAAAGGGTAATGCTAATGTAAAATCATTGAGAAAGAAAATAGTTCTAACGCTTTT
The DNA here is from genome assembly GCA_037043435.1 of Drosophila suboccidentalis. Lineage (NCBI taxonomy): Eukaryota > Metazoa > Arthropoda > Insecta > Diptera > Drosophilidae > Drosophila > Drosophila suboccidentalis. Next base: position 2,187,870 of record JBAMBK010001066.1, on the reverse strand, counting down.
AATAATTCCATCACCAACTATAGTGTGCTAATTCTAATGTAAATGCTAATGATATAGATAATTATAATGGCCGTGTTCACTAGAACAAATCGACAACAGAAAATCGATGAAATTTGTATGATTATTCTGGTGAACGGCAGTGATGAGCAATCATGATTTCAAATTCTGTGATTATGACTGAAAGTTCATTAAAAAAATGGAAATTAAATTCTGTGATTGTGATGTTTTGTTATCGATACAACAAATCGTAATCAACAGAACACAAGATTTGAAAATCAATTGGACAAAATTTATAAAAAAAAACACATTATTAAACAAAACGTTGCAAAAAATATGGTTAGGAAAAGTGCTTTACACTTTCTCATATAAAATATTTAATGCGCATACAATATTGGCTTAACTATTTATAAATGCAATGTATCAACTAGTTATTATATTGAATCTGGCCTTTTGCTGTGTTGATTCCCATTTCATTAAGAATTTTGCGCCAAACTGTTTTGAACTTGTTTTATTAATACATATTAAAAGCTTTGACAAAAATAGAAATGACAACTTTGATTTTGCCTTAAAGTTTCATCAAAGCGTTCACCAGAAGCCCATCAAAAATTGTTTGATTTGTTATACATGATTACTGATTGTTTAGTTCTGGTGAGCACGGCCAATGCTAATGCTATTCTTAATGTTAATGCCAATGTTAATGCTTTTAGCAATGATTTTGAAAATGACATTGATATACAAAACTGTACTGATAATCACAATGCTTATAAAAATGCAACTGACTTTTTTTAATTCAAGTCTTATTTCAATTATAGTAATGCTATTGTCAATAAAAATGGCTGTGATGCAAATACTAATGAAAATTATGAATTCAAATAATCTAAACAAATCAATTTAAAATTTTACTTAACGATAAAAAACAAACGAATTTGTATCTAATGGATAAGGATTATTGTTGATTTCAATTTCAATATGAAAAATGGTATTTTATTCATGAGCATGCATTGTGTGAAAAGAGTAAGAATAGGGGTAATGGTAATGGCAATTGTAATTGTAAATTGATGAAAGACTATGGGAAATCCGTCAATATTGCAGTTGTAGTTGTCTTATTGTTGATTGTGTCAGTCTTATGTGCGACATTGAGCACGTGATGAACCAGTGCAATATTAAAAACTATTTTATATTTGATGTCAACTTTTGGCACTTTTTAATATTTATTAGTATGCCAAATGCAATGCACTTGACTCCATTCAATTTGGTAGTGTCACTGCCGCCCTCCCCCTTTGACCATCCATCTCCTTTTCCCTCTCCTTCTCCCCATCTCCCTGCCTCCGTTCAGTCAATGCCAACGCGGTGTGCAAGGCGAATGGGGACTTGTTTTTCATCGATGAATTGTCGCATGTTTGCTGGCCGAAACGACCCTAAATGGCCAAAAACGACAAGCGACTGACGAACGCTTCATTTGTCGCATGCTACGCGGCCGCAAATATGCAAAAGAGCAAAATGCGTCAATAAATGCAGAATGTGGCACTTGCAACACACAAACACACACATATACACACACAAACACACACACACACACAGCGACTAGCAACACGAATGAAAAATGTGCTGAAAAAGTTTTATTGTGTCAATGCTGCTGGCCGACACACAGAACGACAGACAGACAGACAGAGTGAGAGAGAGAAAAAGAGAGAGAGAGAGATAGAGCAAGTCCCAATGGGACAAAACAAATGCAAGCCGTGTTTCACTCTCCACTACACTCTGTATGTATTTGCAGCTCATTATGCCAGGCTGTCATTAAAATAGGAGCAAAAAAAAAAAAGAAAGTAAAAAAAAGCACTGAGCGAAATTGTCACAGTGTGAAAGAAAGAGAGAGAGAGAGAGAAAGAGAGAGAGAGAAAGAGAGAGCGTTGTGGCCAGTCGTCAATGTGGCTCCATTTGGTGTGGCATTCAGTGCCTTCGTTGCACTTCAATCTGTTGCCAAAAAGCGAGGCAAACAACAACAAGGCATGCCACCTGCCAGTTATGTGCACAAAGCGACCAACCTTATTGGCCAAAATTGAGGTCAACACAAGAAGGTCGCCTTGGCTCGCAAGTCGATTCAACTCAACTCGACTCGACTCGAAGTGGAAGTCGAAGTCGCAGTCAAAGTGGAAGTCGAAGTCGAAGTCGAAGCTGACGGTGACGGCCACGATAACAGCACAAATAATTGGCCACGGCAACCAAGAACCAAATTGCATTGAACGTTAAGGTTCCATTTGTGTGAAGCTTGCAACGTGCAACGTGCAACCCGAGGCGGCTGCCTGCCATGCCCCACAAACGCTAGACAGGCAAATGATAGTCCTTCCACACGATTGTGTGTATAATTATACATTTATAAATCAATTATTTATTTACATACATTTATGTATGTACATTCCTTCGATTCAATCAATCATTAGATTACATTTGAATGTTAATGTGTAATCGTCGTTTTTAAAACTAATTTCTTTTTTTATATACTTCATTTAAATGTAAATCCCATTAAATAGAAAAATCTTATTTAAAATAAATTTGCCACAAAACGACTCGATTGGTGTTCCGAATTCCGAAAATCGACAATAATTGTCGTTTTAAGAACGTGTGCTTTAGAGTCGTCGGATTTGAAAATAAATGCCATTTAAAGCATTAAAATAAATTCCCAAAATTATAAATTGAAAATTATAATAATGTTGAACATTTTTAGAATCGATTACCATCACTCTTTCAAGTTTAAACAGTTGCAGTGTATTTTAAAAGAATTTTTTTAAAAGCATCTATAAAATATTTAAAAAAAAACAAAACCGAGCTGTTCTGAATTCCACTTTAATTTTTGTTATCGATACCAAACCTCGCAATTTACAGCTGCTTCAAATTAATAACAAAATTCGAACAACGAAGTTTTAGTATAATTTACCTTCTATCTGCTATATTCAAGCTGAAATACATAAAATGAATTTTCGAATCGCTTTCGAAACCGAGTTCGAAAAGTAATAAACAAGCCCATTTCGATCGGAATTTGGAACAGCAAATAGTAAAACGTTCGTTTTCGTTCCTTTTTTAGTTTTTGAAAACGTTCGGAATTCGGAACAGGCCTGAATACATATACATATGTATTTTCTCTAAGTTCCCAACATAAAGTAATTTTATTCGTATTGACAATCAGCACTTAAAGTTTATCAAAAGCTGCATGAAGGAATTACTAATAAATACGTATAGAACAAAGTAAGTTTAGCCCAAATATTTGTTCATATACTTTTTGCAATGTCTAGTTAAGGTCTTCGTTAACGAACTAAAAGATATTTCGACACAAAATGTTTAAAAATTGATGAACATTTTTAAAATATTTCTCTGCTATAAATTGCAATTTAAAATTTAACTGATCTAGGACAAAATCACTTTAAATCAATTGCTACCACTAATTAACGCAGATTTTCATTTATATAATACATTTTTATATTAATGGTAATATTTTAAGTTCTATATTTATTTATCTTAGATTAGCTTTAGTTTATTCCCTAAACGGTTTTTTTTATTTTCTATGTATTTATTGTTGATTTACTTGAAATCTGCCTGCATTTTTGGAATAAATTCAAAATATGAATAAAACAAGTGGGAAAGGATACCCGCTACTTATTTAAATAAATTTAAAAAATTATTATTGGCTGCTTTTAGGCATTAACATAGCTTGAAACTTAAATCACCCATTACTACCGTTTTGTTTGGCCAATCTGGTTGCAATTAAGTAGAATGATAACTTTATTTAATAGATAAAGTTAATTACCATAAAATACGTACTATTCTAAAAACTGTGCGTGTGGTGGCTTTTCGCGATTTACGGAGGCGGGAAAGGGCGTGACAAAAATTTGAGACAAACTTGATCAAGAATATATATACTTTATAGGGTCGGAGATGCTTCCTTCTCTCTAATGCATTCATTTCAACGAATACAATATACCCTTTTACCTATTTTTTAAGAAACGGGTAGAATGAGTGTATTTTAGACATATGCACTTAAATAGTGTTGTCGTTTTCCTTTAGCTCGCATTATTGATCTATTCGATTTATAGTGAATATATATTGAAAATTATTTATAATGTTCTCTCAATTTCCACCATATTAAATAACTCTATATTATTTTCTTTAATATGCATTTTTTAATGTGCATTCCATGGTTTTGTTTTTGCATAGTTTTCCCATAGTTTTTCAGTTTATTTCATTTTATTTTGCACTACTATTTGAGTGTTCAGCACTTGTGTATGTTGTGGTTTTTTGGCGAGGAGAACAGTCAGAGGGAAGGGTAAAGAAGGAGGAGGAGGAGGAGGGGGAGGAGAAGGGCAACTACTAATTTACGACTGGTTGCCTTGTTCCTGGGAAGACTCTCCAAAGACTGCGGCAATTGTCGACCCTCTCGCAGTTAAATGAAAGCGGGCCATCAACAGCAATAACAAAATAACGGATACACACTAAAGCCAATTGTCACGACTTAGAGACACCCATTAAAAAAATATAGACAACAAATCTAGATGTGAACCTTGGAATTGCAAGAATTCTAAAGAGGACGACAGACTTTAAAAACATCTTGTTTTAAAGTGTTAGGGGTCATACCCTTAGTATTTACATACATATATTACAGGGTATACAAATTTATATTGCAAGTAAACCATCAGAATAAAATGTCCAAAACAAAAGTATGTACAAGAACAATACAAACATACTTACATACATGATATGTGTATATAGTATATATGTTTATATGTATATGATGATGAGTAGGCGTTAGGATATTTAAGCGTTTAGGGGCATGGCCAGCATTAAGTGTCCCCAATAGGCGCATGCAATGCATTAGGCCCAGTTGGAGCACTGACGCCCTCAGTACAATCAATGGACCCCACCAAGGTGCCATTAGCCAGTGCTAACAATAATATGAGCAGCTGGCTTGGCTTGAGAGCTACATATGTATGAATGTACGTGTATGTATGCATGTGTATGTGTGTTATGTGGATGCAGCAAAACAAATAAAATTAAATTATTATGTAGAATGCAAATAAAATTCTAGTACTTAGCATGCAAATCGAATAACAAATCGACTATAGAGATATGAGACACACGGACATGGATATCGACTGAGACAACGACATCGACAACGACAACGACAGTGACTGCGAGTGCGAGTGCGAGTGAGATAGGGATAGCGACTGCAAATGCGAATGCGACTGAGACAGGAGCAGTCATAAAACGTTATGAGTAATCACAGACGCATAGCTAACAACAATAACAATAACAACATCAACAACAAGCACTAGACAATAAACTGAGCCAAGTAGATTTCATATGCCAACGACTGAATACTCTAACGCACATCAATAATGTCGATGTGATATAATCGTTAGTTAAGAGAGAACAGAATACTATACTTTAATTTCTGATTTACTTGATCAATACAAACATACGCTTTTTTTCTTAGTTGTCTAATCATTAAATGATCTTATCTTAGTTGTCTAATCATTAAATGATATTTTATGATAATATTTAAATAATAATTTTATTGAATTCTTTACTTTAGATTTAATTGATAATATTTTTTAATAGCACATGATAAAATCTTATAAATTGAAATAAATTTAGTCAAAGAAAACAAATATATTTTTAATTTTTCAATCGATTTGTGTGCTTTAGTTGAGTAGAAATGTTAATGTTACGTTTCTGGACAATCGAGACATCAATAGTGTCATAATCGATCAACTTTCCCTTGTAAAAGCTTTGCTTTAATGCACTACAACAGCATTCATGATAAAATGCAAATGCTCCCCAGTGAGGGTATCAAAAGAGTAACAACAACAGGCAAAATAAACACATAAATAAATCAAACATGTACTACGACAAATCTCGGTTGGCCAGCACATTAAAATATGGCCAATAACAACCAAATATCCATGATATGATGATGACGATAATAATGATGATGATGCTGATAATGATGATGATTGTGTTAGCTGGCCATGGGTAAATGCTTGGTAATAGGAGACGCAGCAAAAACATATACATATACAAATACAAATACGTATGTATAAAAAAGTAGAAGAAGCAAAAAAAAAAGACAAAAAAGAAAAGAATTCAAAACCAAATTCGACTTGCACATTTTTGTAATCAACATAAAATCCAATCATCCGTCATGGACAGCAGCCAACAGACGTTCAGCGCTCGTGGGCGGGTGTCTTGCCTAGGGGGTGGGGGTTGGGGTTTGGGATTGTCATGGGCGTGCCAAAGGGCTATTTTTGCCACTGTGTTTGTCTCTCAGTGTGTCGCCTGTTGGGCTTGGGGCAAGTGTGTGTGTGTGTGTGGAAGTGTAAGTAAGTAAGTTCTTTCGTTGCCTTTAAAAATGCCAAAAACGAAAATTTTGATTTATGAGTTGGAGTAGCAAAACCAAAATATACGCTGCTCATTTATAACGCGCTTAAATCTAATACGCTCAGTTCTCATGCGAGAAGTCCGAGACGATGGCGAGAGTTGGGTTACATTACACGCTGTCTCGATGTCTTTTGCTCGATGTCTCTTGCCTTGTCTTCTTGTCCTGCTCCTGCTCCTGCTCCTGGTCCTCTTCCTGGTCCTTGTTGGCTTGTCTTTTTGGCGCTGTCGCGTCCGCATCCGCCAACCGCCAAACGTGCGTAAAGCGACGCGTGTCCGCTTTATGATTAATATGCGCTACAACACAAAATACACGATAAATAAGCAGCAGCAGGAGCAGCAGCAGGACCATCACGAGCTGGAGCTGGAGCAGTGTCAACTGACGCAAAAGCTAGCAGAGAATGCCAGTTGAAAGATGGAGACAAGGCACAGACGCTCTGCCTCCTTGAATTCCTTGATGTCCATTTCTGCGCTCATAAGTAGGCAATACTTTTTTATGCATTGCGGATGATTGACTTTCGAATCAACCAGAACTGACTGACTGTTATTCACGATCTTTGATTGTAGTTAAGTTTTAGTCCATAAAATATTGTTTAGTTCATTTACTAAGACGAGTAATTTAATAAGCTTCATTGAAGAAACCCAACAGTCGCTATTTAAGTTGTTCATCAGCTTTACGCTCACAGCCTTTAAATGCTCTTTGTCATTTCCCATTGTATATCATAGAATTTTGAAATTAAAGCATTTGTAAGTCAAACAAAAAATTAAAGCGTAATAAATGTATCCTGCAAGAGTGAGAATATTTCAGATATACTTATATTTTCTAGATAATAAATACAACAATTTAACTTAACTTTTGCTTTCATATTTTTTTTACTTTTTAATTATTTATAATTATATTAATTAACTTCAACAATTTATGAATATTGCTCAAAGCAAATACTAAATGTGTACATAAATAAATACACTAAAATGTTAATCACATTGGCAGTAATTGTATTAAACATGTATTAAAAGGATTGTGACATATCGAAATTGTACAAATTTCGATACAATTCATTTACAAATAAGTTCAAAATGACTACTAGTTTTTTTTAGGTCCAATTAAAAAAAAAAAAAAAATAAATAAATAAAATAAAAAGTTAACACCGAAACAGGCCAGTATATTTTATATTTTATCCTCCTTCAAAGGCAGTCAATCCCATCGTGGTTCGAAATACTTTCATTGAAAATTGTTAATTGATTTGGTGATTATCGGTGATTCAAAGTCAAAATTACAAAGGCGTTTGAGCAACATTTCAAAAATGTATGTGGACTGGTGATTTTTTGTTTTCATTGCCCATTTTCAATTCGACCACTGTAAGTGTGCATGTGTGTGTGTGTGTGTGTGTGTGTGCAAGGAAGGGACAAGGCTTAAAGCGATTTAAGCGGCAAACGTTATTCCCAACTGACCTCTGCTATGTTCTTTGGTGTATCTATATATATGTATATGTATATGTATATGTAGTTTGCACTCAGTCTAACTCTCTTTCTCTCTCTGTCTCTGTCTCTGTTTCGCTCTGTATATTCTATATGCTCTGTCTCTGTTGCTTTTGTGCCATTGTGACAATGGTGACCCAGCTTTAGCTTCAGGTCCAGGGCACAAGCAATGATAACGGCAAACAAACAAATTAGCACAACTGCCGCAACGGCATTTGTGGCTCTCACTGTTTGCACCAAGATCTGTGTGTGTGTGTGTGAGTGTGTGTGTGTGTGAATGTGTGACCAAAACTAACACCAATTGCTCACCTTTTAGCTAGATTCCGACTCGTAGTCAAAGTCGATTCCGGAGTCGTAGTCGTAGTCAGAGTTGGTCTTGCAGTTCGAGTTGAGAACTGAGAAATGGTGATGGCGATGAAGATGAGGGTATCGTTCTCTCTCTCTCTCTTTCTCTCGCTCAGTATGTGCTTGTGTATGTGTGTGTCGCTTTAGGCATAATTTTATCGCCTACATGTCATATTCTATTGTAGCATTCGCTGTCATTGTAATGAAAAGCAGCGCACACATTTGTTAAAGGCCAAACGAGCGCACAAACGAAGGTGCGAACTGACCCAGGCCATATCCTGGGCCCAGTTTCTTTTGTTATAAATATTACTGCGTATTTCCCAACCCCCCCTCCCATCACCCATCTCTCTCTTAACTCCTTTCTCCTCTTCACTTCTCTTCTCTTCTGTGTTTTTGTTGTGTGTACTTTGTTAGTCCTTCTGCTGCTTTTGTTTTGTATTTTGTGTGTTGTGTTGCGGTCAGTTTGTTCTGCCTCTACCTTCTCCTTCTCCTTCTCTCTCTCTCTCTCTTTCTATCTCACTGTCTGCTATTCGTGTCTCGTGTCTCGTGCATGCACGTGCAATTCCTGTGCCTGTTTTTACACCTACTGTTATATATTTTAGCCAACAAATATATATTAACACACACAACGCTTTCACTTGCATGGCACGTATGTGTGTGTGTTTGTATATGTATGTACATGTATGTATTGTACTTAGTATTCGTTCCAGTGGCCCCACTGTGCGCACCGTGTGGCAGCAAAAGTGCAAATGTCATTCGATGCCTGCCGCATTTAAAGTATTACGGAATTAACATTTCGCTGTGCCGCTTTTTGCATATGGCCGACGAACTCTGCCTCTGCCTCCATCTCTGCCCCGTCCTGATCCTTTGCCGTCTTTGCCTCCACTTCTTTCCACTCCTCGCTCCTTATGCTGTGTCTGTGTGTGCAAAAATTGCGCTTCCTTTTGTGCCGTCGCTTCACATTTTTCATTAGTTTAGTGGGTTTGTGGCACATGACAGTCACAGTCAGGCAACACACACACACACACACACACACACACATAGACACATACAACGCTGTGCCTTGTGCCTTTGGTCTCAGCCTTTTTAGTCCCTAGATGTCGTGGCCTTATGCCCTCTTACTTTCTAGACTCTCCTAACCAGATGTTACCAATTTGATTTCAGCTCCGAACACAGTCAATGCACGTAATGAATGCACTCACAGACTCGTACTGAATAATTTCAAATTTTCATATTTAATTTCAATTCATAATAAATTCAACTTATTTCCTTTCCTATCCTTCTCTATCCTGTAGGCTATTTTCATAAATTCTTCATAAATAGTTTTCATTTCGAAAATTATTATCTTTGTGCAAAAAACTAATAACTTTGAAGAAAACGAAATTTTAAAATTGTTTCAAAACTCCACTTGAATTGCCATTCCCCAAACATATAAGTATCTTAATAATTTTTTTGTTTAAATTTTGAAAGTACACTGGAAATTTATGCATATGCATAGAAATAATAATTAATAGTTTTAAATATTGATTGTAAGTATATTATAAAAATGTAAATAGAATTCTAAAAATGAAGGTATTGAATACCCGTTACTAAAAATATATGTTCGGTAACTAACGTTGTCTATTATTTTAAGCTTTTATCCTACTTAATTGCAACCAGATTGGCCAAACAAAACGGTAGTAATGGGTGATTTAAGTTTCAAGCTGTGTAAATGCCTAAAAGCATGCAGTAAAAAATATATTTTAAATTGATTTAAATAAGTAACGGTTATCTTCTAGTCGGGAGCTCGACTATTTTTAGTTTTAATATGCATAAACGATCAGAAAATTTATAAATTTCTTGCTTGAAAGGATTTTACTTTAATCTTTTACACAATTACACGAAAGATCTTCAGAAATATTACAAAGTACATTCTGAATTATAAATTAGAAAGAATTTTACATACTATTAGATAATGAGAGTATTTACTTTTGCTTCAATAAATATCCAATAGTATATTCTGTGGAATTGTTACGAATCGATTTTTTGGAATATGCTTTAAAATTGTTAAGAAAATGTATCCTTTTTTTTGGATCCTTAAACCTTTTAACTGCGTATTATATAGTACTTATTTTATAAAACCAACGAAGTCTTAAGATATTTTGTACTGAATATGAGCGGTTTGCTTACAATTCTTTGTAGTGTATAACTTTCGTGCTTGTTTTACTTGTCTGCATATTATGCCAGGCCATACACACACACACACACACACACACATACTGGAGCACACACACACACATGGATGCCAAGCGGCGCATTGTTGGAGCTGCTGTAGTTGCAAGTTGCAAGTAGTTGTAGTTGTATTATTTCACTCTTTGACTACAATTTTCTTCTTGCTGCATATTTCGTAAATGATTTAAATTTTGTGCGCTTGCTTCAAAGGGGCTCGACAAAGGCGAATGACAAAGTTTAGAGCCTAAAACCCATCAGTGCAGTGGTAGCTGCCATCATTTAAGGTTGTCTTTAAAATTGACAGCATATTTAACTGGGAATAAATCTGCAATTCTTGTACGAGTAGCTTAAATTCACAGTCCACAGTTAAGTTAAGCAGACACGAAAAATAATCGTTATTATGTTTAATTTTACTTTAAATTTCCTTCTTTTTAGGAGTTAATATCTAATTGTATTATTAGTATATTGATTTGACATCAACATTTGATGCGACAATTAAATAAAATTGAATATTGGAAATTGATATTTTTATACCCGTTACTTCAAAAATAAGTAAAAGGGGATATTGTATTCGTTGCAATATATGTAACAGGGAGAAGGAAGCATCTCCGACCCTATAAAGTATATATATTCTTGATCAGCATCAACAGCCGAGTCGATATAGCCATGTCCGTCCGTCCGTGTGAGCGCCTAGATCTCAGAGACTATAAGAGCTAGAGAAACCAAATTTGGCGCCTCCATAAATCGCGAAATGCCACCACACGCACAGTTTTCAAGATATTAGGAATTTTTACTAATTAACGTTAGCTACTATTATTACCTATCATCATACTAAATCGCAACAAGATCGGAAGAAGCGAAAGGTGGCATTGGCGGATTTAAGTTTTTAAGGACTATAACTGCCTCAAAGTATGCAATAAAATTATTATATACAAATTTAAATCAGTAACGGGTATCCTGTAGTCGGGAGTCCCACTTGATTTCTTAGTTTCAGATATAATAGCAATTATTTTAAAAAAAAAGTTGCTTGCTATTTGGATGAGTAATTTATTTTACCTGAAAATTCATTAGGGCTGGAAACTAAAAACCATAAGAAATACACTGAGGGAAACAACAGCTTGAAGCTATTATCTACATACTGTAGATATATTTATTTAATCGGGTGGATTACTTTCAAGTAAATGTTTAGGAAATCGTATTTCAAAACAAAAAAAAGTGAAAGTGACAGCCACAACTAACGCTCCAGGCATTGAAAAAATCAAGATGTGTGGTCAAACTTAAGTACGATGTCTGTCAAAAGTTTTCGGCAGCCCGGCGACACCCGAGACACCCGGAACCCGCTTACCGTTGAAGCTAGAGAAAGGCTACCTATCCAATCGTCCGAGTTTACATAAACAATTGCTTAACCAAACACTCAACTCGCACACGGACTGAAGATATGTGGCTGGAAAGCTGACAGGACACAAGCAAACACACACAGCTGTATTTGTATTTGTAACTTGGTGTGTGTGTGTGTGTGTGTATAGAGAAAATGATGTAGTCTGCGAAACCTTTGGCCAATCTTAATATGGGAGACACTCGGGAGACAGGCAACACCGGGGCTTTATTTGTTGTCGTTCTTATTGATTCATAAATATTTCAAAGCATTTCTAACACATAAAGCAGAAGGATCCAGAGCGACCAAGAAAGAAAGATAAAGTGGCGGGGTAAAAGAGAAAAAAAACAAAAAAAAAATAAAATAAAAGAGAAAACCGAACCACTTTCAATGAATATATCAAAACTATAAAAATACCGTAAAGTGTTTTTCAAACATGGGCAATGGGCAATGCTCACCTTAAGCAGACATCCAGCGCGTATGTGTGTCTGTGTGTATATGTGTGAGTGAGTGTGTGTGTGGTTTCCCCTCTATCACGTCCTGCCCCGTAACGTATCAACAGTTAAAGATTTATTTTTTTTTTATTTTATTTTTTGTTTGTTTTTTGCATCGTTTTTCTTTCTGCTCCTTGCACTTTGCTTTGAATTTTCATTTTTATTTATTTGCGCATATTTGATTTGCTTCCAGCGGGAAGAGGGGAAGCGGTGAAGCGTCAAGCGGGACGAGGGGCAAGAGCTTCGTTGATGCTTCATGAGCCGTTGGTCTGCGGAGCTTATGGCTTTTTATATGCCTTGTTTTGTACATCGCAGCCTCGTGGAGCATATTGAAGAAGGCGGCGTGGACTTTGAAACTGCGGACTATCCCTACAGTTGTCCCCTTGGAGTATGCCTCTGCCTTTGCCTCTGCCTTAGTCTGTTTACAGTTTCTAGCAATAAAAAATCTACACACACACACACACTCATCGTGTGGAGCATTGAGAGAGCCATCTACATTTAGATAACCATCCCGATAGAGGCGTCGTCCACCTTCACTCTCTCCATACTCCATACTTACATAGTTATAAAGCATATCTTTATACTTTTGGCCTGCCATCGATATATTTGTAGTGCCTCCTATTCTCATCTATTTTCATATCCTTCGTGTGTGTGTGTGTGTATGTGTGTACTGCGCTGATTTAAATATCTTTGGCGAACTGAGGGTTATGCTAAATATTTATGCATGACTGCTTTTCTGTGACATCAAATAAATCACTTCCATGCTTAGTTTTTGGTTGAAGTTCGAGCTTTTATTCGTACTTTGCCCAATCCAACTTTTTCTCGCTCTTTATTTTTATTGTACTGGTTGTTTCTACTACTTCTACTTGTTTCTACTTCTGAGCGGCCTGTTATAATTTTATCTCGCGCCCATCAAATATTTAAAAAAATAAACTGATTCCGAAATGATCGTCGAGTTGAAATTAATCAAATTGCGTATACAATTTTAATTATAAATTATTTATTTTTGATATTTTCGGAGAATATTAAAGCTACCAAAAAAATAATGGAAGTAAATATCCCACAACATATAAACAATAAAATATATATCACCTAATCTATTGAATTCAGTTTAAATTACAGGTGCTGCAAGAAGTCTAGTCATAACTTCCATCAAATTCAATTTCTGTTAATACTAATTTTCAGTCAAATTTGTGAAAATCGATTGTTAAAAAATTTTTATTTTGATGTATTTTATGTATTTTATTCCTTTTTTTCAACGCATTATTATTAAATACGTTAAATTTTACAGATAAAATCGCATTATTTAATTTGACAAATTATGTCGTATTTGGAAAAAAATAAATTTAATCCTAATACAAATGCTTGCACAACTTATTAATGCAGGGTAATAATAGCCATGTTAATACTCATAACAAATTTTATTAAAAATTCACAAAAGTTTGGTAATTTTATATTGATTTGTGCTCGTTCAATTGGCCATTATAAAGTTGTTAATAACTAAATTGATGCAATTACAAGCAATAATAACATATACTTCAAATAGCTAACAGTGTAATTGTGAAGCAAATTGCCCCCTAGCTGTTAGTTAACATGGCCGGCTAGTGCAGTGCAACTTAACATTAACATTGGCAGAGACAGAAGCAGCGGCAGAAACAGTGAGCTGCTGGCAGCGCAGCATTTTGAAAGCGCTTTTAAGTGCAGCCGCAGCCAGCAAAAAGCTCCTGAGAGCGGCTGCATTTCGTGCTCTCGTGTTCCCGTTCTCTCGCTCTCTGCTTAACTTTGCTCGGCTGCTGCTGCCGCTGATGTTGTTGTTGTAGCTGTTGTTGCTGTTGCAGCAAAAGCATTTCCCGGTTGCTTTTGCACTTCTCTGCAGGAGCTGCTGTACTGGATGCTGTCGCAGTCAACAACGCAGTCGCTGCATAGTTTTGTCTTCCGGTCGCAGCATATGTGTGTTGCAGCTGCCCGCTGCTGTTGCAGGCTGAAAATGTTGTAACTTTGCAGCTTATCCTGGAAATTACGTAAGCAGCAGCGCCAGTGGCAGCGTCAGCGACAGCGACAGCGGCATCGGCCGCCAGGACGACGACGACTACTGCAATGCTGTCGCAATGAATAAGGCGGCAAATCAAAACAAAACTAAATGAAAAATATATCGACGACAGAGCACAGCAAGGATAAGAAGCAGGCGATGCAATGAAGCGGCACAAACAGCGAAATTAGAAGACGGCGACTAGAGCTGAGCCTTTAATGTCTACTGCGGCGTGACACGAAATCGAACTGAAGTTACATCTATATATAAAATTACAGTAATTATTAAAAAAGTATTAAATACATTTTAATTATTATTATATGTTATAACCTATGATTAAATTTTATTTAAGCTTGATTTTGAAATAGACTAAAAATCACTAATAATCCAATATCTAAACATACGGGGGTGCCACAGAAATCGCTTTCGCTTGAATTTCACTTAAATTTCATACAAATTCCAATGAAATTCAAGCGAAAGCGATTTCTGTGGCACCCCTGTTAGTTTCATTGAAATACATTTAAATTGAGTTATGTATTAAAAATTTTTATTGTTATATGCATTTAAAAATTTGCAATTAAAATCGCGATCCGTACCGCTGATTAAAAAAAGGTTAGCTGTGGAAAAAATGTAATTTATAATATGTTCCATAGTTTCAAAAAATTGCATTTACAAAATTTATGTTCTTTGAAACGAATTTCAATTTAATTATGTATTGTATTGTATAATTTAGCAAATTTAACGAACAATAAAAAAAATAAAAATAGAATGGAAAAAAGTTTTATTTTATTTTATCGATTCAACTTTTCTCCATCAAAATTTTGGAGCTAGCTTGTCTTGATTGATAATATAATTACTGGACATTAGCAAATATTTTGCAGATTTTGGCAACTCCAATAATAATAAAAGTTTGATATAATAATTTAGCTGTGATGCCGATAGTTTTGGGTTTGAGATAAGCGCGTCACTAGCAACGACAACGACCAAGTCGGCGCACCTTTGGCTAATGTCACGACGCAGGCAGTTAAAAGTTGACTTTACCCTTCTCTCCCCCTTAAGTGTCTATCTGTCTGTCTGTCTGGGTCTGTCGGGGGTTTGTCTTCTGTGGGTTTGTCTTCTCGTCTGTGTGTGTGAAGTTTTTGGCAATGGGCACGTCCCTTCAGAAATAAAATTCCTTTTCCTTTGCGGCCGCCTGATGTTGTTGTTACTTTTTGACATTTTGTTGTTATTTTTCATATAATTCTGCCAGCGTCGACCGGCCGCTGCTCGAGCGACGCAGGCAGAGTTAGTTTTCGTTTGTTTCTATTCGTTTTTCTTGTTTCGTTGCGTGCCGACGTCCAAAAAAAATGCACGTCGTGCGTGCGCTGCTTAAGCGACGCAGGCAGAGGCTGTTTCTGTTCGTTTCTTCTTGTTTCTTTCCCTCTCTATCGTGCAAGTTTTGGTTCGGCGTTGACGTCAACCAAAATTGTGCGACGGAAGCAGAGGCTGTTTCTGTTCGCTTTTTGTGTTTCCGTCTCTGTCGAACAAACGTCGAACTTCGAACGTTGCAGCTGGCAGCAAGACAAAATTGATGCAACAAAACGCAGCAAGCGCACGTGTCAAAGAAAAAAAAGAATAGGAAAAAATTTGACAATGTCGCTGCCGGCTGCTGCTACTGCTAAAACAAATCGTAAGTATTTTATAATATAATTTATTAATTTTTAAAATAAGAAAACTAACGCATTTATTTTCTTATATAGAATATGAATTGATCTTGGAAGCATGCAAGGAGCTTCGTCTGGGATTTCTCTGAGGGCAGTGGTCAATGGCAAATGGTGGGAGCTGCATCTACTTGGCAGGATAAACTGCGTATATTGGGCATTAAAAACTAATAATAAATTAACTTATAAATGTAAAAAAAAAAATATTTTAAATAAAAATATATAATTAAAAGAATAATTTTTTTAATTTTTTTAAATTTTTTTAATTTTTATTAATTTTTTAACGTTAGGGAATCATTGAGGAATTTTCAGCAAAATTCCTGGGAGATTCCCTAACGAAAATGGCAAAAGAATCGTTAGGGAATCATTGCGGAATTCTCGGCAGAGTTCCCCAAGGTTTCCCTAACGGGAAACGTAAGGGAATCTCTATGGAGAGTTCCCTTTTCCTCAATCGTAGGACTTCGCAATGTTAAAGTCCCTAAGGAATTTCATACAAAATCCCTATGGATTCCTTAAGCATAGGGAAACATTCCCTAATGATTCTTTTGACATTCCTTTGTGAATGTGTCTGAAGGGGTGCTTCAGCCGCGCATCTGTATGTGTGCAGGTGTGTCTATGTGTGCAGGTGTGTGTGTGTGTGACATATTAACGCGCACAACCTGGCGGCGGCTGTTTGGCCGTATTCCGAGAGCAAGTTAAAAGGATAATGACACTGGGTGGGTATTTACCGCTAGCAGCCAACTGGCTATACATGTCTTTCTATGTGTACATCCCTCTCGCTCTCTCTCTCTCTCTCTCTCTCTCTCTCTCTCTTTCTCACACTGTGTTTTTACGTCAGTTGGCAATGTACGCGTAACGTGATCGTAATTCGTGATAAACTTGAATGCAACCAATTAATATTGATGTGCAACCTGCTTTTTAATGTTGCAAGTCTTTAAGCCATTTTCAAAGCATCTCGTTAAAATGTATGTTTTAGTAATTCATTGTTTATTCACTTCAATCATCAAGGATAACACTTTAAACACACACTCACAAAGATGGCTCTACTTAAAAGCTGATTGTGTTTTGGTTAATTACAAAACTGATGATTGAACAATTCAACAATTTATTTTTCATTGTTATCTAATTCTATGGATAAATGATGGATGCTTCAGATTTTACTGCATCCTTCTTAATTGGATTAGTTTTGTTCACTGTAAATAATTTAGTTTTGATAAGAATTTGAATTTCTATTGTTAACAATTTATTTAACAAATATTAAATAACACTAGGTTGCGGTAACCTCCTTAAGTCAAAATAACGCTATCCATCGAAATATCTTACTCAAGTTTCATCAAAATCGGTCTGAGAAATGGCATAACTGTATTATATTCATATATGGGCATTAGGGTGTCCCTTATTTGGTCAAAGTCAATATTTTTAAACGCATACGGGCTAGTTTTGTTCATTAGGTCCTAAAGGACTCAGAAATAAATTTTCACCTCAATCGGAGTATGATAACCCGTGCCGACTTGGATCGGAAAATTTAAAAATTATATAGGAAAAAAAAAATTTTTTTTTAATTTTTTTAATTTTTTATTTTATATTTTGTTCATTTGGTCCTAAAGAACTTAAAACCAAGTTTTCACCTTAATCGGAGTACGATAACCCATTCAAATTTGCATCGAAACATGAAAAATCATCGAAATATGTATAATCAGTGTTAAAACACTGTTTTTGCATGTTTCGATGCAAATTTGAATGGGTTATCGTACTCCGATTAAGGTGAAAACTTGGTTTTGAGTTCTTTAGGACCAAATGAACAAAATAAAAAAATAAAAAATTAAAAAAATTAAAAAAAATTTTTTTTTTCCTATATAATTTTTAAATTTTTCGATCCAAGTCGGCACGGGTTATCATACTCCGATTGAGGTGAAAATTTATTTCTGAGTCCTTTAGGACCTAATGAACAAAACTAGCCCGTATGCGTTTAAAAATATTGACTTTGACCAAATAAGGGACACCCTAATGGGCATTTCCAGAAAAAGGTCCACCACTACGAAAAACGTAAAATTGATCAAAAACTCACATCTTGTGAAATTTTCTTCCAAAAATGTATTCAAGTTATTTATTTAAGCAATATACGCTCAAAGAAATTCAATAGGATGAAGATATAGATTCTACATTGGAATAAATTCACTTTTTCCATTTATTTGCCCATTTTCTTAAAAATTGACTTCCAAAATGGACCGTTTGTATTTTAACGATTACACTAAGTCAGGGAGTAAGATTGTAACATAAACCATTTTAATATATAGAAATATATTGAAATTTAATTTAAAACAAGTTCTAAGAGCTATATATCGGAATATAGAATAAAATTTGATGAACAAACTCTTGGAAAAACTAGGTGGAAATCTTGTCATGTTCGCGATGTCGCGTTACAAATTACTAATAAAACTTTTAAAATAAATAAAATGATAGTAACTTATCAAAATTATTTCTAAAATCGAAAACTACATTATTTTATTATATTTTGAGAGTATTTTCTTCCAAATTAGACGCCACATTTCGTAGACTTTCGCATTTGTCAAGGTGAAGTCAAACATGACTTCCATTTTTCGTCGCGTTCGCGATGCATTGTTTTCTATAAATAATTAAAAAACGAAAAGTCTTCAAAGCTTGTCTTTTATCATAAAAATAGTGTTGATAAAATGCATTAAATACGTGAGAAAACAGTTTTGAAAATGTCAGCTTTTCGATCCTGGAAATACCCATATGGGGTTTTTTTATTTTTATAAAGACAACTTAATCTTCTTTATTCGGACTACCACAACAAATTTTTTTCATATCTTTTCTAAATACTCCTATACCGGTTCGGAACGAAATTGGAACGATCGGCCAAAAATTTGTGCTTTGATCAATTTGAAATTTCAGTCAAAGACAATCCCAATTCGGTTAGCTTAATGAAGGATATTTAAATTTTGGCATTATGAAGATAAATAGTCTCCAAGTCGTATCTGTAGTATCGATAATGCAGAGTTTTGAAAACAATTTTTTTTTTTAAGTTTTGCCTAGGATGCAATCAAATAGTACCACCAGCTTTTATTCAGAGTCTATGTCACGTGCGACATCTAAGTATGTATGTGTGTGTGTGAGGGTTGTGTGTGTGTTGTGTTGTATTTGAGTGTATGGGTGTCTGTTGGTATGTTGTTACTTTTTGTTTATTTAATTGTTTTTAGCTGCGTGATTTTGTACAGCTGCAACCTGGCGTTGCGTTATCTTAAGAATTCATTGCTAAACTTAGATTGTCTTTTGCCAGTTGTTTCTTTTTCATTTCGTTTCTTTTTGTCTCGTTTGGCTTCGTTCCGTTCCGTTCCGTTCTGCTCGGTGTTCATTTGTGCTCATTTGTGTTCTATTCTATGCTGTGGTCTGGTCTCCGTTATCTTGTTAATTGTGGGCTCAATTGTAATTTTGAAGTGCTTCGCAAGTTTCGCACCTAGAAAACATTTTGCCTTTACAGCTGGCGTCGATTTAATTAGTTTGTTATCCTCGACACGGACACGGCCACGGCGATAGCAACTTCGGCCTTTTACTTCCTAACTAAGTATGACTCGCTCGGATTCTGGCTCTGGCCCTATATCTGTATCTGTCTGTCCCTTGGCTGCTGTCCTGCAGCCCTCCTGCTGTCGGAAGTGGTTTCACAATGGCACTTAATGAGTATAAGCGGAAATTTAATCAACAGTATAAATAATGAAATGACAACTGAATGGTTGACTCAAATACATGGATAGCTGTCCATGTAGATATATATATACAGACACACGTACTTATCTACAAGTCTGACTATCATTCAAGCACTGTTTCTTCTCACCTCATCGCCTTTTTCACTGAACCAAAACTCATTTGCTGGTCTTGTTGTTTGTCAACTATTCGTACTTGTTGGTCAATCAGCATTGACAACTGTTTTAGCCCCATTTCAAAGAATATAGTTTACAAAATTCATGGTAATTTATCTGATCTTCGGGCTTATTCAGGTTTATTGCTTTTAGGTTTATAAGGTATTCTGTCTGGAAAGTTAGACTGTATTATGTTAAATTAAATTTGTAATATTTACCAAAGTTACCTTGTTAGTAAAAAAATGTGTACTTAAATTTTTATTAAACAAATTTCTTGTTCACATAATTTTTTTAATTTTTTGATTGATTTTTGAAATTTGAAAATAACTAAATTTTGCGTTAAATCGTTAATTTACCCCCTTTTCCAAGACACTTTTATTTTGTTTCCTGCATTTTCTTTGAAGTGTTAAAATATATATTTCAAATAACAGACCGATATCTAAATCGGTTTAAGATATATTTGGCTTTGCAACTTTAAGTTTTAATGATTAAGTCAATTTGGAAAAAGTTATAATGTTTTCAGTTCGAATTAAATATCAAAAGGAAAAGATTTAAATTGAAAGCGTTTTGCATTTTTGAAACGGACTCTTGAATTAGTATTCAATTCATGAATGTACCACTTCAGATTGTTAAACGGACTTCCATTGAATTCAATTGAAAAACACCTTTGGCACTTGTTTATGTTGAAATATTTGTAAAAATTGTAGATAGAAAAAAAGGGAAATTTGTAAAAATTGCTTATTTCTGTTATGACGAAATTTCATCATTTAATAATTAAATGTTTTTTTTTGCTCTTGTTGCTATTTGCTGTTGATGCAAGCAACAAAAAGTTGCTCCATTTGGAGTAGTCGAAAGAAACAATAGTCAAATTCAGATGAAGCTTGTGCGGAGTTCTATGAGTGGGTGGGTGGATGTAGGAGGAGGGTCGAAGGGGGGATTTGGTGATTGTGTTGTGCTGCGGAGCATGCAATTTGAATTGAACTTTCCACAAGCAAATAAACTTCCACACACACGCACACTTGGAAGCCACAGTTAGAAATTTAATTTTCCAATTCATAAACAATTTCTGCAATAAAACGACACAAGTATCAGTAATAATAGTAAAAATAATAAAAAAAAAAGAGCATACCACAAAATAAAGAAGCGTTTCAAGTGTTTTCATTCTATTTCTCTATTTTTTCACCCATTCACCCCTCTTTTTTTTTCTTTGCCTGCAACGCCCAGTTTAAGTAACACTCCTAGTCTCGCTCTGAGTGCCAGCTCCGTTCCCATTCCCATTCGGGAGCTATGGGCGTGTTTGTCGCCTCGCAACGCGCTTTGATTTGCCTTTTGCAATTGTTTTTGCTTTGGCGTTTTCCCTTTTTATGTCTTTTCCGCGCGCATAACAAATTTCCTCTTCATAAGTCAAGTCATTCGGTCTAGAATTTCGGCAATTGTTCTACCCATCGCAGCGTTTCTTCCTCATCATGCCGTTTTTTTTTTTCTTTGCCTGTTCTGAGCCTTTACGAGCTCCTATAAGCTGCACAAATCGCTTAAGTCGGTTTTATCACATCCCGAATTACATTGAATCACAAACTGCTAAGACTACATAGAGAAAAAAAAGGAAAGTCTTTATAGTGTAGTTTACTATTTTGTATCAGTGTATAAAGTGTCTGCGTAACCATACAAAATCCCAAAAACATGATGTAACGAATTTGAAGGGATCATTTTTTAGCACTTGAAAAAAATGCTAGACAAGGGTTCAATTACCAGAGATTCGACTTTATTAACTCAATAGAACGATATATCTCAATTGCAATGCAATCGTTGACTAGACAAGATTCTTTATGTTTCATAAGGCTCTGTTGTTTTTTCTCAAATTTAGAAGTTTGGCCGCTTTTCAAAAGACACAGGCGACACTTGAAAACTTTAAATGCGTTTATCTCGAAACGCCATTTTTTCAAATATGTCACTCTTCATGTAAATGAGCGATAAGATACATATTGTCCTAATTATGGTACGAAGTTTTGACATCTGCGATTTTACATGTCAGCTTGTGTAATCAATTATGTTTCTGTCAGTTTCTAATACTTTCATCGTAAATTATAATAAAATAAATAATTGTAAATTATTATATATATACAGTCGAACTTCCCTAACTCGAACTTCCCTAGCTCGAATTTTCTCTAACTCGAACAAAATCGAGTGGCAATAGCGTTTACTGAGCAAATTTCATACAAATCTGCTTCCCTAACTCGAACTTCCATAAGTCGAATTTCTCCATAACTCGAACAAAAATATTGGCCCGTGCTTCTGTAAGTCGAATTTTTCAGAAAAATCCCCAATAAAGTTTGAATTTTTTTTCGTTTCTGTTTTATACTTTTGTTACCGGCTCGTTTGAATACGTAATATTGATGTACATTAACAAATGGTGATGCAATATCATAGAATATTGCATCAACAATTATTTAGGCTGGTGAAATTGCTATAGGAAAGATGCTCGAAATGTACTTCTTTGTCAGAGCATCAGTGTACTAAAATGTTTAAAAATGTTTAAAGAAATATTCAAACTTATTAGTAGTTAAGGAATTTGAAAGTAGATCAAATAAATTAAAGTTGCTGAAAACTATGGTATCTCAGCAAAAACATTTTTCATCATATTAAAAAATAAAATATTAATTATGATGACATTTGAATCGGGAACTTCTTCGAAGAAACCAATTTTTGAGAATATTAACAGGTCTTGAACAAACTGGAATCCTTTTTTGTTGAAAATAACAAGAAAAATTTGCAATTTGAAATGTATTTATGATTGAATGCATTTGTAGTTTCTTTTAAAAAACTAAAAAAAAAAATTCCCTAACTCGAAGTCTCCCTTACTCGAACTTTTGTCTTGGATAATGGTGATTCGAGTTAGGGAAGTTCGACTGTATATATATATGTATTATAATTTTACTATCTAAAAACTGTGAAGAAATAATAAACAATTCATTATCTTAAGGTAATTGTTTTTTAAAGCTTGGATATTTTGATTTGTTTGAAATCAATTGATATCGTTAAGAATAGTACAATACTAAAATTATCAGAAAACGCAAGATTTATAATCATTTTTTGATTAAATTTCATTTGGGGAAAAGGAAGAAAATGCCACCAAATGTAATCATGAGATTAAGACTCGAAACAGACTCGAAAATAATCAAAAGAAGAAGAATACCTTACCAAATATAACATAATAAGATTATGCCATAAATGCGATGTAAAAACTGGTGTAAAAAATGTGTTTTTTTAGTTTAAGTAAAGTTTGTAATAAAGTTAAGTTTCCATTAAACATTACATTCTGAAATGTAGCAGTTCATTTTATTTTTACTTTTTTTTTCACTGCATACTTATTTTATTAAGTTATAGTGCGTTTAATGATAATGGTTAATAGAGTATATTGAATAATTTGGCTGAAGTGATTGAATGTGGTTTATGCAGCATCGCGCTTTGGTAGAGATTTCTGGTTGCGGGCTGGGAAATGAAACGGAAACATAAACAGGAATCAGAAATCATGGAATCAGGAATCAGGAATTAGGAATGAGGGACGAGGATGAGGATGAGGATGAGGACACAAACAGTGGCGCATAAGTGGCCCTATAATCACTTCAATCACGTTTGCATAATTGTTCAATTATGAAGCAATTACTGAGAATCCGAAGCCTTCGAGCTGGTCCTGTTGTCATTACAGTTGCTGCTATTGTTGTTGTTGTTGTTGTTGTTGTTGCTGGTACAGCAGTGGGTCGTCCATTTGCCAGGACTGTTATCAGTAATATGCCAAACCGAAAAACGTTGCCAGGCGACCGCGTCGCCAACAAAAATCAGCAGACATTTGGAAATTGCCAATGGGTTCGCTTCAGCTTCCCAACTCCCCCGCCCCCCTCTCTCTCTCTCTCTCTCTCTCTCTCTGTGACCACCAACACCTCTTCCCTGAACTCTTCGTGTGGTTCTTTTTGAAACCGACTAGTTCCCATCGCGGTGGATATCCTTTCTGTCTGTGTGTGTGTGTGTGTTGATGTGTCATATTAATTAAGCGTTTGATTACCAGCCACACAACGTTGCCGCCAAATTTGGTTCGATATATTTGCTGCGTATTTTGGGTTTCCGAATTTGCTGCTTGTTGGATTTGGATTTTGCCATGGAGTTGGAGTTGGAGTTGCCATTGAGGTTGCAACATTAGAAGGCCAGGAGTCATTTGCTGGGTTGAGTTGGGTTGGATAATTGTCCTGCAATTTTTATCGCTGCCACAGCGACGGTGAATAAAATACTTGTATTCGCCCTCGTACTCATACTCGCACTCATACCTGTAGATAGAACAGTCGAAACGATGGTACAAAACAATTCCCAAAGCTCGACGGCAATTCAATTAGTTTTATGTGCTTCCCGAACATTTCATATCTAATTTGTTTTTAATGATTTCAAGGTGATTTTTTACGGAAATATGCTAAACAGATTATTAAAATTAGCCACAAATATGCAAAACAAATTTGAAAGATCACTTTGTAATTGTTTCTGAGTGCATTGAGTTGGGAGACATTAGTTATAACAACAAGTTGATGTGTCATAACATATTCTGATAATTTGTGTTTGGCTACGATTGCCTCTCTCATTTTCATAAAGACTCATAATGATCAGATAAAAAATGGCTGACACTTCTTTTACAATTTTCGAAATTTGGTTATATAAATGATGTATGAAAATTAATTCGGGTATTCAAGCGATTCTTTTTCTCATAATATATGGATACTATTAAGTACTTTAATCGTTAGCTCAAATAATGTGCTATGCAAAGCACACTGACTGCTAGGGGAGTTGTTCTCATTTGGATTACTCTTCAACAAAGTTACAATGTAAGCTGTTTTTTTTTTGTTGTTAAATTCAAGGAATTTTATTGTTGTATTGCACTGACAGGAAGCTGTCGAATTCAAATTCCCAAACTTTGCTTGTGAGAGCTATAATGAATCTTGGGTTACTATTCACCAATGTCGCCTGTACGCTGTCAATCGCAAAAAGAATACTTTAAATTTTAATTCAACTATCCTTCAACTACATACGATATTAATGTTCATATGCAACTCTTTATGAAAGCCAATGGATACAAGCCATGGCTCTAAAATGTGTCCTTTGTGGCCTGCCGATTCATAAGGAAGTCGAATAATACATTTTTAACGCTCGTTTTTAATCTCTATGAGGACTTCTCAAACTTTAATCACACATGCCCTTATTTGGTAAATAACGAACTATTTTTTGTTATTGGATAACAATTATATAAAAATAACGCACATTTATTGCAGGGTACACAATTAGTTCAAGGATTGTATCTTCGACCTGAATTATTACAACTTCCTTTTCCAAGCGGTGATTATTTACTCTCAGGGACTTGGTTTTTTGATAAGAAGCCACAAATCTTGACAAACATATATTTTGTATTTACAGAAGATTTCTGAAGTCTATAAATTAACCTACTTATGTAATTTCAAAATTAGAAGATTGAAATTTGAATTGATTAAATTGTCGGAGCTATGAATAATAAACTGGGATAGTTTGGAGCAACTTCGAAAATTAAAAATAAAAAATTATATTTCGAAAACGATTCCATTAAAAAAATGTTGAGTGCAATTTTTCCATAAGAAAATCATGCTTAGATGTACACTGGCGAACATATTTATTGGCACAGCAAACATTTTGAGATTTGGGCGCTTAATTGTTCCCTTATCGTTAACGTATTGGTATCAATGGAAAGGTCATTTAAATTCCGTTTGAATGATATACAACTTTCCTTAGCCCATTAAGAACCCTTTGAAAATTTCGAATTTATGTAAAAGTAAATTTTCGAAATTTTTTTCCTTGATTTTTTACAAAAAATATTTTGATGCAGAAAAATTCTTCAAACAATTTAAGGAGTGACTGCAAAAAATTTTTTTCAAAAATATTTTTGCTAGTATTTTTTATAACTTTTTGAAAATCCTAAAAATTACCATTTTAACCCCTTTTTCCTACTTTTTACACAAAAAGTGACTTTTTAGCAATTTTTTTTTTTTATTAGTAATAATGTATAAAATAACTGTGATTTGTACTTTTGATAGAACTATCGATTTATGGCCATCTCTAGCATTGGTGACAGCGAATAGTAATTAGTCGAGATTCTCGTGCATCAGAGAATTTGAAGCTCACGGCCATAATCTAAATTGCAAATGGTCTTTAATAGCAGATTGAATGTATTCACAGTATTCACATACATATGACTATGTTGCCGCTTCATTAGAGCCAAACATTTGCACCTGCCGTTGGCGCAGTTATCAAAATCAAGCATTGACATAAATTAAATGAAAGGCCAGTCGACTGACTGACCAATTGACTGACTGACCGACTGACTGACCAACTGACCAACTGATTGAACAGTGGCTTCTAAAAGAGTGCTCATCATCAATTAACGTTGACAAATGCAAAAATTGTGATTTCATAGGAATGGACATGGAATGGGGAAATAGAGCAGATGGAAATGGAAATGGAAAAGAAAAGAGAAAAAGTCTGTCTGCGCATTATTCTCACTCGTTAGGCGGCTAATTGGCAGCCAGCTGAAAGTCAAACAAAAGCCAAAGAAATACCAATAAAGCCGACGATTAGAGCTGAATGTGAAGCCAAACAGGACGACGATATCCTAACGATGTTAAAAGCTGCATTAAGTATCAATCATACAATGTGCCGTTTGTCTGTCTGTCTGTCTGTCTGTGTGTGTATTTGTGTGAATGTGTATTTGTGTGCGTATTTAAGTATCGGTGTGTGTGTGTGTGTGAAACAAAGCGCAAATAAAGCAACGGCAAAAAAAAAGAGACAGCCAAAATTGAAGAGGTCCACTGACACGTGTGTCTGTCTGCCAGTCTGTGTGACTGTGTGTGTGAGTGTGCGTACATATGCATGTGCATGTGTGCGTGTGTATGTGTATGTGTATGTAGGGTGCGTGTTCAGTGCGTGTTGTGTGATTATCGGTCGCTTGTTACACGTCTAATCTGTTAAATCCTGTTTACCAAGATTACAAATCAATTGTGGCCAGACATAAAAACACATGGGGCACCAAATTGTTACTCCAGCCATATAATAAAGAGCAGGCGGAGGCAGTTGGGGAAAGAAACGAAAAGCCGGAGCAGGGAAAATAGGAGCTGGAAGGGGAGTGGCAAGGCAAGGACATAAACAACATTCTCACCCAAGTTTATCACACGTACAGCATAAACAACTAATAGTGCAATCCTCAGACTCGTGTTTTTCTTCAACTATGCAGAGATTGAGTTGGTTTTTTTAGTATGCGAACTTTGTATCAAAGAAACTTAATATACATATGTGTATACTTTATGCAGTCAGTGTATATTAAAGGGCAGAATCTTTGAGTAACTATTTGTAGTATATCTTGATATTGTATCATATCGATTATAAATAAATTTTAGATGCATAATATTATCTTATTTAATAACTGAAATTTACCATTTCCAGGTATCCAGGTGTGGACAAACAATTTTTCTTCTGTCCCGTTTTTGTGCAATTTTTTTTTTTACTTTAAAATTCTGTGAACGTAGTATTTCCGAGCTTAATAAGTCGTGATAACAATTTATTTTAATTCATTATTATTGATAAAAATTAAATGGCCTTTTGTTATGTTTTTTTTTATTATATTCGTACTATTGAAACCATTGAAGTGAAATTGTGTTGTCTTTAACAAATTTCTTACTTTACACTCTAAGTCGATTTAAAATAAATTCCTATTTGTTTTATTAATTTTAATTGAGATTTTGCTGCTGGAGAGGAATCAATCATATTCGTATGCACAGAGAATGCGGACTATTCTAATGCATATGAATGTAAGCGTGCTCCAATTTGAATATCTGATGGCTTCATTAGCATATTACATACCGATACATGCACGTATCTATGATTCTATTATTCAATAATATAAAAAATATATGTAAGTAATTTTGCGATAAAAAAAGAGAAAAAATACATATGCAGCAGAAATGTGTTTGTGCATACGTTATTTATAAATGCGATGGATGAAAAACCTATAACATTTATTAAGGTATTAGCAGTGCGTGGGCTACCATATTATATGGCACTGCACTATGGTAAAAAAGTCCGATATTTTGGCATTAACTCAAATTTTCTGTTGTTCAGTTTCTTAAAAATGTTTGTAGTTCCTAAATCGAAAAACTCCAAAGCAAACAAAAATAATTTTTTTAGATTTTTCGGGACTACCATTAATATTTTATGGGCGCTCAAAGTCAGCTTATTGAGCGATGCCATGTGAACTGAAAAAGAGCGGGAAAACAAATTGCAACTTTCGGATCGAATTGTGTGTGTTATGTAAGCATTACAAAAAATTATAAATATGAACAAAGTTCATAAAGGTATTTAAAAAACGCTAGTAGCAAAGATTTTTAGTATTTGTGGTTTATTGTGCAATGGTCTAATGTGTTGTTCATGTGTATTTTTAGCTAAAAACTAACAAATGTGTTCCTGTTCCGTTAAGCTTTACTTTAGTACATCACAAAACAGTACGAGAGTTTTGAGTAAACGTTATTAACTTAACCATATAGAATCAGATGTGAATAATCCGTTTTGTTCGATTTTGTTCCTTTTCGTGAAAAATCGCATGTTGTAGGTGTGAATTTTGGCTGAAAAATCGGATTTTTCTCAGATTTAGATAGAGAGCGAGGTAAAAACATGGTCAAATTTAAAAACAAACTAAATTGTAAATTCTATTTAAGTCTAATCAGCAAACAGGCAAAGTTAAAAATAAATTGATTTAAGTTTAAGCTTGAAATAATTTTTTTTACTTATTTTCTTAGTCGGGGAGGAAGGTTGGGATGAAGACAAGGTCCAATTGAAAAACAAAACAAATTACATATTTTTTAATATTATAACTAAGCTTCGTGTCAAATTTTAAGCCTCTAGCTATATATTTAGATTTAATATAAATATTTTACCATTTATTGCATAGTCGAATGTGGGCGGGGGAGATAAAGGCGTGGTCCAAATCCAAAAAAAAAAAATTAAAAATTCTAAATTAGTCTAACTAAAGGTTATGCCAAATTTCAAGTCTCTATCTTTATATTTAGAGTTTATGCCAAAATATACGGTTTTTTTACCATAGTGCACTGATTAAAATCATGAAAATTCAGCACATTCTATACTATACTGCACATACATATCTCTGGCATAATCAGATAAATATTTATGCATTAAAGCTATGGCATGGCAAAAATACCACCTCTATTGTTGCTGTATTAACTCAATACCATTTTTATTAACACCCACATATAAATATCAATAGCACATAGAAATCACACTATCAGTATACAAGTATATATGTATGTACATACATAAATACAACATGCATCTGTATAGGTGAGAGTAACAAGATGGACGAGTTTTGGTTGGCTTAACGAAATTTTTATACTCTTTTCCATAATAAAATCGAAAGTATCACTCAAGCAAAAAAAATAATACTTTTTGATCTTAAGCCAATTGTTTACAATCTTTAGTTGATTTGAATCTAAGGATATCATATTATATATCATTTTAAAATATTGATAAGTGCATGCTATGATATCATGGTTGGCATATCTCTAATTCTTTGATTCAGTTGTAGATCAGTATAATTGTTTCCCAAAACATTTATATGTCCATCATATAGCTGAAATGCTCCATCTTTCTGCAAGGTAATACAAATGTAAGTCTGTGTATAAAGAGAAAGACTTTGAAAGAATTTTCTGTGGAATCGCTTTGGGTTTCAGTTCGAATCAATGACAATATTGTCTAAGGGTGTGTGTGGGTTAGGGGATAGGCTCTTGGAGGGAGGAATGTGATATTTGTTCGTGTTGTCATTTCCATTGCCGGTTGCAGCTGCCATTGGAGACTATAATTGATGTTATCAAAATATTGTGTGTGGTATAATTTATCAATAAACACCAATCGAGTGGAAATAATTTGATTATGCTTGATTTGCTTTTGAGCCATATTTGTGGTGTAAACAGTGGAAAGTTGTATCACACTCCCGCACAGTCTCACACTGTCTGTCACACTAACACATATGCGTGCCAATTGGGGCTGTGTGACACTCATTTATGTTAACGATAAACAGCAAAGAATCTGGTGGAAAAATGAAGAAGAATTCATTGACTTTGTGGGCATAATTTATGCGTATTTAAAGCCTCTCATTAATTAGCTTTTAATCAACCAAATTGGCTTTAAATTATACTATCTATTAAAGAACCCTAAGCTCATATTTAATTGTTAATTTGCGCACGCTTTATTGCTTTATTAAGGTTCGATTGTCAGGTAGATGGATTGGTAGGGGTTCTATTTACAAGTTTAAAAAATCGACTTCATTTTACCATTTCATACAAATGCTCTATAAATTTGTGACATTGCAAAATAATAAGAATATTTTAAATTTTTTCACAGAATTCTGAAATTTTTATTATAAACTGAAATGATCTTAAAATGATTTAGTTGCATTACAAAATATGTTCCTAAAATACTCACATTGACTCGTATGTCGAGCCGGATATGTCAGCCTTGAATAAAGTTTTTTAAATCACACTATAAATTAAATATATACCAATAAATGCAATTTTATTGACATTTCTATTTGTAAATTCCTGCATTCCTGCAAATATAAATACATATATATATATACTATATATACATTAGTATATTAGAGTGGGTCAATTTGTATGGACTAAAAAAATGAACCAAGCGGTTGTCAAAATCGTAATATACGACGAATTCTAAGAAGGTTTGAACGAGAAACCATGGGTCTAAATCAAATTTGAGCTTCCCTTTATAGGGATATAAAATAATATTGGTAAAAATCTTAACACAAAAGCCGTAAATTACTTTTGAGTTTTATTTTAAGCGAAACAAATTAAACTCATTCATAATGATTATTTTTTGAGTTTTATAAAATTACTCAAAAATAATAATTACCATTAAGTAAAAAAGTAGTAATCATAAAACTAAAAATCATGGTAGAAATACAGAGATTGTAGATTGTAACAAAATAAACATTTTGGTGCAAACCATTATTTTCTAGGTCTTTTATAAGTGTCTGATTTTTTTATTTAAAAAAAAAAACAAATAATCATTATTTGCATTCCCTGATTTCAATTGTGTATTTTAATGTCTGAAATTAACTTTTTAATTTTTCTCCCATTTAATGCCAATACGCATTTTCTGTCTATTGTTTCACCTTCTCTATGTATTCATATTTTCTCTCTTCGCCATTTCTCTTTATCTGTCTCTTGGTCTTTGTCACTTTTATAAGCGGCATAGTTTATTCAGCTGTTTTGGTTGCTCATTTTTTTTTGGCACAAGACAAGTCGCTTCTAAGAGAGCATATTGCTTATAGGGCCAATGCAAGGGAGTTGGCTAGGGGTGGGGCGGTGGAATGTAGGGGAGGGTAGATGGCATGTCGGTGAGATACACGTGACTAACGCTTTATTACCATTTCTCTTCATTAATTTAATTTTTTCGTCTGCAGTAAACTGATTTCGTATGCAATTTTATTGTACTTTTGTACTCGTGCCTGGTGCGCTTTGTTGTGTCGTTATGTTGCGCGGCTCCGTATTCCGTATTTCGTGGCCCCCCCTGCCCCACTCTGTTCCCTACCCTGCTTGTGCCCCGTTGTCCGCCCAGCTCGATGCTGTTCTTGGTGGTGCTTCTCGGTGTCTGTTAATTCAACGCAAGCAAAGCGCAATTTTTTTTATTGCCGCGCCAAATTCAAGTTTGCCGGCAGTTGTTGTTGTTGTTGTTTCGCCTGCTGTTGTTGTAGTTGTAGTTGTTATTGTTGTTTCTGTTGTGGTAGCTGTTATTGTTCCTCTTATACGAGCATATACCCTAGCCGAGTGGAAAAAAATGAAAGATCCTGCTCCGAAATTGTAGTGCAAATATGTGTATATTTTAATAACAGTTTCTCTTATGAATTAAGTCAACAGTTTTTTTATTTTAAATTTCGACTACAACTGAATTCAACTTCATACGATGAAAATGTGTATTCAATTAATGAATAAAATTGTATATTGGGAATTGTTTGAATATTGATTTGTTGTCGAGAGTTCCGAAGTAATAAGTGAAGCATACTTTTTGGGGGCTGTCGAATTGATGGATAAGTTGAACTCAAAGAAAAAGCATAATTTTGAAAATATATTTTAATCTTTAATTATTTATAGTCTTCAAATTAAAAGCATTTTAAAAATATTAAGACATAAAAAATCTTTTCACAAATAGGTAAGGGTATACAATAGTAGTTATGAATACTACGAATACGATTTCTACAAGCATAGGCCTTCTATAACTTTTGTTTTGTTATTATCGTTGTTGTTGCTCATGTTGATACTGATGTTGTTGTTGTTGTTGCTGCTGCTGCTGCTGCTGTCGCTGTCTTT
Organism: Drosophila suboccidentalis; assembly: GCA_037043435.1. Classification (NCBI taxonomy): domain Eukaryota; kingdom Metazoa; phylum Arthropoda; class Insecta; order Diptera; family Drosophilidae; genus Drosophila; species Drosophila suboccidentalis. Next base: position 2,155,481 of record JBAMBK010001066.1, on the reverse strand, counting down.
CTTTGTTTCTGTTAGCCAATAGCCCAATTTCTGCGTTTGTTGTTTGCCGCTCTTGTGCTGCTCTTGTGTTTGTGAGTCGTTGTGAGCTTTGTGTGTGTGTGTGTGTGTGGGTCTGAGTGCTTGAGTGTTTGTGTGTTTTTCTTGGACTGCCGTTTTCAATGGTTTTCGGCGCTGGCAAATTGTTTGCATTATTTATGGCATATTTTCGAAGATTTATAATGAAGTCGCAGCTTGGTCTTTGTGCCGTTTTCTAGCTAGCTTCATCTGCATTCAACTCGATAATATATTAATAAGCACGCGTTCGCTGTGCATATTGCCAATGGTCAAACTGTGCGTATGCGCAATATACGTATTCACAATTTATTCTCCTTTCTTTCGTCGTCTTCGCAGATTGCTTTTTAGTTAACTCCATTTTTTTTTTCTTTTTTGATAAAAGTTTCGTGCATTTTGTTTAGCTTTTCGTTTTTTTGTTTTCTGTGTGTGTGTGTGTTTTTTTTTTGTTGGCCTTTTACATTTTACGAGCAATTAGGTGAAAGATGGCGAAAGTACTTGGCAAACATTTTTGCGCCCAAAAGCTTGAAAAAAGCTGGAAAATGCAAAAAAGTTGCACATTCCTTCGCCCACGCCCACGCCCACGCCCCCTACGCCTACGCCTACGCCTACGTCCACGCCCACAGCCCCACATGCAGCATCCTGTCGTCCCACGTCCCGGACACCATCATAAATATTTTAATATGCTCCATGTAAGTTACTGCGCGAGCCTGAATATGTGTTGCACGTCACTAAAAAGGCATCAAAGTTTTAACCGCACGCTTGCAACTACGTATTACTGGGAACTCTCCGTACAGTCCACTTTCCACTTTCCACCTTCCACATGCCACCGTCCACCTTCCATTCTTGCCTCCCCTCACCCCTCAACCCACTCCACACAGCCTCCACTCCCACACCGTTAAATGCAAAAAGTTAATTAATAAAACATCAAAAAGTTCAACATTTTGTGTTACAACAAACTTTATATAAACTCCATGAATTTTACTCTTTTAGGCGTCACTGCGTTAACTGCACTGCCAACGTCGATGTCGACGTCGACGTCGACGTCGAAGGCAACGCCGTCAGATTCGTTGACTTTGGAACTATTTAAAAACTGTCTACAAATTGAAAAGCCAACAACAACTGCAAACGTTCAAATAGTTTACATTTTATTTTTTTTGTAATTGTCTTGCGTTCCAGTTGCCCCATATATCGCATGTATCGATATATCGAAATATCGTTATTGCCTAGGGCCCGGAGCTTAGATGATCGAGATGAGAAAAGGGATAAACTTTTATTTTCAGTTTTGATTATAAAATTGAATTAAATTAATTAAAAAATAAATACTACTTTTTGAATTTTTATTATGAAAATTAAAAAATAAAAGTTATTTTTCAGTTTTAATTATAAAAATAAAAAAATAAAAAGGTGTATTTCATTCACAATTATATAATATTTATACAAATTTTTGTTTTAAATTTTTTTTTTAAAAACTGTAAATAAGAGTTGTGCTATGATTTTTAAATCGAAATTAAAATTTAATTATTTTTTAAAAGTTGTATTATTTAGGTCGAAAAACAAGAGATTTATTTTCATTTTTTTTGATAAAAATCAACAAATAACTTTTTTTAATAATTTATATTTTTTTAAAATTAAAATCGTTACGGTCCCTAATTTTTTAGATTTATTTATACAATTTATATTTGGCTTGAATGAAGTTCCCGATAGTCACGTCTCACTGTGGCACTTTGCATTGCCTGCACCAATAACTTAGGACTCCTGGGCAAACCCTCAGGTTTATTTGTCGCTCAACAAAGCGACGTCGAAACTTTCGGTCAACTGCAAAAGTTTTTGGCCGTTTTGCTTGGCCGGCAGTGTCGTGTCGTGTCTTGTCGTGGCTTGTCGTGGCTTGTCGTGTCCTGGGCCAAGGCAACTGATGCTGTCTGTAATGCTGCAGGGAATGGGAATGGATTGCTTTAATTGAAGCACGGCTGTTCATTTAATTGGTCTGTGATTTGTGGTGTGCAGAGCAAACGTATCAATAACATGAATATGTTTGGGGAGTGAGGGCGAGTGAGCCAGAAAGTGCACTGAGTAAAAATTACTGAATCAGTTAGTCAACTCATTAAAGTGAACTTGCTTTTGGTTTTGCAAGCTCAGTTGTGTGGTCAGCCCATTTGACTTTGGACGCACTCAACCACAAAAAGGTATCTGGCAGCTCAAACCTCATCTGCAATGGAGTTGTGGTTGAACCGGTCACTATGAAAACTACACTAAAATTGACAGGCCCAAACTGCGACTTTGCCAACTTATGGATTCGATTTGAGGGGTTTCCCCCACTTGAAGCGCAAAAAAAAGGGGATTTTTTTGGATTTATTTTAAGATAACAACGAAACGAAACATCTTAAAGTACATACATTGAACACCTTTCAGTAGTTTTTTTATTGAAAAATATTACATACATAATTGAGTTGCAAATAACCGTCAAAGAAATTGTAGCTTAATTTTAACTAGTGTTTGATTAAAGATTTTATAAAATATAAATTTTACACAACATGGCGAACAGTCAAGGATAATGGTTTGATTTCCACTCAAAAACCACGGTCGTCTTTTGGATATAAAGCGGCTTATTTTGATCGAAAAAAAATTGTACAACTAAACACTACATTTGTATGTTTCAAAAAAATCGGTTCAGTAGTTTTCGAGAAATTTTGGTCACCGATTTTAAAAATGTCATTTCGAGAAAAACGCGTTTAAAGTTTCCAATTTCAGTCGGATCGACATGGAATTTTAAGTACGTATTCTCAGAAAGTTATTATTCAAAGAAAAGCAACAAGCAAAATTTTTTTTTTTATGTTACAACGTTACAACTGTAACAATAACTCTAATAATTTTTTTTTATAATCATTGCAGTCTTGTAGTAAATGAGGAATGATCGATCGAAAACTGAATTTATGTGTTGTTTTTTGGGAATATTTTGACCGAATAACTATTATTTCATATGCTATACTTTGTAGTCTCGAATGGTCTAAAACTGAATTTTGGTATAATGCAATTTAATAGCAACGCTCGCAGTGCTAACGATATCTTCTTTTTTTATTGATTGCAGACATCCCTTATAGTTGTCTATAGCTTGATAATTATTTATAGTTTTTCTGTGCCGCGCCAAAACAAATAAAAAAAAACAACTTACGTATACTAACGATTTTATATCATAAATAAAAATGGTTTTTAATTAGTTTTGACTTAGTGCGAGCAGGGGGAATAGAAAATGCACTGTTTGTTTATCTTTGTGGGCTATGGGATCAGTTTGGAAGCGAGTGATTAACCCAGACACCTTGGCAATAAGCTTAGTGTCTTTGTTTAAAACACAAAGATTCTTTTAATCACACACTTGTTCACTTGGGAATTGCCTTTTCACAGAAAGGGAAACATACAGAGTAAAGAGAGAGAGAGAGAGAGAGAGAGGTAAGGTGTGAGAGAGGTAGGTAGGGACACAAATAGTTCAACGGGTGAGATTTTTTGTTGTTGTACTTGACAAATGAAAAAGAGTGCGAGTGGGAATCAGAATGGGAACGTTGATGGCAACACTGTTTGGTTTTGCTAATTTAAAACTAACATCATAAATATTGATGGGGATGGGGATGGGGATGAGAAAAGGGGTAACTCGTATTGCTAACGATGCCAAATCGCTGTTGAAAGCAAAAGTATGGCATGCCCCCTGTGGCCTAAAGCTGGGTTCACTGACTACTGCCAACTGCGTTGGGTTGTGTTGTGTTGTCAGTGTTTTCAGTGTTGTCAGTGGTGTTTGGGGTGTTTGGGGTCTGCTGTTGTTTTAATAAGCATGGTTAAACGTCTTCCTGCTGGCAAACATTTGCCATACGCTTAGTTAACAGCTTGCCACAGGTAACTGACGCGCTTGAGTGCCCAGGACATACTCCTCATCCCTCCACCTCCACCTCCAACTCCCCGCGCAAACAAAACAGAATGGAACAGCAGCAGAGCACAGCACCTGGAGCGGGAGTGGGAACAGCTGTGGTGGATGTGAGGAGCGGGAGTTGAGTCGAGTAGAGTTGCCAGGCCCATCAACAGCACGCGTGCAACATCCCATGGCAATTTGGGGTTTGGGGGCCCATCGCCATTGCTATCATTTTCGAAAACTGTTACGAAGATGAAACGACCAAAAAACCAGTTGAAAACACTAAAGCACTAAACTATGAAGATGAACCGAACTGAACCAAAACTGAACCGTGGCGGGGAAGAAGGGAGAAGACGCAACGTAACGTAACGCGATGCGACGCGGGGAGACGCGAGGCGAGGCGAGGCGATGCGATGCGGCGTGGCACGACACGGCGCAGCGCGTCCGAGTTTCTATCTGTCTCATAGCCGCTTCCAGTTCCTGTTCCTGTGCGTGTCCTGCTGTTACCGTTACGGTTACCATTGCCGTTGCCGTTGCCGTTACACGCCCCAGATGATTGATGCGGCGCCACAGTCAGCGTGCGGCAGCATCAGTTGCCGATGTTGCCCCGTGCACACACCTTCGAGTTGAAATATCCAGGGTCCAAGCCGGATTACAAAAGGTAGCTCAATCCCCTTTAGAACATTTCGTACATTTATCTATTTATCTTTTCAATTACTATTGCAAGTGAAAAAAAAGTTAAACATCTTTCTATAGTTTTTTTATAGCTTTTCCGTTTATTCAGTTTTTTTTTTAATAATTTTTAATTATAATTTTATTATGCAATACGAAATATTATATCGTAAAAGTGGAAAGGAAAATCTCCACTTTATCATAGCTGGCTCTTTACAGGGTATTTTGTCGTCGACTTATGCGCCTTAAGCTGTATTTGTCCGATTAGCTATAGAATTATTGAGTTGTCTATTAGGTTAACGCTTCTAATTTATATTTCATTCTTTTAACAAGTGCGAATTATGTATCGACAAATTTATATATTAAAGTCATGTTAAAGACTTCAATCTATTTTGCAGCTTCATTATTTGAATTTTGTTTACTCGGGTATAAATATAAAAACGGATACTCGATAAGTTTAGTGCGGGCACTCGAGCAGTTGCTTCATATCACTTTCAGTGAGCTTGTTGTACTCTTTGTTATCCTTTGTCATGAACATCAGCTCAACGTTGGTCGCCCGCAGCTGCTCGTCCATGGCCTGTTGAAGTGTGATTAGGCACAACTCAATGGCAGCCTTTACATCCATCTCAGGTCTATATTTCGCCTCTAAGTTCCGTTGGACGAACTCACTCCTAGATCCGATCGCCTTGCCCCGGTAGCGTGTGTAAGTGCCGGAGGGATCCAAGTGCCAGAGCTGAGGCTCATCACCGTCGAAGCCGGCAAACAGAAGGGCCACTCCGACGGGACGACTCATTGGAGACAAATCATTATCGTCTGTATCACAGGATTGCATTACCAAAGTGGATGTGAATTGGGTGCACGACTCAATTGGCATGGACTCGTCGTAGGCGAACCAATGTTTCTGGCACTCGACGCGCGAACGATCAATTAATCGGCGTGCATCGGCCAAGAGACCGGATAATGCGCATCCAATGTGCTCATCCACTTTCACAATTCTCTCCACATTCTTAGTTACCATCAGAGATGAAGTGATGCGCTTTTCCGCTGCCAAAACAACACAAGTGTTTGTGCAAATCCCAACGACAGTGCATCCCATCTCGATGGCCTTCAAGGCGGATTCCAGCTGAAGGAGGCGACCGTCGGGTGAAAAAATGTCGCATATAAGATTCATAATTGATGTTTATGCTGCTTAAAATCACAATTAAATTATAAAAACAAACAAGTTTCCTTCCTTGCGTTTAAAACTGTTATGGTTAGAGCCTACCGTAAATAACGTGAATAGTTTGCATATGGAAGTGGGCCGAAAATGTGAATGTGCTAGCTAATAATAAGTCAAAATACATGTAAAGCTTGACACAGCTCACACAGCCTGTCCTGTGGCATCATAACAAATTGAGGATTATACAGACAGAGTTTATGGAAATTGAGCTCATAAATTAGCCTGAAGCTTCAATTAAGTGATTTTTAGGCACTGCATTATTTCATAAAAGACTGATTCTTTCTAAGATTCAATTAAAAATTGAAAGTATTTTTTTTTATTATTTATTAACTTATTGATTAAAAGTCAACAGAGAAAACAATAAAAAATATGAATATAAAATTACAAATTAAATTATATTACAACCAACCTCGAAAAGTGAAAAAAATTAAATTAAATGGATCAGGTATTGAGAGCCCTTCCATTGATCTGAGTGGTTTTTTTTGCCCTTGAATTAGACTTGATATCAGCAAATTGTATGTGGCATGCCCTAAAGACTCGAGACGCAAGACTCGAGGCTCAAACGCGAATCCCAACTCGATTCGGGATACAAACTCTAACACGATTCTAGAGAGACAGCGTGGGTTTACCTACGTGCTGGCCTGGCACTTCATATTTTGAATGGGGTGTGGGGTCGCGGGTTGGGGGCTTGAGATCTGGGACTGGACAAAAACGAGAAATTCATTTTTCATCTTCTGAGGGCTGATGGGCTGACGGGCTGCCGAGCTGTCGAGCTGCGGGGCGGTCGCACGTTGAGACTTTTACTTGTTAACGGGGTCATAAATCATGCGTAAATTTATCGAACGGAAAACAGAGAACAGATTTCCCAACCAAGCGGCCGCTGGCAACAACAACAACAACAACAACAATAGCAACAACAATGACAACAAAACGAAACCAGATGCAGCGACACATACGAGTATTTTTTAGTTCTTTTTTTTTCTTACCATTTTTTTTCTGTGTATTTATTTTTTATTTTTGTTTGTTTTGAATGTCAGGAGTGAACTCTTTCAGTTCTACTAGTTTTGGGCTAATAATCGATTTGTTTGCTTATTTTTAATTTCCACGGGCTGCTAAGCTTTTGAGTCCTTTAGCCAACTCACGTCTGAACCGACCTTTAGCCTAATACGACAGACGTACGAGCGGATTTCTCTGTGCGATGGATGGTTTTTCTGCTATTTGTCTCCTTGCTGTTTGTATTTTAGCAGTGGGTAAGCTGATTTCATAGCGATTTCCCTTCAATCCTTTTGACCCTCAATGACTCCAAAAGCCCACACGAAACCAAAGCAAACCAAACCAAACCAAAACGAACCGAACCAAACCACTCTCGTGGTTTGTACTATACTGCGCGGCTTTCAGCTTTATTCGTTTTGTTTTGGCATTTCATTTTATATTTCTATCTTTTTTTTTTATGGTTTTGCTGCGACCTGTGCTGAGTTTTTAATGAAAATCACATCAAATCGATATGCAGCAAGCTGCCTCTTCATACTCCATTCATGTTGCCATCATCGTCAACGTGCAACTTGAAATGGTCCACAACATGTGGCTAAGGGCCGTCCAGGAGCTACAGTGGCTTATCAAGGAAAGGGTAACGATACTAACACATCCTTTGTCATTATTTCAAACTGTATCTCTGGTATATCAAGGTCAGGCTCGATCCCCCTTGGAATCTACGCACCTGGGCAACAACACTCGCAGCTGCTCAATATTCACTGGCGTATTTTCAACAAAGGGGATTAAAAAGGTCCTTATGACCACCACGAGCCAACGAACCATCGAACCTCGACCTCCGCAGCGCGCTCCTCCTGCATTGAGTTAGATGAATGACCATGCCGATGGTCTTCATGCTAAATGGAGAATAGCCACAGTAAACTGCGGCTAAGGTTAGCTCCAACTATCCAACAGAATCCATTTAACATTCAAGTGAAAAAAATATCAACATTTACTGCATTTCATATATCCATTAGGTAGAGTTTTTGAACTCCACATTTTTTTAGCAAAATATTTAGCTGTCAATGTATGCAATTCCAATAGCGATAATAAACTATCGATAGTGTCAGTTGATAGTAGTTCGATAGTCGTTGGACGACATCACGGAATTACTAATTTAAGACAATTTACATGTTTTGTGAGAATAGATATGGGAATTTCCAGGATCGAGAACGCGACATTTGCACGTCTTTAAATGAAAAATAAAATGGCAAAAATTGACATTTTCAAAAATGTTTTCCCAAGTGTTTAATGCGTTTTATTAACAATATTTTTAGTACAAAAGACAAGCTTTGAAGATCTGTCGTTTTCGAATTATTTGTAGAATTATTTATAGTCGCGAACGCGACGAGCAGAAGTCATGTTTGACTTGACAAATGCGAAAGTCTTTGAAATGTGGCGAGTAATTTGGATGAAAATACTCTTAAACCATAATCAAATAATGTAGTTTTCCATTTTAGAAATAATTTTGATAAGTTACTATCATTTTATTTATTTTACAAGTTTTATTAGTAATTTGTAACGCGACATCGCGAACGTGACAAGATTTCCATCTAGTTTTTTCCAAGAGTTTGTTCATCAAATTTTATTCTATATATCAGAAACAGCTTTTAAAACTTGTTTTAAATTAAACCTTCAATATAATTCTATGTATTAAAATGGTTTATGTTACAATCTTACTCCCTGACTTAGTGTAATCGATGGAATACAAACGGTCCATTTTGGAAGTACATTTTTAAAAAAAATGGTCAAAAATATAGAAAAATGAATTTATTCCAATGTAGAATCTATATGTTGATCGTAGAGATGGGCATGGGCCTCCTTTTTGAGGCACGACACGGCCCAAGCACGGCTGGTAAAAACTGAGGCCCAACACGGAATTTTTTTAAACAGGCACGGCACGGGCACGGCACGGCCCATGCCCATCTCTATTTTTGTCACTTCGTGGCGTCACTTTTTTATTACAATGGCATCAATCGTGCTATCGATGTTGTAAGTGTTCGCAAATTGTGTGATACATCGATGAATCCTACAGCTCAAGCTGACAAACAATCTATAAAACAGCGCCAACTTATCGATACTACCATATTTAAATTCAAAATCTGTACCGTGCTTTCCGTGCCTACCGGGCCTACCGTGCCTACCGACTTTGGAACGGTAAAACACGGCAACTTTTTATAAGGGGCCCAACACGGAATTTTATTAAATAGGCACGGCACGGCACGGCCCATGCCCATCTCTAGTTGATCCTATTGAATTTCTTCTAGCGTATATTGCTAAAAAAAAATAACTTGAATACATTTTTGGAAGAAAATTTCACAAGATATGAGTTTTTGATCAATTTTACGTTTTTGGGCAAGGTGGACCTTTTTCTGGAAATGCCCATATGTGATTGTAAACTATCGAAGGCACCCTGTAAAAATATTCTATATTTAAAATCAAATGGTACGACCAGTCTTTTTTTTATTTACCGATTTTTTAAGAGTTAAAATGAAATCTATTTTAATATTTTTTGCGAATTTTTGTTTTATTGTTTTAGTTTTATTTTGTAATTTTTTTTTATTAAACGAATTCTATAGTATGTATTTAGCTTGGCTAAGGTAGCTTAAAGATAGTAGTTTCTGTAAAATATTTAGTAATACTTTTAATAGCAACTAACTAATATTTTAAGCAGTTTCCGGCGCTCTGTGACCAGAATCCAATTCAACTTTCCAATTCAATTTGGCTTCGGGGCAGTCGTGACTGTGGTCGTCTGCTGGGAGGGGGCAGGGAGGTTGGGAGGTTTTTCGTGTAAATATGTATGTACGCGGAATGTAACTACAATGCATGGTAGGAGAATACAACAAAAAAAAAAGAAGAAAAAATAATAATAGTACAAATATTTACTCCAATACACTAAACAAAATTGTGGCCACTAACCGAAATTGCATTGCGTGGAGGTGGAGGTGGAGGTGGAGGTGAAACCGGTTGGTGGAGGGGCGGATAAGGATATGGTAGAGGGGAGTTTGTGCAGCATTGTCCCAGTTGCATTCACAGTAGGGACTCTAATAGGAGAGCAGAACCCTTGGATGGCGACGTGGCCAGACTTGCTCATTGTTGCTTTTATTGTTGCATGTCATAAATGATGATGCTAAAAGACTCGGGCATAATCCGCTTTAGTGCGCATATCACAATCAAATGCTGCTGCTGTTCCTGCCTCTGTTCCTACGGCTACAGCTGCTGTTGCCTCCACGCTGGCACCCCTCGTGCCACTCCCACTCCCACTCCCACATCCCCCAACCAAAAAAACACATTCCACAACAAGAGGCAACGGAACTACACTGTAGCACCGAAAACAAACAAAAAAATAAACAACAGTTAATGCTCGACGAGAAGATACTAACTTTGCGGACCCAAGAACATACTAGTTTTTAAATACAATTAATTTTGTATTATTAATAATTAAGGATCATGAGACTGTTTTTTAACATGCATTACTTCTAATATATATTTTATAAGTAGATTATTTATAAGAACCCAGGAAAAGAAAAATTGCTTAATAACAGCAGATTATAATACACCTTTTCTAGAGAACACCAATTGGAATGAAAATATGTTAATAAAAACAACAAGTTTTACAGGGTATACAAAAGTACCTGCACTACAATGGAAATGGAAATAAAAAAGGAGAAGCCCAAAATTTGAGTGAAGTTAAATACGGTGTATAAATTTCGTTCTATTCGATTTTTATGGTATTTTGCAATAGGAAATAGTTTCCATGTAACAGAAGAAGTGTTGTTCAATGATGAGAAAGTGGCTGAGTTTGAATGTGCTTAAAAATAACACACTTACAGAACATTCATACATGTGTACATACATATGTAAATATATACATATGTATGTATAAGGGGAGCTCGTTATGTTGTTTTGGGGTACCTCACCTCTGTCCTTAAGATTCGAATCCTTTGAAGCATGCTCTAGATTAGGCATGGGGTATCAAAATAGGCTGCGGGGCACAGCAGAGGTCTGACTGTTGTATAGTACCAGAACGTACAAATATGTTGCATGTGACATGGTGCAAGAAGAACATCAAACGCTCTAAAGAACTGGAACGCAGTGGCAAATGCGACAAAATAGACGTCGACTCACAAATGTCGTAGTACAATGATGTAAGCAATGTAGGCAACTGCCCGGTAGGTGGCGCTGCGTATGCTTTCTGGCTTAAAACCAAACCTGTGCAAAGATTTGACGAGGAAAATGTAAAAAAAAATAAAATGGCATAGAAAAAAAACAAAAATAGGGTAAATGTTAGAAAAAAAAGTCACGGCTCAGGTCCAGCTCCAATTTAAACTCGGGAACATCAACTAAACACACATGCACGCAAATGAAAATTATAAATGCAGATTTCTATTGCAACAGTCGGAAGTGCTTGGAAAGTTATTGCTGTTGTTGTTGGTGCAACTGCTGGTGCTAGTGTGGTTGCTGCTGTAGTCATCATGCTCGTCATCGTCATCGTCATCGCCATCGCCATCGTCATCGTCATCGTCATCGTCATCGTCATCGTCATCGCCATCGTCATGCCTACGTTTGTGCGTCTCCAACTGTTCCTGATCTCCTTTTTTAGAAATATCATCAAATTTGTAGAGAAAAAGCAACAGCAGCAAACAGTCTGTAAAATATTGTAGATGGCAGCAGCGCAATGGGTATGCTCCCCATAGAGGAACCTACTCACACACACACACACACTCACACATATACATATTTATATGGGACTAGGAAGTGGGAATAAAGGAGAGACGATGCGTAACATGATATTGGGGCATGTATTCGTATTCGTAGGTTGACTGAGAGGGAAAGCAGAGCTAGGAGTGGGGGGGTTGGCTGGTTGGCTGGTTAAAAGCGAGCCTCATAGAACAATGAAAACATCGTCGTCACAATCATCGTCACAGCCATGCGGTGTTTCCTTGCCATTTGTTTTCCGAAAACTCCCCGACAAAGCATAAAGCAAAAGACCCAGTACCCAGTACCATACTTAAGCCCAAACCTAAACCAACTACAACAACAACATGAACAACAACAACACTAAAGCATGGCTAGCAACACAAAAGAAAAACTAAAAAACAAAACAAACATACAAATAACACACATAGGGCAAATACTAAAGACTATTACATGCCCTTCTGACGACTTTTTGGGTACATTTTCCAATTGTTTTTTAGTTTTTTCTCCTTTCGTTATTTGCAATCACGACACATGGCAACGAAGTGAAGCATGCAGCATGTGAAACTTGAAAAACAACAAATTGTTTGATTCTTAAATACTCTTTTAAATTCCATCTGAGACTTGCAAGAGAAACTGTGCGTCCAATGAAAACATAACATAAATATAGAAACTGCTACAAATAAGTGTATGCCACGAAACTATTATATTATATTATAATTTAATGTTAGTTATTGTGAAATTTTCTTGAAATATTTTAATGAGTTCAATATTGGATAATGAGCAAATTTTTTGCTCCTGTTAACTCATTCTTAAACTTAATACACCGATCAAATATTTTTAATTTGGAATTACTAGTACATATCGATCCTTTTTAACTCCAGCTGTGCTCAGATTATTTATGTTAAAAAATATATAATAATATGAGATGCATGAAATGCAGTTCTACTTCCAGTAGATTAACTAACTGAACGAGTTGATTTATTAAAATAAATGTTGAATTTGTAATGGCCAAAAGAAGCCGTTGAAATAGAACAGATTCGAGTTTAGCTCCAGTTGCCAGGCTGCTGACATGATTCTCACGAACTCCTGCCATGCCAACTGCATTGTCTTTGCCATTGATATTGTTGCTGCTGTTGTTGTTGCTGTCGTTGTAGTTACTGCTGTGTCTGCATATCTTTGCCATGTCGCAAGTGAAATGTTTCAGGCGTCAGCGACAGCCGCTACATCCTCAGCTCAACTCAACTCCAGCACAGCTCATTCCACGTACTCGAATAGGATGCTCCTACATACTCGTTTACTCGTATACACAAAAACGTTGGCCAGACAATTAACCAACCATCAGTCATTTGGTTGCCTGGCACGCACCAGGCGGGCATCATATGAGCATACGAGTACACTCGTTGCACCCTTTCCCATTCCCTTGCCACTCCTGCCCATCTTTACCAGTTGCAGTCATTGTTCCTTCTTTTTTGGGGTCACATATAATTGTTAGACCTCATGCCAGGCGAGTCTGGTACACAACGCCACGCATATATTCTTCATATTTTTTCCATTTTGCGAATAGTCCCATAACTCTCAGATCCATCTCGATGCTGCACAAACTACATTCATACTACATACAATATGGGCTAATCCTGAGTTGCGAACGTTACATTTGCACGCATATTTTCATGTTTAAACTGATACAGCTCCCGTTCAGATTAGTGAATTTAAATTAAATTTTTTGGAAAATGCATTTCATTGGGAGTACTCTTAAACCTATTTTTAGATAAAAGCCTTGCAGTTTTTGAAAAAAAATTTGGCTTGCTGAAAGTTCCGTTGCGGCCGTTACAAAGAATGGAAGTCGATTTGAGGTTAACGTGCATTTGTACATATATTAGCGAATTTTGCATAGTAAACAAAAAACATCCAAATACAAAAAATTAAGTGGAATATATGACCGTATCAATCCAGCATCAAAAATTAAGATAAGCCATCTCGTTAATTAAAAATCTTAGTTTTTGTCTGTTGCGGACGTTACGTTGCGGACGTTACACTTTTTACACACACACTTTTGTTTTAATTATTATTATACATATATTAAATATCTTTCCGATATAGTTTTTATATTAACTAGCCCATATGTTCCACATCTTACGGCGATTCATTGCACCTCTTTCAGCCCCATTCGAAATGCATTTAATTCTAATTAATTGTATTGATTAGCTCATTATATCATTAGCTCCATCAATTGAGATCGAAACCAGTTGCCAAAGGCGTTGTTCAACTCGTCCTTATTGTTGCTTTTATATGACAAACATATTGGCTTTGAATATGACTATGAATATGAATATGAATATGAATATGAATATGATTATGAATATGAATATGAATATGAATATGAATATGAATATGAATATGAATATGAATATGAATATGAATATGAATATGAATATGAATATGAATATGAATATGAATATGAATATGAATATGAATATGAATATGAATATGAATATGAATATGAATATGAATATGAATATGAATATGAATATGAATATGAATATGAATATGAATATGAATATGAATATGAATATGAATATGAATATGAATATGAATATGAATATGAATATGAATATGAATATGAATACAATATTATTTTCTATTTTTTAAAATAACGAAAACTGTTTTCGCTGAGATACCATTTATTTCAGCCACTTCAATTTATTTTGGTTCACTTTCGAATTCCTTAACTAATAAGTTTGAATATTTAATAATTTAAATAATCTTGCGCTGATACGCTAACAAAGAAGTACATAATGTACGTCTTTCCTGAAGCAAATTCACCAGCTTATGAATTTGTTGATGCAATATTCTATCATTTTACATCATCATCAATATTACATATCCAAACGAGCCGGTAACAAAAGCATAAAACAGAAACGAAAAAAAATTCAAGCTTTATTGGGAATTTTTCTCGAAAAATTCGACTTACAGAAGCACGGGCCAATATTTTTGTTCGGGTTATGGAGAAGTTCGACTTATGGAAGTTCGAATTACGGAAGCAGAATTGTTTGAAATTTGCTAAGTAAACGCTATTGCCACTCGATTTTGTTCGAGTTAGAGAAAATTCGAGTTAGGGTAGTTCGAGTTAGGGCAGTTCGTCTGTAGTAACAAATTTGACATTAATTTCTATACATAAGACGTCAAATTTTGTTTTCAATAGTTATCAAATACTACCTTATTTAGACATTGAAAAAATGGGCCTTAGAACACAGAAAAAAAAGTCATTCTAAAATCAAGTTTAAAATACCTAATTTAAGCTCGCATTTTGTAAGTATGTATTCAGGATTAAGCTGAATAATCAAGCCTGTATCGGGATTAAAATGGGAAAATACACATTTGCTGAGCGCGAGAGGAAAATCTCTCTCGGCCTCTCTCATTTCAACCGGTCCGTTGGCTTAGTGGTTAGAGTCGCCGACCTGTCACATAATTAGAACTTCCAGTTTGAAAAAAATCTGGGTTCGATTCCCTCCGTCAATTAATTAATACAAATTTTTTAGCCTGAATTACACAATTTCAGGATTGAATTCGGGATTGAAAAAATTAAGTATTTCATACTTGGTTTAAGAAAATTCGAGATTACCCCACTTCTGACAACGTTTCGGATTGAATTCGGGCTAAATATCCCGGATTTTTTTTTCTGTGTATATTTAATATTACGTTATGAGTATTTTTTAAAAATTGTTTTTTTAACTTCAAGGAGTTTCCCATGAGTTTAAGGATGATTCAACTCGGACAAACCACTTTTCCAAAACTGACAAACCTTTTGCTGCAATATTTGCATTCTTTTTTTAAACTTTGTCACATTTGTGACTTCTGTGTCGAGTGTGAGCGTATGTGTGTGTGCGTGCTTGTGCGTGTGCGTGTGTATGGCCATAAATTTTTGGCCAAGTTTTGAGGCAAGCTGCAACGTCATCCTCATCGTCGTCGTCGTCATCTGTGTCAGCAGCATCGTTAAGGCGTATCCATCATATAATCTATCAAGCAGGCAGCGCCTCTAGAATAATTCATTTATATTAATAGTACATCCTGCAGGGAACGAGAGGAGTCAAGAGCTGAGATGAGTTGAGATGAGATGGGAGCGAGTGGGATAGAGATCTACTACTATTTCAATTTGTATTGCCAAGTATCTCTCCACTGGCTGCGTTCGTATCTTGAATCTTGTATCTGCAACTGTAACTGCACGCTGTATCGTGTATCTGTTCACAGTTGCAGTTCTCGACGTCAACGGGCGACAGCTTAAAGTTTGAATTGGTGCACAGTCATCACTGATGATGGAGGGAGGGGTAGGGGTAAGACAGGTTGTCGAGCGAGGGAGATAGGGGGAGAGGGTGAGTGAGGCAGGACTCAACACAAGGCATCGGAAAGAACGGTAGCAAGTGGAGCGCACCTTTGGCTTCTGCAGCTGCTTTCATGTGTTCATGGCGCAAATAATCGCCGTCATCAACAACACAGACATAGGACATGGGACACACAGGACGCAGGACACAGATACAGAGAAACAAGCATCGACACAGACACAGACACACACACACACACACACACACACAGATGCAGAAACAAACACAGAGACAGACAGGACCATGATGAGTCGACGCTGACGCCATTAGCACTGAGTTTTGCAGCATCCGCGACAAACATTAAATTGTTGTGTCATTACAATTCGAGTTGAAGCTTTACTCTCTCTCTCTCTCTCTCTCTCTGCTCCTGCTGCCCCTTCTGCTCATTCTGCTCCTTGGTCGTACTTGCCACCGCCTTGGGGTGTCTTGACGCTCCAAAGAAAAGAAACGAAAAGGCCACATGTGCACATTTCCAGTCCAGTCCCAGACCCAGGCCCAGGCCGGGCCCAATCTCTCCCTAGAACTCGGCGTCTTGTCCTCGTTACTACCATGATTGATGTTGACTTCAAAGTAATGGCGTCCAAGCCAAGCCAAGAGAAGCCATGCCAGTCATTTTTGTCCTTGCCAGATTCAGGTAAGCAAGCACACTAAATTCATGTGGCAGAGTGTTAAAAAAGAATGCATCGTACGAGAGATAGACGGAAAGTACTCACACTCACATTCACACTCACACTCATACTCGTATTGTGTGATGTGCAGTCAAAAGTGCCATATGAAACACCTACTTACAACCATTTTGGAGCCAGCCATGAATCAGAGCTGCAGCTGTGGCAGCGTCTGTTGCATATATTTTACTGTGTACATATGTATGTATCCTTAAAAGGCATTCCCATATGTGTTAAGCTTGCGATTCATTCAATTGTTTTACTTATTCGCTACTTTATGCTTGCCTTTTTGCAATTAGGCGAAAAATTCAAATCAATATCTCGAGAAAAACTTTTACTGCAGCACGTTGCACTGAGGGAAGCGGAGAGGAGGGGAGGGGAGGGGAGTTGGCCAAATTGGCCAATGCCAGCGGCAGTGTACGTGTTCGGCCAAAAAAGGCAGCTGCCGGGTCCGGGTCTGGGTCTTTGGTCCGTATCGCAATCGAGGCCAGTCGGGGGCACTGCAACAAGCAGCGAAGATGTTGCACAATGAGCGGCCGCCCAGGCCAGCTTGAGCCATGAAAACAGGACTCAGCCTCAGCCTCAGTCGACGTCGACGTTGACTATCACTGAAGCTGAAGCTGGGGCTAATGTGATTTCGTACGTTCAATTTGTGAATTGCCTTGCCACATACGTACACGAACACGTACACGTCGTACTGGAGGTCGCAGCATGCAGCATGCAACAACGACATATGCATAACTACGTGGCATCTGAATTTTGCCGGATTCCCCCAATCTTCATCTTCAGACAGACAGAGAGGCAGACAGACACACAGAATGGCTGCCTTTTTTGGCAGCCACTCATTGTCGTGCAACAATTTAGCATACAACGCGACTCTGGCTGAGGCAACAATGCTGTCAGCAACATGATTACTTATACAAAATGCCATAGAGTGAGAAAGAGAATTATATATTAACAGAAATACTACCCATAAAGGACAGAGACAGAAACGGCAGCTGAGAGAAAGATGGAGGTGGGGAGACAGACGCGAATTGCACTTGTTCCATCTCCATCTCCAGGAGTTGCTGCTGTTGTTGCATCCAAATTGCCAGTTGCATGTGCAAGGAGGCAGCAGCAGAAGCGACAGAAGGGCAGTGCTGAATAATATGTGCATTATATGTAAGGCACTGTGCCAGGCACAGACACAGGATACTAACAAATACACACACACACACACACACATGCATATTGTTATAAGCCAGGACATTTTGAATTAATATTAAGGAAATTTATAATGAACCAAAATTGTCCCTCGTTGTGATGCAAGCGCCGCATTGTATACTTTACTTACATATCTATCTACATATATATTTATTTACATATATATACATTGTATGCTTCCATACATATCGATACATTTGTATGTAGATATGCCTGTATCGTGCCACACAGACAGATTCTCAGCTGCTTGTGTCCAGTCTGCCACGAAGCCCCATTATGGGTAATTTATAATTTGTACATTTCAATGATTACAATACGAGCCAGTCAACGCTCGACTCTCGACAACATGCTCTTAAGAGCTGCTACATCCACCCCCTTCCCCACTCACAAGTACACAACTGCACTCTGGCCAACAAAAAAAAAAAAAAAGATATGCAATCAACATTTACCAAATAATCTTTAATTGGACCCTGTACTTGAAAAGTGCAAAGAGTCTGTTCAGCTTGACAGACCCCAAAAGTTGTAAAGTTGTTCACCTATCTGTTTTAATCATTTAAAATTAAATATAATGTTGTATATATTACTAGGTTGCTCCACCCCCTGCTCGTTTTGCTCGCCAGCTTCCTCAATTTGTCTTTAATTTTTCTAGGACTAATATATGCTCATGGGACTTTTTTGTTTTCCAAAGACGCTTAACATTACTCGTACTTATCTGTATTTGTCTCAACTATGTTGTGAGAAAATTTTTGCCTCTATTATATCTATTATATATCTATTTATACATACATAATAAATAAATGAGATTAATAAATTAATATGAAACTTATGGATTTTCGTTTTATTATTTTTATTTTCATAATGCTTTTTACCTATATTTATCATTAGATTATAAAAGCATATATAATTTGGCTTAACATATTCTGGTTCTTAAAATGTTTCTAAATAAAAGCTGAACAATTCATTTAGTTTTTATACCCTTGTAGAGTGTACTTCAATTTTGTAAATTTTCAAATGCTGCATCAAGAAGATAAAATCACAAAAATAATATTTAAGCACATGGCAATTTATAAATAAATTGTACATTTTATCACATCAAAAATTGATTCGCATAATTGTTTTCATTTTCACAATCAAAACGATAATTAATATTTATCGTTTGGTAACAAAGGCACGAGTTCTCGTTCTAATATTTGTTTTGTTTAGAAATATGGATGAGTAATTCGTAGTTTTTGATTGCATTTCAAATTATTTTTCAAATGGAAATGCATTTTCAAAAATAGTCAACTTTGGTGATATTCAGAAAGTATTTGCTTTGTGCAAAAATACTCATATAAAATTCACAAAAATTCACACTCGAAAATACCTTTGCATTGCCTCACAACGATCCGGACAATTCTGTTCGACTTTCAATTATATTTATATACCCTTTATGATTTAAGAATTAGCAAAATGGGTATAAACAACTTGTTGAAATGTAAAAAGCTGAAATAAATATTTGTCAACTAATAAATTCAGATATTCCCCTACTGAAAGACTTGCATATTATATGGTCTTGTTTTACGATGGTTATTGAAGTAATTTCTGTTATTGAAGCTTAAAAGAGATTAAGTCATTCCATCTATGAGAGCAAATTATATTGTTGGTATCATATTATATTGTAGTGTGTGGTCTTTGTAACTTTAAATTTCAGTAATATGAAATGAAACCGCTTTTTAACAACTATCCGGAGTTTGTAAGGTATCACCCATTTAGCACTCCTATAATTGTATTCCTATGCCCTTTGTGATAATTTCAAATATATATATATGCATATATTTTGCTTGTTTTGTTTTTATTTTTATTTATTTAGGATTATTGTATTGTATTAAATGTTTTTGTGCTCATTTTGTTATTTTTTTTGGGATTCCCATAGAAAATATTTGCAGTTGTTGCTATTCCGGTAACGGCTTCGAAACAAATGAAACTCTTCGTTGTTGTTGCATTTGTTGGTGTTTCTATACTCATATCTGTGCAAAAATAACTTGTTTATACACAAATTGTATATTTTGTAGTTTTTATACAATATTTTAGCACACATTAAATGCATATAGCCGACTAACACGACAGAGAAAGTGAGATACAGGGAGAGAGGGAAAAAAGTGAGTAAATGTGAAGGATGAAAAAAAAAAGAGTAATGAAATGCCAATGGAAATATTTCCCCTCGGCTCAAATAGTTTTCAAATTGATTTTACAAGTGGTAACCAAACAAGTTTCAGCTGTCGGCTGGGCGTAATGGGCGTGCCCGGAGTGCAACTTTATTGAAATGCTGACGAAGCACTTGTTGTTGTCGTTGTTGCCGCTGCTGCCGCTGCTGCTTGAGCTTGGCCAGCACCCAGACTGCGAGGCAGACAGACAATGCCTGTCAGTGTTGTTCGCATAAGCTAGATTTTGAGTAAAAATAAGCTAAAATAAGCTAAAAATAAAAATGGCAAGAAAATGCAAAAAAACATACAATATCATTAGGTTTTTGCTGAAATTAAATTGGTTAACATATCATAGATTTAATTATTTTCTTCCTAACTTAAGGGGGTCTTCTCATTAAAAACCCGTTTTTTGGACCCTTTTTAAAAAAATTCTTATTTGAAAACGCAACGAATAATTGAAAACTTTTTTTATTTATTGTATTACAAAAGGTTCAAAGTAAAGCCTAGTACTGACGTCAGAAAAAAGGCCTAGCGTAAGGTCAAACTCCATATAAAAAAAACGCTGGCGTAAGGTGAATAAGAAGAAGACGACATTTATCTCCGCTTGTCGGTCCGGACGTCAACTAAACTGAAACTAAAAACGGAGTTGCCAGATAAGGAACGGGCGTTATCCAGCACTGTTTGAAAAAGCTGACTGGCCTGGCGAAACATCGAACTGTTTAGAGTTTCGCTGGGTATATCTATCTCGCTCACTCACATAAATTAAAAAAAATGGCTGGAACTTCGACGAAAAACAGCGACGTTGACAATAACGACGACAATATTAATGAATTATAAGCAAGAACGAAAACTAAAATTGTTTTCTTAGACATAAACCAAACACTGCATTTTTTCATTAATATAGAGGGAGAATCCACGTAATAAGTTCAAAAGCGATGGGTGCACCCAATACCCGCTGTGCTTGCGTGCCATCGCAAATTTCTCCTCTATTAACTTTAATTTGCATTTTTCAATGCCTATTCTCTCCTTTTTTTATCCAAATCAGTTCTGCATCTTCAAATTTGAAATAAACCGCAGCTGACTCGTAGAGTTACCACTCAACTTTTGGTTATTTGTCCGTGTTGCATTGGCAACACTGAGCTTACGCTCGTCGACAGCGAAAGATTGAGCACTTTACGCCGCTAAAAATTTATCTGACGTCAGTACTAGGCTTAAATAAAAAAATTTTTTGGTAACAGTCTAGTACCGGAACTACTCTCAAAAAACAAATTTTTACCGGGTCACTGCTAGTTTTTTTTTAATTGAATTTTGAAATTTTGATATTTTCAATGCAAAATTAGCCTTTGCATTGTTGTTTTTTGCAACTTGTCACTAATTTGAGACGTTTACCAACACTACATTTTTGTCCTTAAATTCACTACTAGCCTGAAATATGCTAAATTGGCAACACTGATGCCTGTGCAACATAAGCAGCAACAAGCGCCATGTCGCTGCCGACACCGTCGCCGACGTCGCTGCTTGCACACGCAACAAGGTAATCAAATGCAATTGAAAAAGCAGCGCGAAAACTTTATCCCTTGCATTGCCTTGACGTCGACGTCGACGTTGACGTCAACGCCAGCGACGACGAAGACGCGGACGTCGCGCTGCCCGTTGCAAGTTGCACGCTGCACGCTGCACGTTGCACGTTGTACGTTGCCCGACTTCCTGTTGCCATTGCAACGAATTTAATCAAAAGTTACAATTCCAATTGTCCGCAAGCGGGTCATTCGTGTTGCGTATTAAAAAAGTTTCACTGTGGTGGCCGGATCAGGAGCAGGAGTCGGAATCGGAGCCGGAGCCGGAGCTGGAGAAAGAGTTTGGTTTGGTTTGGTTCGGTTCGGTTCAAATCGATTTGGATCGGTTCAATGCGATGCGAGTGCTCCCGTTTTGTATCCGCATTCTATGTAGGTCATAAACTTTCCCCATTTAAATGCACGTATTTGAAACGTATTTTGAACAAGATAACCGTTTTCATATTTATTGAAATGTGTTACGATAAAATAACAATAAATTCTTCTTTAAATGTGGATTTCTTTTCATTCCAAAAATGTTTAAGCAATCTGATCTCATGTTTTGCATTTATGCTAAAATTTTAAACATTCACTTAATCAGCAAAGTCATCAGATGTGAAAAAACAAAGGCAATACAGAACATTTTCCATCAGCTTAAAACGTTTAAGTTTTTAATACCTGTGAGCACTCAAAGTTGCCCGAATCTTTTAAAAGCTTTATAAGCTTTTAACTACTCATTTACTAACAAGATTTAAATTTATGTTGTGTTAAAAACAGATAGTTTTACACATATCTATAACTTTATATTCCCTACCTTTAAATATTAACGTGTATAATCCAAATGCATTAAATTATTTTAAATTCGCAATCTATATTATTTTTAATGTATATTAATTTTTTTTTTTTGTATCGACAATAATAATTATTATAATGCACATTTGGCGTCGTACAAAACTTATCGGAACTTAAACACTAATGAATATTTTAACGTATAATTTTGCACAGAAGTTAATTATAGTAGTGCCAACCTAAAAGTACAAACATTTGTTCCAATCGGAATCCGAAAATTTTTTTAATTCAAACTTTCCGGTACTAGTACAGTAGTATGTAGATGTGTGGGTGCGAATTTAAATAAGATTGTTGCAAAGTTGGTCAGAGGCTTTCTTTCAGCTCTCTCAACTGCAGCGCTGCTTCACTGGCTTAACTGAATTTAAGCCTAAGCTGCTCTTAATTTAAGGCAATGTCAGACAGATTAAAAAAAAAGTGCACTGAATTCAACTGAATTGTCTAATAGGCTTATTATGTTTTATTTGAGCAATTATTTAATATACTAGTATTGAATGTTATACCACTTACTCGAACAGTAAAAGAGTATATTTATTGTATTCATGGCTATGCACTTAGCAGTTAGAAAATGGAGTTCAGTATTTATACCTGATCAGCGTCTATAGCCTTCTGTCACCCACAATTTTTAAGATAAGTAGGAAGTATGTAACAATTTGTATACCGTTGGAGCACAAAATTCATAGATAAAATTTATATAAGTATATTTGAATTGAGTAAGTGCCTTTGGGATCTAAGTAAACGTTCGGTAATACTTAAGCGATTATTGTCTTTATGTTTGTCCAGAATCGAACTTCTTAAAATATTCCAAGTTGCATCTTGGTTAAGGACTTGTTTTCACATCATCATTCTGTCTGTGCTGCTGTCGCACTGATGAGGCAGCCAGACAATCATTGAGAGCCATCAACACGCTCTAATGTTCAGCCTTGAAGTTTCGACTAGGAACAGGAGTAGGAGTGAGAGTAGGAGTAGGAGCAGGAGCAGGAGCAGCTTGGGATCTCCTACTGGACATGGGTTGATGGTTGTACGATGCCAGTAGCTGGTTATTGGGCTGCTCGTTCCTCTGCTTCTACTTCCCGTTCCTCTTGACACTATAGTCACTTGTGTGTGTGTGTTTGAGTGTGCTTGAGGGTATGTACATATATATATGTGTGTGTTGCTGCTGCTGTTGACAGAGTTTTGGTTTTTGGTTTACCACTTGATTGCGCGACCGCACGCAAAACCGATTTGCCGTGTAGCTGCCTGTGGCCTGCGTTTTTCGTACCATAATGCCACCTGCTCTTGCTCCTGCTCCTGCTACTATTCCTGATCGCCAAACTGCTAAACTATCTAGCTGCCACGTGGGTGCGTGTCCTGGTCGCTCACTGGGTGCTGGCAAAGTTTTTGTCGCTTGGGCAAACACTCAGCCTGAAACATTTTCCAACTCTTCTCTAGCGTTATCCGCTTCACTAATTTTTTTTTCTCTTTTTTTTTTTTGTGCTTAGTGCCAATTGCGAATGAAATTCTGCCCCAGCTGCAGCAGCACTTGCAAAATTGTTAAGTTGGCATAGTGGCATCGATGCAGCAGGATTTTGCCGCACTTAGCACATCATCAAACAGCGCTTAACTGCCCGAGAATTAATTTGCCAACTAAACTTTCTATGATTTTCAATCATGCAATATAAAATATCTCAAAGAAATTTTACATATTGCATAAAAAATATAGAAATGCGTGTCTAAAAAACGTTTCGTGAATTCGTGTTTAACCACTAAGCTAACAATACTTAGAGGCGTCAAACAAGCAAAAGCAAAAGCCGATCGCTCTTTTCAGTAAAACCCCAGAGCGGCAAAACTTTGCTGAGAGAGGAACATACCCTGTTTTAAATAAAAACACTATCTCATTCTCTTTGCTTTGTTTTGTTTATTATTTATTATTATTTAAAACAGGGTATGTTCCAACGGATGATCGAGACCGCATGTTTACATTTCACTTACACTAAGAAGCGTGCGCAAAGTGTATTTACTATAAAGGTGACGTCTTCACCACAGCTGCTCTCTATCGTGGGATCAAATATCTGACAGAATGCCTGCAAACGTTGTCGAAGGAGGTTGTATATCGCATGTTTTTCTTATTGCCTTCTTCTTTACGAATAAACTCATAGACAAAAAACAATGAAATCTGCAATTATTTTATTAACTGTGTATTATTTTTGTTTCTCTTAGCAAAGTTTTGCCGCTCTGCGGTTTTACTGAGAAGAGCGTTCGGCTTTTGACGCCTCTATGTATTGTTTGCTTAGTGGTTTAACACTAAATTTTCACAGATTCAATTATTTCTGTATATTTCGTGATGCCAGATCCTTAAGGGAGCAAGTTGACAATTATTAATAATCGAGCTTATTTCTCATTCAGACTTTGCTTAAAATTTGCATATACAAAACTTATTTCATAATTGATGACAGCTTAAAACTTTGCTGCTAATTCACCACAGAATTTTCATATAAAAATATACGAAATGAAATTGGCTGTGTTTCCCAGAATCATAGAAAATGATTATTAAGAAATTTATTTATTTTAATTTTATTTTACTAGAAATAACCCACATTTTTTAAATGCATTTTTAAATGGACTTTCAAAAGTTGACTAAATTTAGAATCAAACAAGAAAGTTTTTGGACTTCCTTCCCAAAGTTGTTTTCTCAATCAAAAACTTTAAAAGCCATTATATTCTGCGTTTCCTTGCCATTCCACTTAGGCAAGTTTGACTTTAATTGCGTATCCCTAATAACAACTACCAACAAAAGGTGTTTCGCTTCTTGCAACGGCAACTCCTTTTCCCAATTGTGGGGTTAATTAAGTTTTAGTAAGTATTTGACGACCCATTTGCCACACCCACTTTGCTCGCTCATAGCTAAAATTGCCATTTAGAAACAATTTAGCATAAATTTTGATGCGGCAACTGTTGACACACCGCTATAAATTTCGCTTCTCACGCAGCGCTGAACCTGCACTTCCATTGTCCAGTTACCAGCTCCTCGAACTCTCCTCATTCCCTCCCGTCTTCCACCACCTTCCCACCGTCTGGCGCCAGTGATGCCAATTTTGTATGGCCTAAAAAAGCTATATCAACACATTAGAAACGCAATAAAAGCTTGAAAATATTTAAATAAAGCCAGATAAACCATATTTTAGTTAAAAGGTAGTTTTTATACCATCTGTTCATTGGTCAAAAGGGTAATATATTACGTCTCAGTGCAAATGTATGTTTGAGTCATAACGAGGAAAGTCATATATTCTAAATCAGTGTCCAGTTTCGTCTTTTACATTAATGCTACAATTGGAAAACTTGCAATATGTAAGATTATACTTCATCACCCCGGTACATTTTTAAATTAAGATCTCGCATGCAGGTCTCTCACGGTTTATACTCATATTGAGCTTTGGGCTTTTTTAGTCGGCTTACACATATTCGCAAAACAAAAACTTGTGATACAATTTGCTAGTGGGAAAATGTATTTGTTTTTAAAGATGATGAAACAAAGTGCTTTGATATTTTGTGGTATTGTCAGTAACTTAATGAATGCTAAAATAAATCGCATTCAACTTTTAGCTGTATTTCTCGCCAGTCGCTATTTCGTCATTTGTATTCGTAATACTCCAGAAGTAGCCAATAAATAGCTGAGTTGGCAACACTGACAGACCAGCGCCTACCACTCTTCAGTTCACATGGCAATGGCAAACATGACTGTTCCTCAGTATGCTGTTTGGGTCCAGGCAAAAACTGCCTGACTGATGACTGACGAGATGGATGGCTGGTTGGTTGGCTGGCTGGACGCTTATTGTTAGATGGACGGATGGATGATGTGTTGCCGTTGGTTTGAGGCAGCAGCAGCAGCAGCAACAGCCGCTCTGCTGTTGCATTTGCAGTTGTTGTAATCTATCTCCATACACACACACACACACACTCACGTATACACTCACTTCACGCACTTGCCGCCAAGAGTCAAAGTCACCAAAGACCAGGAGCCGATAGAGTTGATGATTTGTGGCGCAAAATGCGAAGCTGACAGCATACTTCCGTTTAAAGGAAATTGAAATTCTTCTTTCCACAAAATTGTTGACGTATTCACACACACACACATACATTCACATTTGTGTTTCCTCTTTTCCCTTGTTTCGAATCTTCTATTTTTTGTTTGTATTTCGTTTGCAGATTTTTTAAATGATGCTTTACAGTATGAGCATTAGAAAATCTTTACGAGGTAAAAGACTAGTGACGAAAACATTTTCATGCCCCAAAATTTCTGATATCCAATTTTGTGACGAATTATATTAAGTTTTACATATAAATTATTTTAACAAAGTTTTTGCATTCGGCACTGCGCAAAACAGTGAGTTTTATTTGGTATGAAGAATTGAGACATTTTAGCGCAATGTGCCGAGTGCCAAAATTTTGTTAAAATAATTTATATGTAAAACTTAATATTATTCGTCACAAAATTGGATATCAGAAATTTTGGGGCATGAAAATGTTTTCGTCACTAGACTTTTACCTCGTAAAGAGGTTTATTTATAAGATTTTTTGGAACAGGCGTAAAGAACTACGGCACTCAAAATTGCAGAATTGATACAAAAAATGAATTTGGATCTGTGTTGATTATTTATTTGTATTATGTAGGCAGGGAGGAGGCATTAAGTTGGCTATAACGGGAGGCATATCAACAGATGTACAGGCAATCGTTGTTAAGTGGACCAACTCGTTAACTGGTTAGGTGGTTGGTTAGTTTGGCTTTGAACATTTTTTGTTTAAGTACAACATTTGATTAGCTCTGGGTTTTGAGCTGCCATCTGACATATGTTGATTATGTGACTCCGGCAGCCCGTGATTCCTTTCATTAGCTGGAAAATGTTTGGTGGCCAAATGCTGAACAGCTAGCGCATCTGGTTCGCTTGTTGGCCAAATAGCAGCTGGTCAACTCGCATATGCTGTCACCGGGGAATTCAAGTGCATGATGCCAATGATGATGATGCAGATGATGATGATGATAATAATAGAAGCACGTAACATGGGGTCAGGTCAACAGCAGTAACACAACAGCATGTGGCGTGCACCGCAAATGTGCGTACAACTCCGGTCAGCGAGATGTAAAGCAAACGATGCGAAAAAATGGTATTATTTGCACTGACATTTTAAGCTAAACGCAAAATGTAGCGACGTGAATGCATATCTACGACAATGTATCTATGTATATGTATACTCCAGGCTGAAATGTATGGTGAAGGGAGTGATGGATGGAGAGGGGAGTGGGGAGTGTTGGGTGGAGAGGGGAGTGGGGAAGGGTTCGCTGACATGCAGGTCATCTAATTGGTTGCATTGCACGCAACACAGGATATGGCAATCAACGAATGTCCAGCGGCTTATGTGTCCTATGTTCTATGTCCTACTCCTCATACTCCTTAAACTTGTCGTCGTTTCGCTTTCCATTTGCGGTGTTTGTTTGTCATGCATACACAGAGCGATAAAATCTAGTATTTCGTACCTCAAACGACACTGTTTAATCTTGATATCTTAGTAAGATTGAATTTACCAAAGTCTAGTATGTTGCTCTTTTTTCGAGTAAGATATTTTAAATGGGGAAATTAAGTAATTTAGTATTTTCAAACTTAAAATCACTGCAAATCGTACTGGATATCCTGGACTCTGTTCCAAGTCAACCTTGATCCAAGTCCTTTACTCTCTGTAACTGACTTTTAGTCAAAAGTGTGAAACTAGATTTTTAATTATGATTTGTTCATGAAACAACTATTAAAATTTAAAAAATGATCGGCGTTATTGAAGACTAACTAAATTAAATATCCTGTTACATTTAGTCTTTACTTTTCAGTGCCCATTAACTGCTCCTTATAGCAGTAAAGCAAGAACCATTTGAGAATTTTAAGCAAGTAATCGTAAAAGAGATATACTCGTACGAATTATAGAATCTTGATTCAAGACTTTACTGGAAAACTGCGAGTCGAACTTCTTTTATAAAATCTAGAACTTTACTTGATAAAATATTCTTTTTTTCTTAAATTAAGATTGATGCTACTTGATTAAAGAATTCTGATGCTAATTTTCAGTAATTCCTACTCATATGTATGGATTATAAGAATCGTATATACAAAAATTGAGATAATTCGGGCTTAATTTAAATACGATTTTTTTTCTTTGTGTATATACATAGGTATATATAAACAAAAACATATACATATTTCTTCATGTCTGTATGTGTGAGTGCTCTGTGCTTGAGTGCATTTGTATTTTGACAGTTGAAGCGAAAATTGTGTGTCAAGCTAGGAAGGGGAAGGTATTGGAAATATGCTTGCAACCAAATATTTTTAGTTCTACTGACAGAGTAAGCTTATTTTCTTTTCTAACCTTCATACCACAATCCCATCCTTTCTTTTTCGGATTTAACTACACCTCGTATAAACTTCGCTCTACACACAATAAACAAAACTTGGCCAAAATCTGTCAGCTGCCTTTCACTTCAATTAGAACTTTTCTTAACAAATGTGAGCATGAAAACTAAGTACAAAAAGAAAATAGAAAATTGCTTGAGTTTCACTTCATTGCGATTCGTGGCTTAAAAGAATTTCTATAGAGTCATTTAATATTTAGGTTTTCGTTAATTTGGACACCTGATTGATAGCTATTGCAAGCTATATAATAAACTGACGTTGCGCTTTATTGTGACTAATAACGAGTATTGAATTTCTACTGTAAGTTTGTCAACAAGTTTTTAAACAAGGATATATTTTATAGTAAGGGTTGGAGTGCTCCTATCTTTTCTTATCTATAAAAAAGAGAAAAAGCTCAAGTAAAAAGCAAAAAAAATAAAAATAAAAATATACATAGAGTTTTTTGTAAAGAGTTTATTATGTGTGTTTCGTAGTTCGGTCTAAAGAAAGATGAAGATAACACTACTAAATAACATGATTATTATCTTAACAGTTTCATTATCATCAAGAAATTAAAATGTAAAGCATGTTCATAATTTCTTTAGGATTTCATGATTGAAAATTATATTTCAAGCTGACTCTATTATTTGGGATGAGCCTACTTAAAGAGATCGATGGAACGAGCAAAAAAGCCTTTCGTCGCAATGCATAAGATGCTAATTTATGAACAATTCGGTTGCAAACACAACATTTGGGCATATTTATTAAAAAGTAAAACATAAATTATGCATGGGCATATGTGCAAGGCAAGTCACCCAAAAAACCGAATCGACAGAGCCAAAGAACGAGAAAGATAGAGGGCGTATAAGAGATAGCCTGCAAAAGGAATGAGTTTACAAATTTGAGCCACTGTGTTCCCATGTGTGTGAGACTTTCGTTGGTATGCGTATGAGTGTGTGAGTGTGTGTGTGTCTGGCAAAACAAAATTTATTGTAGCCATAAATTGTATATATATTTATTGAATTAATTAATTTTACAATAAAATTGTGAACTAAACAATATACCATAGAGTCAAAGCAATTTCAACTGCTTTCATTCTACTAATACCCTGTAAATATAAAATTTGGTGGTAGGAATGCCCTTCTGAAAATGTATGTGGGTAAATACATATAGAGACTGTTTATTAAAATATTTTATATCAACATGTATATTTTCTGATAATTCCTCGAATTGCTCCATTATAATACATTGTAGATGTTTAATGCTAGTAAAATGTACATTTTTGGTGTTATATTTACCTAAAAAACACCTTAAAATCGTTTTTAAAATATCAGGCTATCTGCAATTCGAGCAATTCTGCTTGAGACTTTATTTTATTTCGTTGCATTTTTTCTTGAAATAAATACTAGAAACTGTAAGATGAATGCTTTAACTACTCTAACAGATGGAGCGAGAGCTTATGGATTAATTTGTGAGAATTGTGCGAGTATAAAGAAAAGATATTTTATCGAATTATGTCTTCTTAATTTTGCAAAATAGCTTTATGCATTCTGAAATGATAATACACATTTCGTATCGAGCGTTAAGTAAATTGCCATAGGCTTTTTCAGAAATGCAGTGTGTGCATTGGGCAGACACGGACACAGACAGAGATGGAGACAGAGTTGGAGATGGAGACGGAGCCACAACCGCTGGACGATAGCCATCTGGTGGCTGGAGCTGTCAGTGGGAGAACGGAACGTTCCTTGTTGACATGCTACAAGTTAAATCCATTAAACGGACGAAATGGAAATTAATTTTGGGCAGACATACAGCATTTTTGTGTGTGCTTACATAACAGACTGAAAAGCCGAATCAGCTCTCTCTCTCTCTCTCTCTGTCGCTCTCTTTCTCTCTCTGTTACACAGTGCAACTCGGTGTCTGAGTTTTGAGCAGTTTGAGAAAGTGAAATGAGCTGTTTGTCAACGACTGACGCCTGACATCTGTGTCAGTGGCCTGGCCAACTGAGACCTCAGCCTCAACCTCAACCTCAGGCTCAGTTACCAGTTACCAGTTACAGCCTGTCCCTGTCCCTGTCCGATGGCTGACTCCCACTACGACGTTAATTTCAATTCCCATGGCCAGCGATAACTGTTGGTCTGGTCGTTGACTCCATGCCGCAACTAAATCAAGAACTGCACGTGGCAGATGCGCTCAGTCTCGGCCCAGTCTGGCGGTTGTTCCCGCTATCGCACTTTGGGCATGACATACTAGACATGAGCAATGTGCAATGGCGATAAGAGAGAGAATGCTCCAACGGCTCTGTAATTGGCCTGGCCAACCAAGTCCAACCAACTTTGGCGAATTGAAGCGTAATGGGCAACAGTTCAATAACTTTTTGGCATTGCCTTTGAGGCAAGACGTCTTATCTATTTAGGATCCAAAAATTAATTATTTCCACTTGCCAACTATTCGTTATTCGCTATTTGTGTTGTAATTTTTTTTGTTGTTCTACAAATATTTGGATAAGTAATCGAGTAATTGATTTGCTGATAAACTTCATTGTTATCCAAACTTCTTCATAATTAAAATTTCTTTAAATCTGTTTGCTGCGTTATGTGAAAAAACATATTTTTTTACTTTGCATTTCTTAACTTTTATTTACTATTTATACAGGCCTGTTCCGGTTTTAACTTTTCACTTTTTAGCATTTAGTGATATGCTTTTGTTCACTTTGAATTTAGACAAAGTGTTTGAAAATGATCGTTTTTCACTTTATCGGACTTAAACTCATCCACTCAAAGTGATATCAACCCGTTGAATATATCTGAAATGATATAAGAGCAGTTTAAAGAAATCCAATTCCGACAAATCTTATCGAAAGTGAAATTCGGAACAGGCCTGATAATTTTAATTAAGCTCGATTTTGAAATTTTGAAAAAATTATAGTAAAATCTATAATATATAGGGCCGTTTTTTCAATTAACATATAAATAATCTTTAACATAGAGTTTCAAATTTGTCATTAATTACATTTTATATTATACATTTTACTTTAAAATATCTGTTTATTAGTTATAAAACACGAAACGATTCTCTTAAAAATTTACGAGTCCTTTGTATAAAATAAATGTGTAGGCTTGGTGGTATTAGTAATAGTATCTATAAAGACATATTTACAAAAATAAAAAAATATTAAATATTTAAATTTATATATAGAATAATAATTATGAATAGAAAACTGAATTTATTATTATTTAATAAGTTTTTTAAAATTTCATTCAACGTAGTGACTAACAACAATAAATAAAATGTAATTTGGAACAATATTCCACATGACCTTAAGACAATTAGAAGCGCACCCCTTTTTAAAACCAAGCTCTCTATGCACCTAAACAATCTTATTTAAAACTAGTTTAAAAACAAGTAATATTAGAAATTGTAATTATTAAAATTATTAAATTGAAATCGAATTGTCAAAATTGATTATAACTTATTTAAGAAGAATTTTAATACCAATCATAGGATTAAATCTATTGTATTATGTTGTGACTAGTGCACTAATCATAAGTTCCTTACAACTTGTAGCACTAGGATGATAAATAAATAAAATATAAATATAAATATCTCTTGTTATAGCATAAGAATGGAAATAGGTAAATAATAATAATAATAATAAAATAATATATCAAGGATAATTAATTTGACAAAATTGAACCAAGGCTGAAATCAAGACCTTGCATTCGGGGAATCGCGAAGTCTTGTCCTTTGGTTCGAATTGCAGAACTTGTAATTATCAAACTCATCAAGAATCTCAACGATCTTTTTCTTTCTCCTATTCTCTCTTTCTCTCTCTCCTATCCCTGCTTCAATTGTTCATTTCATGTATTGGATATAAGTAATTATCTCATTTGACAGTAGCTCTTCTTTTTACTTATCATTCAACATTTGATTGCTTACTTTTAAAGAGAGAGTGAGAGAGCTAGAGAAAGAGAGAGAGAGGAAGAGTTCAACAGACTTGAAGCTAGTGCTAGCTTGAAAAGCCCGAAAGCAAATCCTTAGCACATGCATCAAAAGCCAAACTTTAAAAGCAAAGGCTAATATTTTTGGCTATCAGCGGTGCCAAATGGCCAACGCTCCCTTCGGCTGCATGTTTTGGTTTTGGTCTTGGTCTTGGTCTAGGTCTGTTCTGTTCTGTTCCCCCCCTGCCGTTCTCTTCAGCCACTTTATGCTGACACATACATACAAAGTCGAATGTCCCTTATACATATGTATTTGTATGTACATGTACTCGAACATATCTGTGTGAATCCATGAATACCTGGCTGGATTGAGTTTGAGTTTGGGTCTGGGTCTGGGTCTGGGTCTGCGTCTGGTTGCGCTATCATTGCACACTGCACAAGTGCGCAAAATTTTGGACTCAATTCACGTGCTTGGCTGCCAAAATTGTTGGCAGCCTCCAGTCGGCCGGTCGTCGTCCGCTTCATAAATTTGCACATTGAGTCGCCCTCTGTGGTGGCATTCCAGCTGGTCCAGGGCAGGAGGCAGTAGCTCCGATTCTAGGTAGGTAGCCCTAGTAGTTGGTGGGCGGTGCCTCTCAGCATCGACATCGACATCGGTACGAGAATTCGCTTCTACATTACATCCTATTTGTATTTAATTCGATATGGGGGATGGGATGAATATAGCTACCAAAGATTTTTGCTACGCGACTGAGTCGCTGCTTTTCCATTCTTTAACCCTCTACCCGTCTCCCCCTTTCGCCACTCACCACTCACCAACACTACATCCACCTCCCTGCACCTCCATCCACCCGCAGCAAGCATACTCAAGTGCAGTGAAATAGTTGTGAAACACTTTGCCAAAGATGAAAGATAAACCACACAGAGGCAATGGCACGGCAGCTACGGTGACATCCACGTCAGGCACTATTTTTGCATATATGTACATTGTACATACATACATATGCACATGTATATATGTATGTGTATATACACACACTAGCACCTACTCAAACATACGTAGAAATCTTTCAATTTACACAACTTTAAATCGCTTAACCCGAAGCGTTGATGCTGACCAAGGTGTAATTGAAGTTCTGCACACATTTTTTGGTACTTTAGCTGCCTCAAGACAGATAAACAGGGAGACAGAAAGACGCCGAAGAGAAAGAGAGAGGTAACAGTTTTGTCCAGCTGTATTGCCATTGTCAATAACCAAATACGATTGCCTCCGCCTTAAAATATTCTGATAAGGCTTAATTGACTTCTTGAAAAGTTTGCAAGTGGCGTTTTATAATAAAGTTCGGAATGGACTAAAAATAATATTCGAAAATGGAAAATTTCTATCAACTCTTGACTTGAGATTTTAAATATTTAAAATCAACTTTAAAATGAACAAAAATGTTGTTTGTCTAAATGATATTCTCTAAAATTGACACTCGCATGTTGTTGCTGAGCAAGTAAAACCAAAAGTTATCTTTACTTAAAACATTTTGTTGCATGAGAATTTAAATAACAATCATTTAAATCATATTACTTAAAAATGAAGCTGCTCCAAATGGATTCCATGCAATTAGTTGTTGGCTACGTATTGGGAAAATGTATTACCTCAAACACATTTCAGTTAATTTGGGAAGGTGACACACAAACACATTAATTAATTAATTAATTAATATTAATGATAAGATCGAAAACGATAATAACAGGTGAATCTTTTCGTTGTTAAGAAAGGATACTCTAAAACAGGGGTGCCCAAAGCCAGCATACGAATGAGTTTGCACCAATACTTATAGTATAAGCAAACGCATCAATACAAGAAAAGAACAAGAGAAGACAACAAAAAAAAAACAACAAAATCACATTGAAATTGTTCTTGCTCACTTCTCTCTTGCGATCGCAAACACCAATCAGAGAAGAGAACAAAACCGATTTTTGTGCTGCACATTGCATACACACGAAAATGTTTGCATGTGTTGGCATTTTGTATACTCGGCGCCGTGCATGTTAGTGTTGGGATTATATCGATATTCACCCTTATCGATATTAGCGATATTTTGACTTAAACTATCGATATTATCGATAATATATCGTCGTTTTTTGCCTTTGAATTTACAGATATAGGGGCCACCTAAATTCATAAAAACATTAGACATTTTTCAGGAATTAAGTTTTAAATTTCCCGAATGCTATTAAAAATGTAATTTAATTCAAGTGTTTTTATATTAAAGTTTAAATACATTTCAGCTGCCAAACATAAACAATGTATTTCAGTTCTTCATATAACTTTAAAACAAAAACAAAGTCAATTCTTTTAACTATTAATGAGATCCGAAGCCGGCAACACCAATAAGGACCTAACTAAATTTTAAAAAAAATTATATGTATTAGACCTTGGCTTTTAAACGCAAATTAAAAAAATTTTACTCACATTAAGAAGCTGGAATGACCGACGCCAAAAATATCGATAAGCTCAAAACCTTATCGATATTCCCCATTCCAACAGCCTTATCGATAATATCGATATTTCCTCGATATAATCCCAACACTAGTGCATGTACTATATACGATATTTTGTTTCCTATGCTGTGAGGAATTACAAAAACAAATGAGGCCGAAAATCAATGGAATGAGCAAAAGCTGAGCACCCCTGCTCTAAAAGGATCTTCTATCACAAACTAGGCTACAAATCGACTTATGTTTCTTTCATTTAAAACAAATGTGATGCTTCAGTACAATTATGTACTCGTAAATAGACATTGTATAAAGCTGGCAAATGAAGTAACATATTTTGGTT
Source organism: Drosophila suboccidentalis (assembly GCA_037043435.1). NCBI lineage: Eukaryota > Metazoa > Arthropoda > Insecta > Diptera > Drosophilidae > Drosophila > Drosophila suboccidentalis. Next base: position 2,119,895 of record JBAMBK010001066.1, on the reverse strand, counting down.
CATAGATGTTGATACGTAATGCAATTTTCATTGTTGCTGCAGTAATCGCCATTAGAAGGACAGAGGACAGCATTTAAAGGACTGCGACAAAAGTTGTGTTCAAAACATTGTTGTAGAGATTTTTATGATTGTTTTGCATTTTAATTACTCAGATACTCGGATGGTCGATTGTATGTATAGTAGATGGTGACATTGGCAGTCGAGCCAATACGAAGTTCAGTTAAGCCAAGCTCATCTCCATTCGCACTCATACTCCATTCTGAATTTGCAATTCTCCATTTGCAATGGCAGGCAGAAGATCAAGCGCAGTGCTTCTCATGCAATTGGCATTATGTATACGCCACGTTTGCCTGCGACTAAAGTGTGTCGTTGCCGCTGACGTTGCTTTTGCTGTTGGCCGCCTTTTTGCGTTATTATATGTATAAATATTATATAATAAAAAATATGAAAAATAAAGCAAAAGTTAAAAAACTGCGACATGCACGCAAAAATCCCATATAAATATGTACAGAGACGAAAAGTGACGCAAAAGTGCGGCAAAGGGAAATGCATACGAGGCTGTCTGGCAAATGGGGCGCTGTCGAATCCAAGGGGCGTGGCATTGACTAACATTGAACTCCAACTGCTCTGCGTTGTTCGGCTGTTGTTCAGTTCTCATTGTTTATTGTATTTTGTATTTCGTGCCGAGCGCAGCGATAAAAATGCTGCTAAAGTATAAATTATGCCAATATGAAAAGTCCAAAGAAAATAAAAAAATATAATCAAACGAGGGTAGCACATCAAGTTCTTAGATAATCGATATCGATAAGTAATACATATATTTATCATTATTATATTCATATGTTTATTTTAAAAGTATATGTATTTAATTCTATTCTGAATATTTTATTCAGTTATCAATAGTCATTTTGTATTGTATTTTATGGATCAGCTCTCGTTATTTTACACATAGATACAACAATAATGGTTATGAGACAATGTGGCGAACCCATAAAAGGCAATTCTGCACATACGGGTGTACGTGTGTGCGTGTGTGTGTGTACATGTGTGTATTGGTGTCAATTCGGGTCAGGCTGAAAAAAATGCGCATAATTGGCAAATTTAGAGTGAAATTGCCTGATAAATATGCAAAATACGATGCAGCCAGCGAGGCCTAATACCATTCCATCAGCACCACCAGCCCTTTAGCACCACAGCACCACCAACCCATCAGCCCCATTAACACCATCAAGAGAATTGTAAAAAAAACCCTATAATATCTATTGCGAATTGGCGCATCATTGTCAGCAAGCAAAATGTCAATATTTTTTTGTGTTTCCACTTTAAATACAAAAATATATCTAGCAATTTAATTAAACAGATTTTAAGACATTTTTTCTTTATGATATGTTAATGTTTATTTTAATGGTTAAGTCATAGATCGCTGTGTGCCTTAATCCAATCGATGAATACGTGGATACGTGGAACCACAACCATTTACAACGAAACCGGCCACGCCCACAAGCTCATTTTTATAGTGGGCTGGTCCATCAGAATCGCCATTGCAGGCACCATTGTTGGCCGCATGGATGAGGCACAATCCACTGGGAACACCCCAATCGATGAGTTCCCTGCACTCCTCCAGGGACAGGGACTTGAGTGTGTTCCACTGCAGATATCGGGGCAGATCCCCGCCATGAGTGAGTCGACCCCAGCCAGAGATGACGATATCGACGCCAGCAGGTGTTGTCCGAGTAGATGAAGGGAGTCTCCACCCGGAGCAGCGCCACGTCGTTCAGGAAGTCGCCATAATTCTCGTGGGCAATGATCTCCACAATGTTGAGCAGGATGCCGCCACTGAATCGATCATTGCTGACGGCACGAATGCTCATCGTCGGCCTCATAGGCAGCTGTGGGATCCCCGATTACGCAGCGATATCTGATGGGGGAACTGCGCCCGAGAAGCATCTACTCCGCCAACGACACGGCCAGACAGATCGAATGTCTGTCTGGGAAGAGCTAATCCTTGGCAAACGACAACCAAGCCGAGCAAAACTGTGGCAACAGCAACAGAAACAGCACACTGCAAATAGGTATTCAACTTGGGCACAACTGAAACTGAACCCTGCCAATAAGCCAGCTTTTTTTATAAACATTTCAAAGGTATCTAAGCCAAGGTTATTTACTAAGTGGTTGGATACTTGACATCCAAGCGAATGCCAGTATATATTTAGTAACTATCTTATCTACAGTCAGCCAGATTTATGATACTTTGCTATTCAATTGGACTACTTTCATTACCATCACCACTACCATTAACACAATCTCTACTACTGGGACTAACACAGTCATTATCAATACAGTATAACTATATTTAACCATTCAATTACTAAAATATATCATTGGCGAATTCTGTTAAATGAAATGAAGAATGATGATAACTGGAGTGGGTCAATTTGTATGGAGCAAAAATAATTTTTTTCGATTTCAAGCGGTTGTCAAAATTGTAATCTACGACAAATTCTAAGAAGATTTGTCCAAGAAACCATGGATCTAAAATCAAAATAGTGCTTTAGACCCATGATTTCTTGAAAAAATCTTCTTAGAATTCTTCGTATATTACGATTTTGACAACCGCTTGAAATATTTTAGTATTAAATAGGAATAAATGTATTTAAAACTAGCAGCATTAAAAAAATACTTGAGATATTGAATTATTGATTATTTCTTAAAAACATTATTTTTATATTGAATTATTAACACTGTAACACGGCATTTGTTGGCATCAAAGCGAAATAGCTTAGATATTTGAATGTGGACTGATTCCATATCATAAATTAAGACGTTTCTTTAACAAATTAAAAAAAAAAAAAAAACGCTAGCTTAGCGGGAAATCGCTAAAACCTTAAATTGACACTCCCACAGTTCTCAAGCGACAGAATCAACAGAAATGTTCTATATGTTAATGGTGTTAAATTTAATATTCTTAGTCACATGATTTAATATCAGAACTTAACGTCATGTGAGTGTTTTCGTCACTAGATTTTTTCCGTGTAAAAAAATATTTTATGTGAAATATTTTATCTCAGCGAACATGAATTATCTTACAAATGAATGCCTACTGCATTGTAAATATATATATAATTAATCAACTTCACATGAAGATTCTTATGCTATGTAAATATGTGTGTAAATCCTTTATTTATTGTTTAAGCTTTTACTTATTTATTTGAATTCAAATTTTAATGCATACTTACATGGGAATTTTATGCAATTATAAAATATTGACTGTAGGTCTGAAGTTGTCTTACATTTGCTTAACTACAGCAAGTCCCCATTGGTAAATTGAGTATTAAGTACAGGGTATAACATTAAACAATTTTTAATGCTGTTAAGCTGACATTCTCATGCATTTTTGCCGACATCTGATTTAAATACAAATTAAATTATGTTTCATGTGCTGTGTGTCACCTGCTTTAAAACTGCTGCACAAATTGCTTAATGAAACTTGAAAGCAAAGGCGAAATGGTGACGAGTTGTGGAGAAAATCAAATGACTATATTCCCAGTCAGCGGCAGATAATTGAAATGTCATAAATATTTATTTGAAAGCTCGGTTGAAATATCAATTCTAATTACAAATATTGTCAAAATAATGATATGCTTGTCTGCCAATTTCTTAAAAGCACACACTGCCTGTGGCATTTTCTTTCCTTCTGATTTGATGTCAAAAACTATTTTAAATTTTGTTAGCTCAAAATAATTTGGACAACCTTTCGAAGGGTAAATATTGAATGCCAATGAGCAAGTTTGTTCAATGTCGATATTTCATATGGTACATACATACATATGCACGTGTGTATACGAGCTCGTGTTAAATAAAATTAAATGGTCACATGTGTGTGTATATGTGTGTGTGTGTGCATATGTGTGTGTGCTTTTGGCATAAGAATGCGTCCAAGTGTATCAATGATATTAACTCTCTTTCTGTATGCATATGTAAATACATATAAAAACACTCACACACAATTCTCACTGGCATATCGTACGCATTTAGTTACGCATTCCACAAAACGATTTCTCTGCAAATTCGACAAGTAATTGGAAATTTCAGTGCTCTACGTATTTGGTTTTTTCAAATCTTTTCTGTTAAATGACTTGACTGTTAAAGAAATGTTAACAGTGTGACAGTAACACAACAGCTACAATTTATGTCATAAATGTTAATTTAAACAAATTTATAAACCAAATTTAATTAAGATTTTCAGTTGGTTATGGGAAAATTTGTTAAATGTATTGAAATTCGAGTGAAATTAAAGTTCGAGTTTTTGCATAAATCATTCTCTTAAAGTGAACTTTCGTGCATTGTTTTAACATATTTCTAAGACCAAGTCGATTTTTATTTGTTAATTTCATATTTTAATGGCAGTAATCTTACTTCTTAGCCTATAGATCATATTTATTAATTCTCTCAACATATTTTTCGGAACATGTAGCTACCAATCACATATACTCACACGCACACTCCCAAAGTACTCGAGCGTACGCATGAGTGTACTCGTATTCACATTGAAGTGTGGGATGCTACTTTTGCCGCAGGAAGCGGTCGCAGCTGTGGGTTTTAAAATTTCAATTCATTTCCGTTGTGCATACGCACACACCCACACCACAACACACGACATACAACACTCCCACACAACACGCACACGAATATAAGTATGTAGTATTATATCTGTAGATGTATTTACATACATACATACATATTCACACGGACCAGACAAAAAAGCAAAATACGCCTAAATGGAAGACAACATCAGCAACAGCAACAACAACTACAGCCACAACAACAACAACAAATAATAACAACCACAACTACAACAACAAACAGGCGGCAACCCTGGGCAGTCTGGCAATTTATGTGCCGAAAATGGCAAATGGATTCAGGGAGCGAGGAGCGAGGAGCGAGGACGAGGAGTCAGGTCGGTAGCCAGGAGCCAAGAGAATTTGGCTCTGCGCTACGGGTATTATTACGGGTGCGTGCGACACTTTTACGTTTAAATGTTAAATGCTTCAAGTCAAAAATTCAATAAATGTCTGGCATGCTGTGGGCGTGGTCAGACGATGTAGTCGTTGCCATTGCCGTTGCCGTTGCCGTTGTCATTGCCATTGCCGCACCACAGTAAATTGCATAAATGCATGACAAATAAATGCAATGGCAACCAGCCTGCCACAGAGGAACCTTGGTAGGGGGGCAGAGGGAAGATGGCAGGGGGAATGTGGAAGGCGGGAGGGGGGAGAGCAGGCAAGGCGGTCAGGCGGCCAGGTGGCGATGCTGATATCGATATCGACATCCATGTTCAGTTCGCCAATGTCTGGCGCTTTGGGCACCAATGCAGCCACAAATTGAAGTAGGAACATTTCGCGTTTCCATCGCCCTCGGTCCTCAGCCCTCAGCCCACAGCCCTCAGCCCGCATTCAATTTAAGCCAAACAGCAAACATTCTCAAAACATGCTTTCATCTGAAAGCACCTCCCCAAAAATATGCAATATTACCTGAATACCTTAAAGCAATCCCCCCGGGAGATTGGTGGTCAAGCCATTGAATGCCAACCACAAATATCTAAAGTTTAATTAAAAGTACGAGAGTATTGAAATATTTTTGTAGAAAAAATAGAAAATATGTTCGATAAGTAAGTTTTACAAGTAAGTATTTGTTTCAGAAATTAAATGCGTTACTCAAAGCGTAGGAAATATCATAGGGTAAATATATCATGGAGAGTGAAGCGAATACATATTCTTGATCAGCATAATTATTATAAGTATTAGGCATTAAGACCGTGACGAGAATATCGGAATAATACTCACATTTACAAACGAGTTATCTAAATAAAACATCTCGATACTTTTATAAAATCCACATACACACATAGAAGACAAACATTCTAAAACTTATTATTTATTTTTTGAGTACGTATTCAGTGTATTGTTGTTAAATTAAAAAAACACGCGGATAAAATAAAAAATTTAAAACATTTAAAAATATTAATTAATATCAATTATTTTAAAATCGATTAAATAAACTCCGAGATTATCAAGCTTTTGACACCGTTTGGAATTGATTTTACACCCAATTTCTTTTTTCTGTGAATTAACAAACTTCTTATGCAAAAACAGATTTATTGATTTTTCTACATACCTATGTCGTTCAAAAACTTTAAAATTGTATATATCAAAATAAAATATAACTGTATATTTCAAAATAATCAGTATCGAGTTTAGTTCTACTAGGCTGAAGATCGGCTGGAGCATCAAGATAAAAATTATGTTGTGGCTCACAGTTTTTTTAATGCTAAGTAAATAAACTCTGGAAGAGAAATAAAGAAGAACAAGATGCATAAAATGCTTCATTAAAATACTTGGACTAAAATGCATTTGTATTTGCTGTTGTTGTTGTTGTGGATGTTTTTGTTGTTGTAAGGACTGCTGTTGCACTGAGGACAATGGGCAGGTCAGGTTTTTGGAGTGTGCTATCCATGCTGTTGGCATGTCTATAAAGGTAACCTTCTTAATTTGTTATGGCCGCCATTCATTTTTTGGGGCACACGTACATAAATGGGCGCGGCTCAGTGGCCTGGCACAGTCCGGACTTTGGAGCATGCCCTGGCAGCCCTCTGCTTGTCCTGTTGTCGCGTTGTCCCGCTGTCCCGCTGTCCCGCTGTCCCGTTGTCCTGTTCTTCTGTTGTTCTGTGTGTTGTCGTCCTGGATGAACGTCCAGCTGCCGTGCGCAGCGTCCCATCTTTTCAGGAAGCGCCCCAAGCGTTGGCGCTGTATGCGGCTTGTCACTTTGCGTTATCCACGTTTTGTTTCAGGGCTCCCTTTCCTCCTCCTCCTCGCCAGCTTCTTCTTCTCCTACTCCAGCTCCAACTCCTTAGCCATCTTATTGTTGTTGTTGTTGGCATATTTGCATTGCGGTGTCGCCGCCATTGCTGCTGTTGCTGTTGCTGTTGCACTGGTGGGAAGCTGCTGCCATTGCTATTTGTGTGTAGAGCAAAAACAAAAAACAACAACAAAGAGCCACAACTTTGCATTGTTTACTTTTTGTTTGGTTTTCAGCTAAAACTTTGTTGTTGCTGCTGCTGCTGCTGCTGCCTTTTTTGCCACTCTGTCAGTTTTTGCCGCTTCCATTTTGGCAGGCTCGAAAGTAAACTAAAGCAAAAACCAAACAACTTAACAGCCAACGCAACGGCGACGCTTGCTGCGGTCAGATAAGCAATACGAATACATACAATCAACGACAACAACAACAACACACACACACACACACTTCAATATAGTGTAGAAGAAGCTGGCACAGATGGAGATCGAGGCAGATATGCAGATAGAGATGGAGCTGGATAAGCATGAGACAAGAAAGACGAAGAAACGGAGAGACAGAAAGAGAGAGAGAGGCTGGACAGGGAATAAAAATCACATTTTAAGAACTAACAAGAAAATTGTTAAATGTTATTATTATGATTATGTACTATATAGACTAAAGTTAAAGGCAATCAACTTGCAGCAAAGAATTTTGGACTTGAACCTGTCTTCTCATACATATTTCACAGGGTATAATTTTCAGATATTTTCCAGATTATAAATACTTTCTTAAAAATATCATTCGATATATAAATGATTAATTTACAGTAATACATTATTTAATTAAATGTAAATAAATTAAAGTAGCTTCGTTTTGCTGAGAATAGGTTTCAATAAATGGATTCATTAAAATAAACGAATGAACTTATACAGTCACTCATTAACGACATAAATATATTTTTAATTTTGTTATACATTTAATTTGTATTACTGCGGACGGTAGTCCGCGCTAGTGACGAAAGCAGCACGAAGGGTGCGAAAGGCGACTAGTAATATATATAGGAAGAATGGAAAATTTGCTATGACTGTCCGATCAGGTAGAGTTGTAAAGGTATAGTTTTCACTAACAAAAGTGCATACTAAGACTTTTAGAAACTCAAATGGTTCGTGAGATAAACAGGTGAAAGTGGGAAAGGAAAAATTAAAATGATTGCAACAAACGGGGCCGTTACAGACTTTTAGTATTTTTTTTAAGTTCTTATTAAAAATACGCCTCGAATGACACCTCGATCATCAAAATCCGACCTCTGGTTTAAAAGATAATGAAATTTTCAGTGGCGTTCCGAAAATAAATGAAAAGTCAGTCTGTTTGTTTGTTTGTTTGTCTGTTTCTATCAAATCGCTTATATAGCTTAAAAGTTTGATTGAGGACTTGTAACCGATCAAAAATCTAGAAACTTTTGTTCTACGACTTTTTTGAAAAATCGCTAGTTTAGCGGGAAATTGCTAACACCCGCTAAAATTGACACCCCCATAATATCCAAACGAAAAAAGCTACAGATATGATTTATATGTCGTAGGAAAGGTATTTTGAATGGCTCATAGGCATACCTTTAAACTTTACAAAAAAATTGAAATAATTCATGTGTAAAACGTAATATTATTCGTCACAAAATTGGATATCAGATATTTTTTGATGCATGAAAATCTTTTCATGATTAGACTTTTACCTCGTAAGGAGGTTTTTTTTTTATAGGATAATATAGTACATTAAGTTCCGTAATAGGATTGAATTTCTTCATTATTTCAGATCACTCAAAGATTATAACAATAAATCGCATAAAAAACTTGAAATGACGTTCCATAATAAATAATTGTCTTCTATTTAAATTTAAATTTGTTTTATGTCTCAGAATATAACTATACGAGTATGTTTAATGAGAAAAGCGCTTGAATTTTCGTCTAAGTTATCTTCTATAAGCTCCTCGAGTGAATCGACTCGAATAGAAATGTTGGAAGCTGCGTGTATATTATAGGGCGATTTCTTGTCATGGCTGTTGACTGAATCTGAGCACCTGAACACCTTGCCAGGTGTCTTGTAGCAAACATTTGCCTTGCACGTTGTTGCCATTGTTACTGTAGTTGTTGTTGTTGTTGTTGTGACTGTGACTGTGCCCACGCTAAACAAACAAAAACATAATTGGTTTGCTTGTCATTTTGGCATAATAAGCTGACAATACTTACCAACAGCCAAACAATAACAACAACAAAAAAAAAGAGGAAAGAAACGAGCAGAAGAACGAATATAAAATTCTAGCTGAACTTTTAGCTAGAGATGTGCGATGATTCGTGAGCTCCGTTAAAGACACAAACCTAACTTAAACTCGACTTGCTTTTTATATTATTATTTTGAGAAGTTTCATCATTTAAATCTAGTTATCAGACACATTAAATTTCGCAGGATAAAAAATTTCATTCACAAATTTGTACATCTCAAAAATTCTACCTTTACAAATATTATATCTGATGAAAGCCTTAAAGTATTTAAATAAAATGAATGATATTATGATTGCTGAAATAATGAGATAAAGTCAATCTGTGAGTTTAATTCAGTTATCTTAAAAAAAAACAAAGCATTTTATTCAAAATTTAATTTATCAAATAATATATACATATATGAAAGAGAATCTATATATATAAAATTCTTTGTCCTGACTGACTGACTGACTCACTGACTGAGAATCAACGTGTAGCCCAAACGGTAAAAGATAGAAAGCTGAAATTTGCACACAACATAGATGAGATAATTTCATCGTGCAATAAGACGGCGTTTTGCGAAATTCGACCTCTAAGTGGGTTAAATCGGGGTCAAAGGTCACAGAATTGCTTAGTATGAAAAACTTTTTTGTTTCTTAAGATATCTCAACCAAACTCACAGATTGTATGTTTAGGACTGTCCTTTACATTCTGGCCAAATTTGGACAAAGTCGGGTTACTATATCATATAGCTGCCATAGGAACAATCGGATGAAAATAACCTTTAGTAAGAAAAACTTTTTTGTTTCTGAAGATATCTCTACCAAACTCAATGATTGTATGTTTGGAACTGTCTCCTACATTCTGACCAACTTTGGTCCAATTTGGCTGGCGAAAATCCTCTAGCTGAACCCTCCCCGAGGGTGCCGGCTGGGCAATGGACACTGCATTGAACCGGGCGACCGGGAGATGCACTGTCTCTTGCTCGCCCGAGGCAATGTGGTGTCTAGCTAAGGTGGAAGTTCGATTTCGAACCGAAACCATGGCTAGAGGTATACTTGGCGGCTAAGAATAAAACGCTATGGGGTGGCCCCCCAGAAAATAATTAGCCAACCCCGTCATATCATGACGATCATGGAGGAAGACATGAAGGATTCAACTCGGGCTGGGATATCAGCCCAAACGTCGGTGGGAGGCGTGACTGCTACCATCGGCGGGCACGGTGAGGAGCAATCCTCTCTGCGTGTCGCCAGCGGTCACTCATCGAGAGCAGCAACCCCGCTGCAAAGACAGGATGGAGTGGTGCTGGAACCCCTGGTTACGGACACGGAGTTCGTGTTCACAGGCCCATCACTAACGGAATTAGAGCTAGCGCAAGCGTTGGCTCGAATGCCGTTAAATGATGAGCCACAGAACATGGACTCCGTCGACGTGACCCCGGTTTCAGACCCGCCCAAAGAAAAGAGGCAATCAAGCCCAGCCGAACTCCGGCGCAAACAGCGCAACGGATACAAGGCCGCACTCAAGTTCCTTAAGGGACTTGAAGGCCGCAGTCCGGAGACGCTGACAGCGCAGGAGACGAGGCTAAAGAAAAAGCACGAGTACAACGTGCGGCGATTTGAGAGGTTGGCTAATCCTAGCAGCACTCAGGTTGTCGCACAAAGTGCGAGTGCTAAACCAGTGGCCACAGGGACTGCAAGCACGCAAGCTGCAGCCACTTCGAGCAGGAAGGAAACTCCTTCCACATCGAAGATGGCTGTAGCACCTGTGCCCAACTCCCAGGCCACTGAGACAGCTGCTCCGACCAAACCCACCAAGAAGGAGGGACCGGTCGGGAAGCGAAAGGAGCCCTCTGCCAGCAAAAGGCAGAGATCGGACGACTCAGGGAAGGCGTCGGATAGCAAACGGCTGCGCCCAGAAGGAATTCTGGCCAGCCTCAGCTCCAAGCCGGAACTGCAGGCAGTCATCATCGACAGGAACGACCCGGAAGGGAAGTTCACAGTCGAGAACTGGCTCAAGCTGGAGGAGAAGATCAACCAGGCACTACATGACGCCATGTGCCGGCCAGTGAATCCGTTCCTGGCCGAGTTCGATGGCATCAAGTGGTTCAAGGGCGCCAAAGCTGTGGCCTGTGCCAACGAGGAATCCCTGCGGTTCCTTAAAGACACTATCCATAGCATTGGTGAACTTTGGCCTGGTGCGAAGATTGACGTCGTTCCCACAGACCAAGTCCCTGAGCGAACGATCATTAAGGTTTGGATCCCACCTCCAATCATGGAGGATCGAACCATTCTGGACATGATCAAACGCCAGAACGAAGACTGCGTCACAGGGGACTGGACGATCAAGAGAGGATTGGCCCGTGACAAAGGAAACGGCAAGGAGCTCTGGATCAGTATTGGTCCAGAATCCAAGAGCCACCTCCTGCGGAAGCAAGGCCAGCTGAAGATGGGAATGGGTAGCCTCAAAGCATTCATTCCCGGAGGCAAGGAGGACGCAAAGGATGTTAGGTCAACCGGAGAGACTGAAAGTGGTACAGATTAATCTGCATCACTCTAGTGTCCCTTCGATTGACCTACTACGGTACATGGACAAGGAGGGGGTAGACGTGGCTCTCGTCCAGGAACCCTGGATCGTAAGAGACAGGGTTTGCGGACTGAGTTCTCGCGGATATCACCTCCTTGTCCCACATACTGTGGGTAAGTCAAGAACCTGTATCGTGATAAGGGCTGGACTTAATGTTATCTTCTCTTCTCGTTACAGTAGCAGTGACCTGACGGTAGGATTATGCGAGCGAAGGAACGGGCCCAACCTATACCTGGTCTCGGCATATCTACCGTATGAGGAAAAAGACCCCCCATCGGACAATGTCAAAGCCCTCATTCAGCACGCGCAGAAGGAGGGTATCGACGTCATCCTGGGATGCGACGCTAATGCTCACCACACCCTGTGGGGGAGCACGGATACTAATGATAGGGGGGAGTCGTTGCTAGAGTTCGCATTACTCACGAACCTTGTTGTGTGTAACAGGGGTAATCACCCCACATTCCGCAACAAGAACCGTGCAGAGGTTATTGATGTAACCCTAGCGACCAACAGCGATTCCCTATGTATAGATAACTGGCACGTATCCAAAGAGTGCTCTTTCTCAGATCACTCCAGGATAGTGTTTGAAGTAAGATGGTCCCGAGAGGAAAAGTTGCCTTTCAGGAACCCAAAAAGAACGGACTGGGACGAGTTCTCACGGTATGTTAGGGACTCTCTTCCAAACCATCCAGTGGAACGGATGAGCCACCCTGACATTCTGGAGAGGTCCACCCAGATCGTAACAAAAGCACTCTGTACAGCCTTTCTCAAATCCTGCCCTATCAGCCGAACACCAAAGCCCAATCGCAGCACGTGGTGGACACCGGAGCTTGGCCAGATTAGGAAGGAAACGAGAAGACTGTACAACAGAGCAAAGGCAGGAAATTGTCAAGGTGATTGGAACGCCTATCACCTTGGCTTCAAAATTTTCAAAAAGAAATGCAGAAGAGCCAAAAGAGACTCATGGGCCGCCTTCTGCGAGGATCTGACTAGTACCACTGAAGCGTCCAGACTTCGGAGGCTACTAGCAAAGGACCCGGCCAAACCTGGTCTCTTGTGTGACCAGGACGGCAATTTCGCGAAGGATAGCCAAGAGTCTCTGCAACTCCTCATGAACACTCACTTCCCGGGCTGCCTGGCAGCTGATGACGATAGTGGGACCCCCACTCTCACTATCAGCGGGGAACCGGGTGGTGAGATAAGCTTGGAGAGTAAGGCGACAATAGACGATATCGTTAGTGAAGAAAAGATAATCTGGGCTATCATGTCATTCCACCCCTACAAGTCTGCAGGACCGGATGACATCAGACCTGTCATGCTGCAGACAGTGTGTCAACACCTCCTGCCATGGCTCCTAGAAATCTTTAGGGGATGCCTCGTCACGGGATACATCCCAAAAAGCTGGAGAGAAGTGAGAGTGGCCTTCATTCCCAAGGCAGGGAAGATAAACCACTGCTCACCAAAAGACTACAGACCCATCAGTCTATCCTCGTTTTTACTGAAAACGCTGGAACGAGTCTTAGATCTGTACCTGAGAACTAAGCTTACACCTCAAGTTTTTAGCGGGGCTCAACATGCCTATCTTAAAGGCAGATCAGTTGAGACCGCACTACATGAGGTAGTTGGCGCAATAGAAAGATCCTTGCAGAGAAAGGAGTTTGCGTTGGCGGCCTTTCTTGATATAGAAGGTGCCTTCAACAATGTCAGGATCGAGTCCATAACGACTGCATTAGTCAAAATTGGCTCACACCCGACGATCACCCAATGGCTTGGCAATATGCTTCGCTGCAGGGTGATCAACGCCCAGCTCTGCACCTCGACAATAAGAAGGAAGGCTACGAGAGGAACCCCACAGGGGGGAGTCATTTCTCCCCTTTTGTGGAATCTTGTTCTTAATAGCCTTCTGTTAAGACTAAAACATACAGGATGCAACGTCACAGCCTATGCGGACGACCTTGTTCTACTGATAACTGGCAAATTTCTGCCCACAATCAGTGAACTTATGGAGAACGCACTGGGCCTGACGCTGCGTTGGGCAGAAAAGAACGGTCTGGGGGCAAACCCACAAAAGACCGAACTCGTTCTGTTCACAAGGAAGACTAAGATAGAGAGCTTCAGACTTCCTACACTAGGAGGAACGCAGCTAAAGCTATCAAAGGAGGCAAAGTACCTGGGAGTAATCCTCGACTCCAAACTCTCCTGGAAGAGAAACTCGGAGGAGAGGATGAAAAAGGCGTTACAAGCCTTCTATGTATGCAAGAAAACGTTTGGGAAAAGATGGGGACTGCAGCCGCGAATCATTCACTGGTTCTACACTGCAGTCGTCAGACCCATCTTAACCTATGGAGCTCTGGTATGGTGGGAAGCTGCTCGCACTGACTCTCACCTACGATATCTCCAAAAGGTGCAAAGACTTGCTTGCTTGGGGATCACAGGGTGTGTACGCTCTACCCCTCAAGCGGCCTTGGACGTCATACTGAACTTGGACCCAATAGGGGTATTCCTACAGCACTCGGCTGCAAGGAGCGCAGTCAGGCTGATGGCGCTAAGCCTCCTCAAGTCGGGTGCCAAAGGGCACAGCACTATCCTACTCTCGGTAGGACACACAGCTGTGGCTGAGGAGTACGACTACTTTGTCCAAGAACACAAATGGAGTGACAGCTTTACAGCAGTCATCCCGGATAGAGCAGAATGGCAGCAAGAAACCCCTCTAAGGCGGAACGAGCTGTCATTTTATACAGATGGATCAAAGACGGAAGAAGGCACAGGAGCGGGGGTCTACGCCAGCGACCCAGCTGTGCAGCTTTCTTTTCGTCTCCCAGATTGGTGTAGCGTGTTCCAAGCAGAGATCTATGCAGTCTGGCAAGCGATCAAGTTGATATACACCTTGGAGGGACCTGCAAGGAACATATCAATCTACATCGACAGTCAGGCCGCAATAAAGGCTCTGTCCACGAACACAGTCAAGAGCAAGCTTACCCGAAATACGGCCGCAGCTCTGAACCAATGTCAGCATCACTCCATCAGACTCGTCTGGGTGCCAGGACACAGGGGAGTGTCTGGTAATGAGATGGCTGACGAGTGTGCTAGAGCCGGATCAGCGCTGCCGGCTAGTTGCGCGGTGGCAGATATATGCAAGCCTATCCAGTATGCACTTTCGGAACTAACAAGAACCGAAAGGGCGACGGCAGATAGACACTGGGCAGCGATACTGGGCTGTCTTGTCTCAAAAGCACTTTGGCCAAGATACAACCCACAGCGAACTGCCGAACTCCTACACTTCAACAAGAACAGGATAAGGCTACTGACGGGGGTCTTGACAGGACATTGCCATATCGGCCGTATGGCACAGCGATATGGTGGGCCCTATCAGGACTTCTGTCGCAGCTGTGGGGACGAAGAAGAGATGGAAAGTGTCCAACACCTTCTCTGTGACTGTCCTGCACTTCAAGGAAGGCGTAACCGATTCCTCGGAAAACCCTTCTTTGTTGATCTGGGCAGTCTCGCGAATGTGCGGCTAGAAGACCTGGCACACTTTCTAGACTCCACTGGCTGGTTTCACGGGCGGCCGTAGCCCAAAGAGACCAGCGGGCTGACAAAGAATGATTAGACGTATCCTTCCCCATATCCCATCAACCCTTCCACATCCCTTTCGATTCCTACAGTTTTATTCAGACATCGCAATGGGCCAATTGGCTTCTGGGTGCTCTCAACTTCGGTTGAGCTGTCTGGTCATCCTATCCTATCCTATCCTATCCATGAAAAACTTTTTTGTTTCTTAAGATATCTCAACCAAACTCACAGATTATATGTTTGGGGCTGTCTTCTAGCACTCTGGCTAAATTTGGTCAAAGTCGGATTACTATATCATATAGCTGCCATAGGAACAATCGGATGCAAAATAACCTTTAGTATGAAAAACTTTTTTGTTTCTTAAGATATCTCATCCAAACTCACAGATTGTTTGTTTGGGACTGTTTTTTACATTCTGGCCAAATTTGGTCAAAGTCGGATGACTATATCATATAGCTGCCATAGGAACAATCGGATGCAAAATAACCTTTAGTATGAAAAACTTTTTTGTTTCTTAAGATATCTCAACCAAACTCACAGATTGTATGTTTGGGGCTGTCTCTAACATTCTGGCTAAATTTGGTCAAAGTCGGGTTACTATATCATATAGCTGCCATAGGAACAATCGGATGCAAACTAACCTTTAGAATCAAGAACTCTGTTGTTGCATGAGATATTCTTAGAAAAGTCACACATTAACTCTTCTTGCTAAATTTTGAATTTTTCCTCAAATTTAGCTTTTTTCCGCCAAATTTAGCTTTTTCCCGCTAAATCTGGATTTTTCCCGCCAAATCACTAAATCTGACTTTTAGCCAAAGTTCAATTGCAAGGAGGAAGCATTAAAACCGCGGTCAGCGGAAGTTTAATATTTCCGTTTTTTTTTACAAAAAATGCTATATTATATAAATTTGTTAAAGCGGACTACTAAGGACCTTCTTTTCAATTTTGCGAGCGTAGCGAGCAGGGGACGGACCCCTTATATTGTATTAATTTGCTAAGCCGGACAACTAAAGAAGTTCAATTAAATTTTTGCGAGCGAAGCGAGCTGCGGGTTGGCGAGCGGGCAGTTTAAGTTTAAGCTGGACAACAAAAGACCTTCTTTTCAATTTTGCGAGCGAAGCGAGCGGGGGTTGGCGAGCGAAGCGAGCAGGGGGCGGAGCCCCCTAGTAATCATATATATTCATAATGAATAATGATGAATGGAATTTATATGATATCTATAGATAGTTCAAAATAAAAAGTAAATATTTTGATTATTTTGGTAACACAACGTGATTCGTGCTATATTATATTGTGGACTCTTGTCACGACGTATTGTCATCCCTAAGCATAGCTAAGTAGGAGACTGTTGTAACAGTGTATCTGATACATAGTTATGTACAAATGCGCCTGGATCGCATCAGGACTTTGGGAACGGATGCTGCAGCCGAAAGAAAGAAAGAAACACGCGCCCTTTGCTAATGTGGCTAAATTTTATTCAAGGACTACAACACAACTGGTCAAATGCTGCTCTGAATGCGAGGCTTAGTATGCTGGTCAATTGAAGGGGAAACAAAATAAAAAACATTTTGCCAAGAGGCATGATAGCATGGTGGCAATGGGGCATGGGACACGGAGCAGACTTTAGTTTGGCTTGAATTCTGGTTGTAGGGCATAGTAATAGTGCTTACGAATTGGTTATTATTTTGGGAGACAGGCAGAAACAGGAGATAGAAATAGGAGAGACTGGAGGGCGACTGAATGCAGAAGCCAGAAAGTAGTCAGCAGACAGCAGGCAGGACATAAGGCAGAGCTTTGTTTGTTTGCTTGTTTGCTCTTGGCTGTTGTTGCCTGTCGACCTGTAGCCAAAATGGTTAAAAAGAAAATTGAGCGCAAAATGCTTAACAAATATTTTATGACTCCGAAGTTCAAACGCTTAAATGTGAACCTTTGTTGTTGTCGCTGTTGTTGCTGCTGCTGCTGTTGTTGTTGTTGTT
Source organism: Drosophila suboccidentalis (assembly GCA_037043435.1). Classification (NCBI taxonomy): domain Eukaryota; kingdom Metazoa; phylum Arthropoda; class Insecta; order Diptera; family Drosophilidae; genus Drosophila; species Drosophila suboccidentalis. The sequence continues at coordinate 2,102,671 of JBAMBK010001066.1, read as the reverse complement.
ATTATTATTTTTGTTGCTGGCAAATTACCCACAAAGCCAACAGCAGCCAACTATTTTGTAAGCAACAACAATAGCAACAACATACGATACCTATTTGCAGGAACAGCTCCCAGCTCCTAGCTCCTGTTCCCAGATTCTGCTCCTGCTCCCAGATTCTGCTCAGGCTCTGCCAGAGCTAAGGATATTGTTGGAGCTGGAGCTGGAGCTGGAGCTGGAGCTGGAGCTGTCGCTATATTCTGTGCACTGCATCGCAGCCGCCAAAAAATTGTTTGAAATTCCTAACAAAGCATTTTAACAATTTGCTGACATTATAACGGCGACAAGTTGAGCGGAGTCAATAAACTGTTAACTGAAAAAACAAAATGCGCTAAAGTGAAAAGTGAAAAAAAGTGCTGATAGTAATAGACTGGAAAGACGTGCATCAATGGCCTTCCTTCCCCTTCCCCTTCCCCCTCCACAAATACCGTCCAAAACAACATGGCGGCCCAGCACGGTCAGCCATATCCGAGGAGAGGGGTTGGATAGAGAGGGGGGCGGGGCGGGTAAGGTGTTGCCTCCTGGGCTGGGAGATGCATGGGCTCTCCATTTGCTACTGTAACGCCACGTCATGGAATTGACAAAAAAAAGTTTACACAAAATTCTTTTAGCGATGACGATCATCGAAAACGACGATGACTACGTCGATGACGACGACGGCAACTGACTGTGCAAGTAGCATGGAACTTCATTTAAACGATAATAATCAGAGCTTTGGTTGAAATACACAACAACCTTTAGATCTGAGACTATCAACACTAAAGTATTATAGATGTTCATTAATTGTGTTTACTATGCAAAACTAAAATAACAGCCCCAAAACATTGCACATTTAAAATTAAATTTCTTTTTGATCCTTCAGCTTTAAATTTGTATACACTTTTTATATTATTTGCTTTTTAAAATCCAAATTCTAAATTTTATATACAATTTTTTGAGTACTTTTGATTAACTGTTCTTAATAATCAAAAATTAATAAAAAAAAAATAAAAAAGTGAATAAATAAAAAAATTAATTAAAAAAACATAAATAAATAAACATAGAAATAAAAGAATTTTTAATTAAAAAAAAATATTGAATCTATATTTTGTAAGTAATCATTTATCTTAATTAAGATAACTCAGAAGATCCGAATTTGTGAATAAAAATAACGCATTTATGGCAGATGAATAAATACTGGATACACTGTCCAGAGTGGAACAAGTGCTCAGCTTTCAGATTGGTTTATAAATAGAACGAGTATTTGAAATAAGTTTTGTTTAAAAGCCTTACAATAAAATAACCAACAAGTTATCTTAACAGTCTTATTACTATCGACTAACTATCGATAACTTTTAGGATACTATTAGGTAAAGCATAATATCCAGTTGTTGAAAATATTTTGGGCGCTCAAAATGTTCGATGTTTTGATTTCGGACCTTACAGAATTCAGTGTGATAGCATAATACCAAAAATCACTAAAAAGTTGAGAGATTGTTGGTCTCATGCTGCTGTGGTCACACTGTTCGTCAGCTGTGAACAACAAACAAATAAATAACATTGAGCACAAAAATAAAGAGAAAATGGACAAAATGGACAGGATAAGAAAAGTAGCAGCGACTAATACCCTAATTATTAAATTAACAATTATTAATTATAAAAATCCCATCAAAATATTTTTTTTTCGGTCAAGTCTCACAATATTGACCTCTGTTGCTCCTCTTCAATAAGTCAAATTCGCTCTTTGTGTTCCAAGATCTCAATTTGGCTCTTATTTTGCTGCTTGTTGGTCGCTATTGCTGCTCAAAATGATTTCGACTAGTCGAAACACTGAACGAATCGATGTTTTGAAAGGTAAAAAAAAAAGCTGCCAGCTGTCATTAAACAGTGCTGTGAAACACCCGAACATTTTTTGAGCTGCCCAAATTTAGGTACTGGATACGAGGGTTTAGAAATAGCCTTACAAAATAATTTCGAGCCAGTTTGCAACCCTTTTTTTTATATGGAGTTGACACCTTTCAAACTGAATTTTCAACAACTGGATACTATGCTTAAGTTGGAGGATTTAATAGGACTCTGGGTAAGAAATTTTTGCTATATGGATACTAATAACTTTCAAATTCTAATTCAATGCATTCCAATTAAAAGTAGAACTCAAATATATGTATATTAGGGTGTCCCTTATTTGGTCAAAGTCAATATTTTTAAACGCATACGGGCTAGTTTTGTTCATTAGGTCCTAAAGAACTCAGAAATAAATTTTCACCTCAATCGGAGTATGATAACCCGTGCCGACTTGGATCGGAAAATTTAAAAATTATATAGGAAAAAAAAATTTTTTTTTTTTTTTTTAATTTTTTATTTTTTTATTTTGTTCATTTGGTCCTAAAGAACTCAAAACCAAGTTTTCACCTTAATCGGAGTACGATAACCCATTCAAATTTGCATCGAAACATGCAAAAACAGTGTTTCAACACTGATTATAAATTTTTCGATGATTTTTCATGTTTCGATGCAAATTTGAATGGGTTATCGTACTCCGATTAAGGTGAAAACTTGGTTTTGAGTTCTTTAGGACCAAATGAACAAAATAAAAAAATAAAAAATTAAAAAAAAAAAAATTTTTTTTTTTTTTCTATATAATTTTTAAATTTTCCGATCCAAGTCGGCACGGGTTATCATACTCCGATTGAGGTGAAAATTTATTTCTGAGTTCTTTAGGACCTAATGAACAAAACTAGCCCGTATGCGTTTAAAAATATTGACTTTGACCAAATAAGGGACACCCTAATGTATATGTATTGAAAAGTGGACGGTAAGTTTTTTGCTTTCAACTTATTTGCAAAGAGGTGGAACTTGAAAGCGACTTGCAACTTATTGGTTTTGCGTTGCATCATCATCATTATCATTATCATCGTCATCGTCATCGTCATCGTCAGCGACAACATGAGAATCAGCTGCATACACGCCGCAAAGTATGCAACAGAAAGTTATTAAAACAGCTGGCTCTCCTGCTTACGGCCAATACTGAGCGCTAGGGCGTAGTTTCTTAGCTGCACAACAGCTTTTTGTTTTACTTCCTATATGTTATTTTTGATTGCATTATTTGTGTTGTTGTTGAACATCTGTCTGAAAGCGTATGGCAACGTAAACTACAATTATATTAAATTTATTTTATTATTTTTTAAAAATCATTTTACGATATTAAATTGCTGAGAATTATGCATCGTTGCATGCTGTGCTCACATGCAAATGCATTTGCATATGTACAGATTAGTTTATAGCACGCTCCGAATTGTGCAACAGAAGGTGGTAACTACATGAGTTGAGGTGTGAAATCTTTCAATGGCTTTTTGTTTAAATTAAATTCTCTAGCTTAAGTCCGTTTTATGCGAACGACAATTGCAGCCGCTGGCAATAAAATTGTTTGTTTATCTAATACTAATGTTCAATGATAATAAAAACAATATTAAGCTGGAGCTATGAATAGAAAATGCTCTAATTAAATCTACACCGACAATACAATACACTGAAATTTGAAGAACATATTAATCATTTTATTCTCATACATAAAAACAAAACAATATGTTCTATTTATCAATTTATGATACAAAATCAAATGGGCTCAAAATCTTCGAGTTTATTTTATCATTAGTTAATTTTTCCGTCTTCTATGTGAAAAAGAATGTTAAGAAAATCTAACATGTCTATTATCTGGATGCCTCCTTTTCCCATCTAGTCTTCCTTTCATGGATGGATGCATTTTTTTTTTAATTACGAGGCAGTTAGTACTAAGCTGCAAAACCTATTGACTCATCTTAAATTAATTATTATTATATGAAATAATAAAATTATTATTTATATTATTATAAACAAGCCTTAAACATAATTTTTTTAATGTAATGTAATATATATGCAAGGATTTATATTGAACTGAATCGTGAATTTGAAAGTGACAAGTTAATGTGACTATTATGTTTAGTGGAAAAATGTGTAAGCGTTTTTACAAACAGACTGATGATGTCTATACTATCCCATTTTAAGTGTAGGGTGTGAAAAACAAACCACACACACACACACACGCACACACATATAGACACTAATAAACAGTTTGTGCATAAGAAAGATTCATAATTACGATAAACAAGAGAGAAAACAGCACACAAAAAATGGGCTTACAATGGCGCCAGAGATAAGCAAATGCTGCCTCTAGTTTTGCAGCAAAGATATTTTCTTTTTGTTGTCGCTGCCTCTGTTGATGCCTCCCGTATTGGCCCAAGCAAACAAATGTGATAAATCACAGAGAAGGCCGGAGGCAGTCGACCAGTGGGCTGCATCAATCAGAACGCGGTGCTTTTAATTGATATTGTTTGGGCATGGCTTTAATTGGACAGTGGCTGGTAATAAACCATCGAAATTATCGTTCATGCTCCGCAAAACAAATTCACCACAATTTCACCAACTGTTAATCGACTAACAACGATGTATAGCTCACAATGGCGTATTGTATGTCGCCGTTTGAGGGATTTTCTGCTATGAAAATGATATTCGGAACAACTCTGAAATTTATACAATTTATTCCTGTTTTTGTTGTATACAATATGTATTATAAATGAATAAGGACATGCGGATGTATGTGCATGTGTCACGTCATTAATTGGATCATCTAGCGGCGGGAACAATGAAAATAATTATAATTATAATAAGAGTGACAACAACAAGAGAATTTTTTTATAATGTATATTGTTGTATGCACTTCATTTTCGATGTTGCACGGTGCATTAACAATACTGAAATTAATTAAAATTTGTTGTGCGAATCGCGTGCTCATAGAGCGCTGAACGCAGACCAATCAATCAATCAGTCAATCAGTCAGTCAGTCAGTCAGTCAATCAGTCGATGAGTCAGTCAGTCAATTAAATTTGATCATCTTGGCTGCTTTTAAGCATTGTCCGTTTGTCAGCGACATTGCATTTATGAGTGACCTCCAGTCTGCATTCCCCTCCTCGATTTCACCGACCCCCTTTAACCGTTACCGTCACCGTCACCGCCACCGCCACCGACACCTCTGTGTCATCAACAAATTTACCCCGCAGCCGAGGCCAACCAATCAGCTAAATTATGTACTCATACCAAAACACTTAAAATGCATTTGCCAGACAGACGGACAGACGTACAGATGCTCAAACGGGGAATGCAGAAGAGGTAGGCAGAGCATAAAGAGACAAAGGGGGACAGGGACGGGGACACAAACTGCTTTCGGGCACTGTTTATTTCACGCTGGGCTCAGCAATGTTGGTCAAATGTGTGTTTGACATTTTCGTTATGTTTTTGGCTAGGAAACGTGCACCATTTAATGCTTTAGCATTTATTGTTGTTGTTGTTGTCATTATTGCTGTTGTTATTGTTGTTGTTATTATTGTTGTTGTTGTTGCAGTGTCGGTGTCTGCGGTGGCTGGCACTATAAACTGCTTTTGCTTTCGTATTTTGCATAAAATTTCTCAAAATTGTGTGCATTTGTTGAGGTTGTTGTTATAATTTAGTTGAAAATTGTTGTTGCATGCAAATACACACACACACACACACACATAGGTATACGCACTGCAATCCTGTGAATTTGAATGCTTTGGCATATTAACCCATTAGCGTTATTTGCACAAGCATCTTGCACAATGAATAGCTTAATCAAATTATTTTCTTTTGTGTGAACAAGTCAATATTATGAAAAGATAAATTTGATTGGTTAAAATTTCATTTGAATTTGTTTATTTGTTTATTTGCAATACATTTTTAACTTCCAAATTCCATTATTAAAAACGTATACGTAATATATAAGCTGATCTTAATTTGATCTAAATACTCTCTCTTACTCTGTCACCATCTTTTCTTTACGCTGCATGTATTATTAATATATTCACTTAATCAATAATACCAGATTCTGCTAGTCTGTATCAGAGGGATATTTTAAATGAAATACAAAGATATTTTCGATACTTCTTTCAAAAACATTAAACATATTATATTACTGACTATTGTACAGACACTTAGAAGACTTACTTATAGTACTTTCTGTTGATTATTTGAACGAACACATTGTCTATGAAGTAGTGGAGAACTGAACAATGATGGGTTAATTCAAATGTATATTTACATTTTCAATTAAATTTCTACAAAGAGCCAACTCATTCGTTTACGCGTTTTCGCTTCAGTTTTTTAGCGTAAATATCTAATGCGATGGTCGGTTTTAAGCTCTGTCACACGTTCAATGCCCCTATGGCTATGGTTTGCCGGGGGGTAATAACCATTTGGGTCCAAGTACAGGAAAATAGTCGTATGAAAATGTCGCCTGTTTCGCAGTTGGCTGAAAATTGGTCTGCAAATGCTCTGCCAACAGTAATTTCAGCAACGCGAATTGGATTTGCGGCTTATAAGCACGTTTATAAATTACTGATTCGTCTATGGTCTATGGACTCGACTCGTGTGAATGCGAGTGTGAGTGCGAGTACGAGTGCGAGAACGAGTATTTGTCCAGTTTTGCCAGCAAATGAATAAATTAAATATTCTAACATTAAAATTGCGTTTGCGCGTTGCTTTAATTAACTTTTGGATACAATTTTGTAGATGGTTAACTTTGAAAATGGAATTCAGACTCCTAATTTCGCATTAATATGTATTAAAAAGCATTTGGTCAAAGGACTAACCGACCAAAAGGACCATCGATCTGACCAAATGATTAAAACAAAAAACTGTTCCCAAACAATTTCAATGATCCGAAAGAGGGATTATGTCAGCTTAGTGCTTGTTATTGGCCTAATACAGCTGTTTGACCTTTTCCAAATAAGTCGAGTCAAATTCGGTCGAATTAATTAAGCCATTAAATATCGTTAAAAGTAAAAACAATTTATAACAAGCGCTAATGCCTAACACGACTAAAAGATACCCAGCTTAAAGATTAATTCTACTCTAAATGTGAGGTAAAGTACTTTAAAGATATATAAATATATAAGCTGCAATAATTAAAGAGAATAGCGGTATAATAATAATGATAAAGTGAGGTTGCTCAATTTTCTACCCTATATACTTTCTATGCTTAAATTCTCATGCATTCATTCAATATACTGACAACAAGAAAAAAACTTCCCTTGTAAAAATATTATTCTTATTGTTTGTTTTTTAAATATTCATTTTATTGTGTAATTGGCCTTAGTAAATTATGTATATACATCAATTTATAGCTATAAAATGTTTGTAATTGCTTAACAGGTTTTTTTAGATCTGATTCGTTATAAAAAATTTGTAATTTGCCACTAATTAATAATGATGACTTTGGTGCGTTTGTAAAGTTTGAATGAAAGTATGAATATGAAAATCAAGTAACATGAATTAGTTAAAAGAATCGAAATTTAATGGATTCTTTGCAATCGTTCGCTTACGGATCGTGTGAGTAATACGTTTATGAGCAAATTACGCATACGATGCGATAGCCAGCGGCCCAATAAATAAGTGACCCTAAGTACAGCATGAAATGCTGGAATGAGAAAGTACAAATGCATTTACATTACCATTTCCATTTGCAGTCTTATTTCCATATACATATTTGTATAATTAAAATTTGTTTTAATGCAATATTAAAAGAGAAATCATGAAAGAATATTAAATTCAACTGGCATAAAATGGAAATTAAATTAAATCGCAGCTGCAATGATATAAACAACAAATTATATCAGGCGACAATCGGGCTGAATTTCCGTTTGAAATTTTGTTCTATTTATTTCTGGATGCGTTTTGTGAGCACAGATACACATACACAGATGCAGATACATTTACGGCAACAGTAGACAGAGATGTGGATTCACACATTCAAATATTGTAAACGGCCATATGCCTGAACCGAATGACCGATTAATAAATATGTATGCATAAAATTTAATTTAAATTCTTCCTATGCCCATTTAAGCGCCGAGAATTACCGGGTAATTTCATCCAGAATCTTTTTGCACCTGCTTTTATGACCATATAGAGTGTGCCAAATTGGCCACAAGTCTTGTGAAAATTGCCAGTAAGTACGAATTCTAGGTACGAATACTCGAAACACCCGTGAGTCTGTCATATGCCCTTTCAACTTTACCAAACATTTCTACTCACAAAATGTCAATTAATTTAAGCTTTTATTGCTTATTTGGCACATTATTTCATGGCCCTAGCAATATTTCAAAAATGTTTACAAATAATTTACCCATTCATATCTTAGCCATGCCACTCCTTAAGATATTGCCATGAAGACTCTTTTTATATTTTTAGTCCACAAAATTCCAGAAAGACGTATTAAATTATTTGCTAAATTCAAAATGAAATTTATGCTTATCATACCAAAATAAGCGTTTTGCTTTGCAACTGGCAATTCCGTAAACTACATAGCTATTTTATCAATATATTGGAAGTGCTTTTCTGAGAAAATTGTTTCTTACAATTTTCATGATAATTAAAACATAAGTTGAGAGCGAAGATATAGTATACTTAAAATTTGCCACAGAACTTGTGAGCTTTAATCAACTCAAGAAATGGCAGGTGAAACAAAAAGAACATTACAACTGAAAATTGAGATACTAAAATACAAAGATGCAAAGAAAGGCATAAAAAAATAAACAAGTATATAAATACTCGATCGATCCTTGTGCTCATACCCTTTAATATAGCAGGAATGGGCTTATTTAATCTAAGCGATTGTATTTGTATATAAGTATAGGAAAGTATAAACCAAGTTTATAAGTTGAATTTGAAGGTCATTTGAATCTGCATGAGCTTTGAATTCTCTATGAATTCCACAGCGATTAATAGAGATATCGAAGAAATTTATTTGGACTTTTCGAATTATGTGAGAAAAATCAAAACATTTATTTGAAAAAGTGAAATATTAAATAATAATATAGGGTGTTTGCTAGTCGACCAGTTAAATTCAGAGCCGTAGAAGAAGCAGGGTATCTGCAAGTCGGGCACTCGCTACTTGAACATTTTTCCTTTTCTTATATATATATTTTTTTATATTATTTTTATTGAGCATTAACACTTGGCATTGTCAGAGCTAAGTACTTTGTAATGGCAATTAAGTGGAAGCTAAAAAAACATTTAGGCCACAAACAGAAAGACAGACTGGAAAAGAGACGGGAAGCTAGGACAGATAGGGGAGACAGAGAAAGACAAAGACAAAGAAAAACAAAAACGGACAGACAGTCGATAAAGGGGCACTTCAATTTGCACTTCATCTGTCTGAGCTCACACACTCGGGGAACTTGAACTGGTAATTGCAAATTGATTTAGCCATATGCATTAGTTGATACATTTATAATTATGCTTTTCACTTTTCGCTTTTCACTTGTCGGCCGCTTCAAGTGCCCACAACTGATGGGGCAACGAAGCTGAATGCCACGAGAGCATTTCAAGGGGGGTTCAATGAATGGCATTAAGTGATTTCGTTTTTCGGTGGCACGGATTGCCTGCCACTGGGTGGGGCAAGAAGAAGAAGAAGAAGAACACGTTTGAGACAACACAGCAGTCGAGCTGCTAAGCAACAAAAATATCCCAGCAAAAGGGGCAAGTCAAGTAACAGGGCATAGTAGGAGGAGGAGGAGGAGGAGGCAGCAGTCAAGACGAGGCACATAAAAACCACTATAAACTTTATTAATTTTAATTAAAAACACTACACTCATTCTCTCTCTTAGAGTTAAATTCCCGTGCACATCTTTCGCCTGCTTGTGTTTGTGTGCGTGACCATTGGGCAATGTTTTTGTTTTTTGTCTTGTGTTTTTTGCTGCTGGTTGCCGGCCCCTCGCTGCGTGTTGTAAGCCGCAGAACGCGTCCTGGCCAGCAGGCGGTGAGCAGTTAAAAACAGGAAAGCCATCAACAAAGTTAGCCCAGCGAAGCCGCAGCTCAAATGCCCTTACCATTTATCCACAGCCAAATACTTTTTTGGTAATTACCTTTAACTAAATAATGTTTATTGTACAACATTTGATTTGATTTGATTTTCTTAACTGCCATTAACTGATCAATGGAATCATAAAATTAAATAGTATGTTTTATCCGATAATTATTTATTATTTTTTTGACCTCTTATTAATTACGTAAGCTTAAACAAATAATTCAACCCAACTACCATAAGAAGTTCTAATTTAATATAATTAACAAGCAATTGTGTTTCACTATACTTAGATATCATTATTTTCCGTATTTACATTTTCTTTGGAATAGTCTTGCTGCTGTTCACAATAAATAATTGACGTTTACGTACTATTAATTATAAATATTTCAGTATATACAAATCTCATTTGAAATGAGGTACTAATAATTGAAACAAGTTATTTTTAATAACTATTAATTACTCGATGGAATTCATTCCGAAATTCGTTATGCCCCAATTGGTGAGTGTATTACAATGAAGAAGCTGCAACTGAAAAATCTGGGCAAAGTTTGTGCCCAAAAGGCGTAAGACGTTTCGGGTGGTTAGGTGAAGTGTAGGAGGGGCAAGGAGGGGGACAGGGGAAGTGGAAGGGGGTTTGCTTTAAGGGTCAGTGGTTGAGGGTTTGTCGAGCTAAGGACTTGGGGTCGCCGTCGCCGTTGCCGTCGCCGTTGCCGTTGCCGTTGCGAGTTGCTTATTTATTGTTTTGGCGGTGCGCGGCAGTTGGCCGCTTAATGCCATAAAAAACAAAGGTGCCACGGCGATAAACAATAAAGAAGGCGCAGATGGATGGGCGGGGCCAAAACGTTTTATGCAAATTTATGACTTAAAAAACAATTTTTTGTATTATTAATTTTAAATAGCCACCGAAAAATAAAGAAAGATGAAGAAATGAACAGAATAAAAAAAAATATATAACAAATACAGAATAAATGTTACTCGGTTTTGCACTTCAGCCTCAACTCGCACTCAGACAGAGTCTCAGTTGTAGTCTCAGTCTCAGTCTCAGTCTGGCATACTCATATTCAGACTCTCACTCAATGCTTATTAACTACCTATTTTTATTCATTGCTTTGACGGCGTCTAACGGATGTAAAGGACTCACTGCTCGAGCTTCGTCTGGCCAGGCTATCGAGCGGCCCGAGCACACTGAGCAGGGCTGGCAGAAGGATTAGGCCATGTGCTGCTCCAATGAGCACAATGCCCAGGTACATGCGGAAATAGAAGACCTGAAAGACCTGCGATTTGGAGAATGCCAGCACAACAATGCCGGCGAACTTGGTCAGCGTAATCCCGGACAGGACACTACTGCCTGTGACGCTCAGGGAATGGAAGGCTCGCTCCTGGGCGCTGCCCTTGGCCCCCTTAAAGGAGCGCACAATGTGGGCGACGAACTCAACGCCAATGCCGACACAGACGACCAGGTTAACCAACGAGATGGCATTCAGGGTTATGCCCCACGCCCACATCATGCCCCCCATGTTGATCAGAATGCAGACGACCATGAAGAGCACAATTAAAGCGGACGTAATATCGAGTCCGGTCAGCAGCAGGGTTACCCCAAAAATGGCTGCCAATGAGAGGCCGAGTGACACCAACGCATCGTCCCAGATCGTCAAATACTGCTCGTAGAATATGAAGAACACGCAGTAGGGAAACACTTCCGTCTCCACGCCATTCTTAGCGAACATCCCATTGAGCTCCGCCTGCACCCGACGCGCCTCCCGCAGCGCCGCCACGAACTTGTCCGACGTCGTCGACGTCGTCGAGTATTGCATGAAGTGCGTGTCCCCGACGGTGGCCAGTCCCTCGTCGTCCAGCGTGTAGATGACGGCCTGCAAGGACAAGCAGTATTCAAGTTCAAGTTAAAACGGGTGAATTAAAAAACATACTTAATTTCCTTATTTTAACAGTAGAGATTTTTATACCCGTTACTCGTTCCCAATTTATTTTAAATGCAACGATGTGAATCGATCGATTAAACAAGAAAATAAGTTTAGTACAGCCTAAGTTTAGTACAGCATGTAGATTTCAAAAAAGTTACGATACAAGGAAAAAAAACACGAATTCCGGGATATAACCTATTTCCTTTAATCCAAATACACCGAATACCGAGTTCAGATACGTTTTTTCCTCATTTCGCTCTTAGTAAATATTCTGATCATCGGGACTCTATAGAAATGTGTTAATTGCATCAAGGATTTTGGGCTTATTTCGCTTGTTTATGTCTTCATACTTTCAATATGTTTTCATTGCCATTCGAATGGCATTGAATTCAAAACACATTTGGTATTAAATTAATGAAGCATTTATATCCGAATGGCCAAATCTGTTTCAAAGTATTCAAATAAAGTTATAAAATCTTGAAAAACTGCATTTAAATTGCATTTTTTTTTATCAAAAGCACCTGATAAAACTAAACTGTCTATTAAAATAGACAGACAGAAGGATATGGAGGAGTATAAAACTTGTAATCTAATTTATTAAAATTGTTTTTCGTTTTTAAAAATAGTTAGGCTCGAGTGATCTCAATTTTCAATCTCAACCATAACAAAGTACGAAACAAAAAATGGTTTTACTTACGTCCGCATAGGAAGGTCGTCCCGCCTTTGCGCATTCGGCGTCGGGAAGATCGGAGAGAAAGAAGGGCACATATTTGTCAAATGTATCGGAGCTGGGTCTCAGTCCGTCCTCAGTGAATTCCCGTTTACAGGGCAGACAGTCATCGCTTTTCGAATCTGCAAAGAATCAGCCAAGAAAAGCGTTGAATGAACTGATTTCGACTCAATAAATAACGTGTGTGTACTTACTACTTGGACAGAAATGGCCAGTTGTGATATTATACTTGCAGCAATCGGAGATGCTTATCCAGTCGATGTAGTCGTCAATCCAGGAAGATGCTGGCCTGGCCAGCGAGGTGATCTGCGGGTATCGCGACTGAGTGTAGAGCTGCACGGCGAGTGAATCATTGTTGCACTCGACGCCGCCGCAGATGAAATTCTGATGCTCGGGCTTGTTGTAGTCAAGTCCCGGCTTGAGGACCCAGTAGACGGGGGCGCCCATGGCCAGCAGCTCGTCCATGTATCGGAAATACTTGACCACATGCGAGTCCTGAGGCATGGACATTTCCTGATCGAGACCCGTCTCAATCGAGGGCATCACCATGAGCGATAGACAAGTTATCACTGTGAAGATCAGCAGTACAATGATCTTAACGGGTCTGAAAGAAAATTGGAAAAGACATGGCTGCAATTAACTATGGTTTGAATTAAATATCAAATTTTCAATGGGTGCAAATTAATAATTGATATTATTATAAGTAAACTGTAATTACCAATATTTTAATATGTGAATGAAAACAAATAAATTAATAATAATTATATATAAATATATATATTAAATACAAAAAAATTATGTTAATGAAAACTAATAATTAAATAATATCTATAAAAAATAGATATTCAACCTGATCCGAATCTCACTTTCGATAAGATTTGTCGGAATTGAACTTCTTTAACCTGCTCTAATACCATTTCGGGGATATTCAGCGGAATGATATCACTTTGAGTTGATGAGTTTAAGTCCGATGAAGCGAAATACGATCATTTTCAAACACTTATTCTAAATTCATATGATTATATAATAAATTAAAAGCATTCTAATTTTTTTTTTTTTTTACAAATAAATAGATAAATAAGATGTGGGTCTAACTCACTTGCTCAGCAGGAAGGGAGCGTAAAAGTTCTTAAAGATCTGCTCGAGGACGCCGACCTCCTTGGATGTTTCCGGCTTGGACTTGGAGCGCACACAGCACAACATGTCCAGGCGTCCGTCCCGATAGCGCTGCTCGTCGATGGCCATCAGGGCCACAAAGGCCGTGATCTGGAGCAGGAAGTCAAAGAGGATGGCAGCTCCCGCGTACATGGCGAAGGTCTTCACCGCGGGCATCTCGGAGATGGCTCCAATGGCGAAGCAGGCGAACTCGCTGCTCGCCGTCTGGATAATTGAGGGTCCCACCTGGCCAATGGCCTCGCCGATGGCCTCGTGGATCGTCTCGAAGCGACTGTGGTCCAATCTCTGATAGGTGTGGACCATTATGAAGATGTTGTCCACGCCAACGGCGAGTACCAAGAACGGTATCACCTCGATGGCCAGCATTGTCGTCGTTATGCCAATATATCCCCAGAAGCCCAGGCTGCAAATCACAGACGCCAGGACAATCACAATGCCGCTCACGGCCAACATGATGCGGGAGTCCCGCAGGAAGCCCAGACAGCTTCGAATGCGACCCAGGGCGATGGCCACGTAGAGGAACATGACCACATAGCTGATCACCACGGTTCCCACTTCGCCCTCGGACAACTCGACAATCGCATCCTGAATGGATCGCTCCGCGGAGTAGGCGATGTCCAGGCGCTCACTGCTGTAGTTCCTCATCAAGTCGACGAATCGCTTCTCCCAGGCAAAGCTCGGCTCCAACTTGGACTCGTTGTTCTGGTTCTTACCCAGGAAGGTCAGCACGAGGCCAGTGGCCAGCATATAGTCTGGATCCTCGCCAATCTCCACCTTGGGCATGCCGCCCACAGCAATGCCCGGCTCAATGGGTCCACCATAGGTGCTGAAACAGTCCTCCATCATGGGAACACTATGGGAATATGGGAATATGGGAAGATATGGAAAGAGATTCTCCGACATGAGCAACAATTGCTAAAATTGTTGAATTCCACTTACCGCAAACAGTCCTCCAGTTGATTCAGATAATTGATGGTATAGTTATTGTTGTCCAGGTAGGAGTTCTGGAATCGGGACATATCATTCTGGAAGTAGCCGTAGATGGACTGAATCAGACAGTCGTCCACAGTGGGCGTCACTCCAGGATACAGCACGGGTGCATAGCAAATCTTATCCAATCCAGCACCTTCGGACATTCCCAGCTGCATTATCTGCTCCTGAAGCTCGAAAACTTCCTGCAGGAAACTCTGCTCAAAGGCGGGTCCAAAGGTGAGTACACCGCTGGCCGTCTCATGTGTGAACTGAGTGGAGATAAAGACATGAAAGGATTCATTGGGATTCATTAAATACTCGCTTACTCATGTGGACTTCAAATATTTTTGTAAAAATTACAGTAACAATGTCAAAAACTTGAAATAAAATTGAAAGTATCCAATAAAAAGATGGAAGGCAAAAACTATTAGAATTCAAATAGCATTTGGACCAAAAAAACTTGGGCAAATCATCAAATAAAAGTTTTTAAACCTTGGTCTTCTAAGTTTAATTTCTTTATTACAAGCCCTATAGTGATGTAAGAAGGCATCGAAATCACTGCGGACGGCAGTCCGCGCTAGTGACGAAAGCAGCACGAAGGGTGCGAAATATCAACAACTCGATTATCTCGGAACTGATTTTTAGAAACTTTAACTAGATCATTTTTTTAACTAAATCGATTATCGTGAGAAATCTACAATTCATTGCATTTGCGGAGTTAAGTTCAGTAATTTATATGTTAGAGCTTAAGATTGCTTTAAAATCAATAAATTGGGGCAAATAACTATTTGAACAAACGATTGGAAATGGTCAACGTCCCAGAATTAAATTTGATATGCTGTTTTATACTTATCAAGACATAAGGAGATTATTTAAACTCGATAGTTCAAATATTGAATTTTAAAAACAGACAAGGTTGACCCCTTGCATTAAATCGATATCTTAAGGCCAAAAATTATCTATAGGAAATTAATTAAGTTTGAATGCAACATGAATTAAGAGACTAAACTCTGATCATAATGACATACTTAGAAGTACGCGTGTACACGTATTTTGCATTTAACATAACGTTCTGTTTTATTTTTTTTGGGAAAACTTGAACCTTGATTTTTTTTTTCTGTCGATTCACAGTTTAGATTTACATTACTAGTTCCAAATTGTGTCCTTAGTATTATTCGCCTAAATTCAAATAGGGAATCGGAATACTCACTGTACTTTTGTTAGTCGGCTTCACAAAGATCTGGTTGGTGCGATAGAAGGGTCCGAAGTGCTGATCGAAATAGTCCTTCTCGATGCGGGTTTGACTCAACTCGCTGGCCCACAGCTCGACGGGATCTGTGGTCACCTTCATGTAGAGCACTCCGTATCCGAGTCCGCCAATTGCCCAGGAGCACAGGGCGAGTACCAGCACGGGGTGCTTCGCACAGAAGGTGCCCCAGGCACGACAGCCGACGTAAAGGAACTCGCCATATAATGTCGGCATTCGGACATTGGGTCCTCGCCGGTCTCCCGTGGCGCCCCAGCAAATGAAGGCGGCGATGATCAAGCCCACGACCAAGGCCACGATGAAAGTGATGCCGTAGAGACCGGCTATCTGCCAGGGATCCTCGTATCCGGTGGGTGCCTCGGTCAGCGGACAGGACTCTTCGCAATCGATGCAGGCACAGGCGTAGTTACCCGCGTAGCTCTGTCCACAGTCGAGGGGATGGAGCTTCAGGTAGATGTCCTCGGATCCCTCGGCCGCATCCTCGGACCACATATAGTTGATCACGAAGGGCACATAGTCACTGTTCTCCGCATCGCCCATGAAGTGATACCATCTGCGGTAGTTGCAGGTCCGGGCATTGAAGGCCCCACATCCCAAATCCATAGCTGGTCGTCCCGTCTGTGGATGCTGGATGGAGGAGCAGCTGTTGTAGATTCTCTGCACAGTCTCGTCCTCGATGCGATAGTCGATATGCTCGACAAAGCTGGCCCCGGCGGGATTCAACTCCAAGTAGGGGGTCAAGAAGAGCGAATGATTCTGGGCACAGGTCATGGCGCAGACACTTTGGGCCATGTTGGTCGTACAGGTTGGACATCTGGAATAGACACCATCCGCTTGGGTCAATCCTCCGTCCATGGTGATTATCTGTTTGGCATCACAGCACAACTTCAGCTCCTCATCTCCATTCTCACCCTTGTACTCCGCATATAAGGTGGGACAGCGCCTGGCGAAGACTGCCTCCGCCTCCGCATCATTCAAAGCAAGGGCTGGGCCTGTGTAGGCCAGATTCTGGGCATGTTCGCCAATAAAATGACTCTGTCCATACCAAATGCACTCGCCCTCTTCGCCCTCACTCAAACACAACTGCGTCCCCGTCGTCAACAGCAACAGGACGACAAGTTGACGCTTCACTTCCATCTCTCACGGAACACAACACAAATATTTAATAAAAAAAAAATAAAATAAATAAATAATATTATTTGGAGCTCAGTTGACCAGTAGCCACTGTGCGTGCACCACTTGACCAGCTCACGGATTGACTAGCAACTGACTAGCTGACTGACTAACCAACTGGAATCCAACTCGAACTGGCCTCACTATCAAATTGAAGTGCTCTCTGCTCGACTCCGATAAGATTTCAATGTCGATTCGTTGATTCCGACAATTCCGACAATTCGACGATTCGCCGATTAGCTCTGAGCTCCATTAAGAACCCAATGCGGCTTATCTATCCAGGTAGATAAGCCAGCAGCTGCTCGTTGGCAGCCGGTTCGGAAATCGATTAGAGAGTCACAGTTGTTATACGTACTTATTGTTTTATTTGATTGGCAGCAACAACATTGTAATTGATCTCTCACCATTGATATCAGGTTAAATAGCTTTTATCAATCAGGGAAAATTTAGCTTTTATTTGAAATATACCTTAAGTGCTACTTAAAAAGTCAAAAAGAAAGGTTTTCTGTTTAAATATCATAAAAAACATTCAGTTTGGCATCATCATTAATTACGATTCATTTCCGAATTTACTTAAATTTAATTATGTTTTTATTTATTTACATATATTATTCACTTATAATAATTTTCTATTTACATATCATTACATAATTAACATTCAGTTTGTCATCATCATTTTTTTACGATTCAATTTTTTATTTAGTTAAATTTAATTAGAATTAACTTTTTTAATACATTTTTTATGCAATGTTAATATTTTTATGGATATTAATCTGGAAATATAAAAAATTATAATATATTTTAATCCACTAATAATTATTTTATCTTTATGATATGCCAAACTTAGGCTGGTAGTTGAATTTGACCTGAAATAAATATCTTATCACTAAAAATGTTGTAAATATTTTCAATTTAAATTGAAGATGATTGTCCTAAAAAATTAACCAATCGAGAAACGAACAAGAATTTTAGTTAACATTAGAAATACTACAATCTAAACATGAGATACTAATATTTATAAAAAAAATGCTTGTAAATGATTATTTAGAACTTTTATTGAGACAAAATATTGGGAATAATGGTTAAGATCAAACTATTATCTATTGATTGCATTGAATTAATTTATTATGAATTTTTAATTCATTTAAATTATGGGTTTCGCTTTAGCTAAAAATATTCAGGGATTTTTATAAATGATTCACTTGGTTGTTTTTTTTGTTCTACCTTCTAGTCGATATGATTGCCTTTTGTGGCGCTGTATAATTTTATGATATGCAAGTGTTTTAACATTGTTGAGACTCTTGGAATGCTTATCTCGGACTCGGGGAACAGGTGTTCAATTTTAAAATCGTCAACTAACGACGGTAGTCGAGTTATAGCGATTTTCACTTATCGGACTCCAAGCAGCTGCTTAACCAGCCGGCGACACGTCGTCACCAGGCCTATGAATACCCCAGCTGAGTACCAGGTGTGTCCGGTCTATGATAAGCAACTAATATCCCAATAAGAAATCCCAATAACACTGAGAAATTACACGTTAATTACTAGCACAGTTTCCTATAAAGAGTCACTCACAGATGAAGACGCGACGAAGATAATCAATTTAATTACACTTCAAAGATAAAATGCAGGGCTATTTTACAAGGAAGACAAGATTCCATGAAGGGAGTATCTTTTTTTCTTTAAGTATTTTTAATACTTCTTACTATAAATAAAAGGCTCCCCCCTATTAATAATAATAATAATATTGAGCAATTAGTTGGGCTCGATTATACGTTATTGATCTTGGTAAAAATAAATATGCAACGGGTGTATTGAGTTTGTAGCGTAGCAGCCAAAAGGACGCATAAATAGCATTAATAATTAATTTTTTTGAATAATATTGTATAACATTTTGGATTTCCTCAGATATCCCAATCTGATCTAGATCAAGTGGAAACCTTCAAAGATCATTTTTTGTATTATTTGCATTTATTAAAATATTAGTGGTTTTTTAACAGAATAAGTACGGGGTGTTTAACAGTCGAGATTGCTGGACTGTAGCCTATCCAACTAGTTTTATCATAGCTCTCTATGAGATTCAAACTAAACGATGCTTGAGCATTATATATGAATTTATTTGAATTTATTTATTTAGTATTCCATGAGCTAACAGTCAGAAAATTTTAAGCAATGTCATAAGGTTTAGGTTTTATAATCAAAATAAATTAGTTACATAAGATATGGAAAAGAAGTTTTACAACACGAAACAAAAGAATTGTATACAAAAAGCCGCAGCATCTTGGAGTGAAGAGGATAGACGCCCAAACAGAGATCAGGATCAGGACAATAACGAGAAGCAGTTGCAGCAGACCGAGGTCCTCGACGACTTGGCCGTGGTCCCGTCCAATCTTCAAGCGATTAGCCAAGTCCAAGTGGAGCCGATAGTTTTGAGTGAGTATTTCTGAGTTGGGGAAATATGTAGCCTATCACATACATATTTATCACGTACGGCAACTTTATACCATTCATTCGATATGCAGCAAATAACGAGCGCAGACGCATTCTACTAAAGTTGGCTGCAGAGTATCACAAGTTGGTGCGAGACATCGAGTGGCATCTGCCGAAGGACGAGCCCAGTTCGGGGATACGCTTGGCAGCTGCTGCGAGCCAAAGCCAGCCATTGTCGAGGTATAGGGATCTGGGTGGACAGCAGGAGGACTTACAAGAGGCAAGTCTTCGGTCTATTGGCTTTGTCGATCTCTTTCGACAGCGCATGTACTTCGATCGATTGGGAATACCGCTAACGACTCTGGAACTGATCTATATGGGGGATAGTGAGCGTGAATGGCGTCGATCCCAGGGCCAGGACCAGAACCAGGACAATGAGTACTCGGTAAATGAATACGTGAAGTGCCACGACATCTGCACGCAAACTGATCACGATGACGAGGGCAGCGATGGCGATGGGCGACTCCACGGCGGTTATCGACTATCGATAACTCAAGTCCCTGAATTACAATCGAAGCAGAGTTGCGATTGCGTTGCTTGTGTCCAACGCAAGAGGGAACAAGATTCTTTTCATCCGACATACAATTCAAATAAATTGTCTAAATTTGCTTCGAAGAATCGACGATCTGACTCGCGATCTTCTGATCGGAACTACAATGCATCGAGTGAGCGATCTGACTCAAAATCTAGCAACTCCAATGAGCAGAATTCTACGCCAGAGTCAAAGGGTCAATCTCGGAAGTGGAATCAGAATCGGAGTCGAAGTCATGACAAGACGGACACATATAATAGACATATTCTCCGCTATCAAGCTGAGGAAAGGAACAACCGCATATCACTGGGGGAATCGGCACCACCTCAACCTCCACCACCACCACCATTAATGCTGCCGCCATCACGAAAATATCCAACAGCACTCGGTGCGCCACCACCACCACCACCACCAACACCACAATCAAGAAAATATGCAGCACCACCGCCACCGCCACCTCTGAGACCACCGTCACCACCACCTCCACCAGGTTCTCATCACAAGGATCGCAAGGATCACAAGGATCGCAAGGATCACAGGGATCGCAAGGACTACAGAGACCGAAATAAGCTGGACTGCCGGGAGTCCTTGTCCAATCTACAGAAACAAGAGTCCTATGGCTACAATCATCGTTATGTGTCCGGTTCCAGGGACCTCGAATCGGTCTCAGGTGAAATACAAGACTTTGCTGTTCGTCGAAAGCCGAAGATCACCAATATACCTGACAAGGTGGCCGCCCAGTCGAGAGATCGTGTCTTCAGGCCCGGAATGGGGGATGGTGTGGAATTATTGAAGACATCGCGGACATCGCTAGTGCCAGTGGATCGGGAGGTTTCCGTTTTAATGGTAGCCAAGCCGATCGAGCTTACCGAAGTGATTTCAAGCGCTTCACAAGCTGACTCCTGCACAGAAACTGAGAAAACTGTTTCCACTGGGTCCTTTTTGAGTGACAGGACAGGGGAGTCGGCGGACTTTCTGAGCGACATTTGGTACAATCCTCGTGCCTTCGAGAAGTCCACGAAAGAAGAAGCAGCAAAACGAGCAGATGTCCTCGAATACAACCCGATCAATATGTTGCTTTCAGGGTATATGGGAGCACCGACTCTGGATGATGACGCCGCTCAGTTGGCACGCGATCGATCGGATTACTTTGCCAGACGATTTGAGAACCTGACCATTGAGGAGAGGGCCCATGAGATCGTATTGCGTCTGCGGCAACTGCGCCTGTTCCAAGAACAAGCCAGTCACACATTCCACCAGAAGCTGAAGTCCCACAGTGGCCGGGAGCAGGGGCAGGGGAAGCCTAGTGCCACGAAGATCAGCAGTGTGCTCCACAGCTGTCCAATGCTTATGAAGGGATGTCCACGTCTGATCAGCGAGGCCCTGCTGTCCCACTTCCTGGATGTGCATTTCGATGAGCCCGGAATGGTGCTGTCCGAGGTGGCCGAGCATGACAAGATGCTGATCAAATTCAAGCCGGCAACTTTCAAAAGATCTTGCAACGTTTGCCTCTCCATGATCGTGCACACCGGCTTCAAGAATTTATCGTTCGCGCCTTCTCTCTTGTTTGACATGCCGTTCTACAATGCGTGTTTGCCATCGGAATTCGGCAGATTCACCGAACACCTGCCCATCTTCGTGATGGCCTGTCGCACCCGCTTGAAGGTGAAGAAGTCCGACGACGATCGCAGAAAGCGACGATCATCCGATCAGTCGAGGTCGGATCAGGCTCATATCAACGAATTGCTTACATCCGATTCTCTATTCGAAACCAGCTCGGATACAACCATCAAGTCGACAGATGTCTCGGGTCGGGCATCCCTCAAAGAATTTCCCGGTGACGAGATCGGGGAGAATGTGATGGCTCTGTGGATGGTCAGCGTGGAACTGCCCCAGCCCATTTATGTTCACATGACCGTTTTCAATCAGCGTGTGGATGTCTGTCGAACCTCCATAATGCAGGTACGGAGCCTCAGCTCCAGCCATAGAGTCGAGAAGTTCTTGCCGAAGAGTAAGAACTATATGAGACTCACCGGGCACGATTTGCGAGTGCTCACGAATAACTATCAGGAGGCCATATATCTGGAGATCTCCATTCGGCAATATAAACTCCCTAAATGTAAGGCTTCTTAGAAAATTATTTCTTACCATAAGTTTTTAGCTATATTAGCTTTATTTGGCATACGATTTTATTGGAATTTTGGTTAATATACTTCTCAACAAAATGCTCAAAAATACAAAATTTGTTCACTAGCTCTAAAACTTTCCAACGCCCCTCTCTCCTATGTCTTTTTGTCACGAAACAAGGTAATGCTTATTTAAATTTTTAGAGATAAAATAGATTTTATATCCGCCCTTGTTTTATACCCTATACACCTAATAAGGCGTGTTTTACACGTGTGCTATTGTATAGAACAAATATTTACTCATTTGGACCAATAATAAAATAATTAAAATGTACTGTGTAATATAAGAATTTATTTCTACATGAGAATTTTTGTGTTTAGA
This sequence comes from Drosophila suboccidentalis, assembly GCA_037043435.1. NCBI lineage: Eukaryota > Metazoa > Arthropoda > Insecta > Diptera > Drosophilidae > Drosophila > Drosophila suboccidentalis. Next base: position 2,079,967 of record JBAMBK010001066.1, on the reverse strand, counting down.
AAATACATTACCTTGAAAATACGTTTTTTTTTTATAGTTTAAAAATAGTATAGAATCGACAATAAGCTTATTTGCAAAAACTAATTTTTTAATGTATTTCGAGTTCTGATTATCCGACTTCAGTGAATTTGCAGAAACTTCATCTTGGTTTGAGACATTAGCTGATCGTATTCAAACCAAAAATAATGCCTACTTTACAGGGCGGTTAAAAGTTCTGCAGAACTTTTTTTTAGTAGAACTCGGAGTCCCATATATTTTCAGCAAAAAGATTTCACACCAGTTTTAATAAATACATCTGTATGTGTATGGCTCAATTTTCAATAAATGGATCTTTGTTTTTGTTTAGCTGCGATGAAGTTAAGCTTAGCAGTGCAAAAGCTTTGCTCGCTGTTAACTTTCTGTTAAATTTGCGTTCTGTTGGGTCTCTGCTACTTTTGCTGATGCAGCTACGTCGACCGATGCTGCTGCTGCCGCTGCTGCTGCCGGCGTTGCTGCTGCTGCCGGCGTTGCTGTTGCTGTCGTTGCCAACTGCAGCAAGCGACGGCTTTATTTATTTTTTAATGCCGGGCAGAATGCTATTGAACTCACACACATACATATACTCTCTCAGACACACACACAGACACACATAAACACACACACACACACACACACACACATATAGAGAGAGTTTTGCGTTTTGGCAGCTGCTGCTGCTGTTGTTGCTGTTGCTGCAAAATGCATAATGCATAAATTGTTGCCGGCATTGAAGAGTCAGCTAATTTGATTAGTTTGCTGTCATCTTAGGAAAACATATAAAGCGAACAAAATGGGGAAAGAGTAGAGCTGAACAGAGAAAGGGAGGTAGTTAGGGACTGTCGGCTTATTTAATTGCCGAATTCTTGAAATGCAATGAATGTTCGGTTCCCAATGCTGTTGTGGGACACGTGCTCTCAAAATCCAGACCTACATCAACAATCTGAAATGCTTGCAGCGACGCATCGCGTCGCGACAGAGTCAGCGACTGCGTTGCGCATCTGCAAAGCAGCTCCACTCTCCCCTCCTCACCTGCCCCTGCAACGTTCCCGAAAATCTGTTTCCGTTCCCGTTCCCGTTCCAGAAAACTTGCCACGTTCCAGGCGCATTCTGGAAAATTGTGTCAAGCTGACGACACAATTTTCAAATCGCATGCCCGGAGTTGCAGTTCGTTTCCCAAAAACAAAAACAAAAAAATAGTATGAGCAGGAAGAAGAAGACGAAGAGAAATGGAGAAAGAAGAAGAAGAAGAAGCAGCAGAAGAGGAAGAACTGGAGAGAGATAGTGAGAGAGAGAGCGACAAATCAGAGCAGAGAGAAAGTCAGTTTGGCACATCGAGAGTCAGATGGAAGGAGCGATAATTGGAGAGAGAGAGAGAGAGAGAGTAATCAAAATTCGCTTGCTGGCATTGCACAAATAACGGTAAAGGTAACGGTACAGTAGCGTAACAGGAAGTGGTGCATTAACACGCGCCGCAGCTGACGACGACGTCGCGAAGTCCGTAACTTCAATTGGCCCGGGCCCCAAAACGCGTAAATTAAAGACTAATGACAACAACATCAACAAAAGCAATAACTGCAACAGCAACAATAATAATAACTGCAATTACAATAGCAACAACAATAACAATAACAACAGCGACTACAACAACAACAACAAGAAGAGCGCGCGCCCTTTGTTGTTCTACGCTGCGTAAGTGCAAGTGCAAGTGCATGTATGTGTGTGTGATTCTGTGTGTGTGTGTGTGTGTGAGTGCCCAATGCGGCATTTAACTACGCGTAACTCTTCGATTGCATCACCGAAAAATGTGAGTTGCAATCTGAACCTTTGCGTAGTTTGCAGCATTTCAAGTTTCAAATTGCGACGCAACTTCAACGTCACTAGGCTACAAAACTGTGACGTCGTTACTGTATTTAAGTGTGTGTCGTCGTGTGTTTGTGTGTGTCGTCAATTTTATGTCATTTCTGTTTTCTTCTTGTTTTGTTTTTTTTTTTTCGTATGCATCTTGCAGCCTTAAAATGAGCAAACGAATGACGTCGAATTCCCATTGATATTGCTGCTGCTGCGTTTCATTTCACATTTCACAATTCGCATTTTGCATTTCTCATTTCGGTTGCGGCAAAACAGCCGAAAAAGTCAAAAAACCGACAAAACCGGCTCCACAAATGCCAAAAGTGAGAGCGAGTTACGTGTGTGTGTGTGTGTGTGTGTGTATTCCAGAGAGCGACAGAGAGAGAGAGAATGCAGATGTCGTTGCTGATAGCAGAGCAGCGACATATCGACTACCGACAGCCGACCACCGACTGCCGACTGCCGACCACCGATTGCCGACTACCAAGTGCCGACTGAGGCCAGTGCCAAAATGCCGAACACGTTAAAACGTGTGCACGTGCAGCATGCAGACAGGCGACAAGCGGCAAAGAACTTTTTCGGTGTGAATGCCTTCTGCACAAAAACGTGGTTTTTCGGCTGTGAGCGTTGCAGTCGGCGTTGGCGTTGGCGTCGGCGTCGGCCGTTTGCGTCGCAGCTGGCGTTAGCTTCGTTTTCATTTGCTGTATGATTGTTGCAATTCCTTATTCGCTCGTAACTGTTACCCAGTTTAACAGCTTAACAGTTAACAGTCCGACATTTAATTAACAATTGAATGCTGAGTTGCGTTGCTGTTAACTCACAGTCTCTGTACGCCATACTAATATTGTGTGTTGCATACGCCAGGGCGCTAATTGGAAATACATAATTAACTACGCAAGATCGTTGTACGAGTATTTTGAAATTTATTATTATTCAGTTGAACTTCCATAACTCGAACTTCTATAACTCGAATTTTTTTCTAACTCGAGCTAAATGAGTGGCATTAAAATTAAAAAACTTATGAAAAACAACTCTGTAAGTCGAATATCTGCATAACTCGAACCTTTTGTTTGGATAATGGTGATTCGAGTTAGGGAAGTTCGACTGTATTTTTATTTTGTACCAAAAAAAAGCGTCGGGTAATTTATTGTTTACTTGATTTTTAGAATTTGTTAGAAAAATAAACAAAATTCATTGGTCCAACTAATTAATAAAAAAAACGTATACGTTTATAGTTTTGTGAAAGTACTTGCTTTACATATGCCCATATGTATATTTTGTAAACTAAGTCAGTTAAAAAAATATTATATGAAGTGTTCTTATTTTATTATTATTGATGTTTGCTTGACAACATTTCTTTTCTATTTCACTAAATTTAAAATTCTTTTCTGTGTCCGTTTCCTGATATAAAATGAAGAACGATTCAAATGCACTTGCCTTTAGTACGAGTACGCATATTTTCTCAGATATTTATTCAGCTGTATTTTATTCGCTCAATTAATTGTATTATACATATAAATTATAGATTTTATCTAAAACTGAACTACAACTGAAGTATTTCAATGATACTGGCTAGAAAATGTGGCTTCAACTTGATTTGGGCCTTTTTATAATATCGTGTACATAAATCTATGAGGGAGACAAATGTTTTTATTTCCTCAACGCTATACATTATAACACAATTTAAAAATCCAAACAATATACAATATTTTTGAATGATTTTGATACTCCGATCTTAATCAAGTATCTTTATCTTCTACATAATATCACGTATACGCCATGTTGCACGCAAAGTACTCCAGCAGTAAAATGAGTTTAATTTATAAATGCGCATAATTAGGTAAAATGCAACAGCAAAAAAACAAGAAGAAGGTGATGAACAGCAACAGTAACAAGAATAACAACAGCAGCAACAGTAACAAGAATAACAACAACAACAACAACAATAACAACTGCAATTCACGTTAGCTCTCATTAGCTGGCAATGCCGGCAATGGCGCTGGCTACGACTCCGTCTCCGGCTCTGTTGTCTGTCCTTAGCCTTCGGCTCTCAATCCTGGTTGTTGTTGCTTGCTTTCATGCTGTTTCCGTCAGTTGCCGGAAGTTGCACGAAGTGCACAAAAGCTTTCGGATTTTGAGTTCTCGGTCTCTGTTAACCAACACTGAAACACAGAGAGGCAGCGTCATGCCAAATGCAAATGTTGTTTGGCCTGCCTGGCAAATTGGCAATGGCCAAAAGACAAAAGCACGAACACGTCGACAAAGCAGCAGCAACAGCCGCAGTCGCAACAGCAGCAACAGCAGCAGCAGCAGCCGCAACGTCAACGCTAGCAGTCGCAGTCGCAGCAGCAGTCGCAGCAGCAGCAGCAGCAATTGTTGTTGGCAGTAGACACCAACACCAACATTGGGCCGCATGGTCTCATCGCAGTCGCATCTCGTTCTCATTCGTGTGCGGCGCTTCACCGCTAAGCGACGTCTGATATATTTCGCTGCCTCTTGCTGCTGCTGCTTCAACGTACGTACGGTATGTGAGTGTCTCTCTGTGTGTGTGTGTGTGTGTGTGTGTGAGTGTGAGCTTGTGCTTGTCTGTATGTGTGACTATCACTGTATATATCGTGTCGTGGGTGCTCGGCTCGCTGCTCGTTCGTTCGTTCGTTAGGCTTGTTGTCGCTGTAGGTCGGCAAATCGCATCGGTTTTACGTTCGTTCGTTCGCTTCACTTCGTTTCGTTTCCTCGCTCGTTTTTGCTGCTGCTGCTGCTGCTGCTGTTGCTGCTGCTGCCGCTGTCGCTGCTGCCTGCTTTCAAACGTTCGCAGGCCATGCAGCAAAAACAGTTTACATTTGTTTTTCCGCGTGCTCGCACACGTTGACTGACACGGTCTGCGACTCAGCGAGCGAGCTTTGTCTGTCTGTCTGTTGTGTCTGTGCTGTCTGTCTCTCAACTCAGCTCAATCTATGTATGTGAGTGTTTGTAGTGTTGTGAGTGTGTGTGTGTGTGTGTGTGCCGGAGTGCCGACCCGGAGTTACCACTGAGTGACCGGAGTTGCATGGCCGAATTAGAGACACTCGAACTTGTTCCAGTTACTGGCCTCGTCTAGTTGCAACAGAAACAGCAACAGCAACTGCCACTGTCAATTGATCAGTCCAGTAAGCCACCCAAAAGCATTCAAAACTTGACATGATTTTCCATTTAATTTTCGATTTTCGATTTTGTATATGTTTTTGATTTTGATTTGAATTTCGAATTTCAACTACAGTTCGGCTTCGGCTCGCAGTTCGTAGTTTCGTTCCGATGCTCGCAACTCGCACTCGAAGCTTACGAGTAGCAAAGGATTTGCACCTAAAGTTGAACGTTGAGTCGTGTCGAGATCGAAGCGCCGCGCGGAAGTGCAGTGCATAAAGCGGAAACGGAAGCTGAAACTGTAACTGTAACCGAAACGCACAATTTCTACATTTAACTCTCAATAATTGGCAAATTGAGGACTGCAGTGCGCAACCACATACACACATGCACACACACAAACACACACACACACATATATACACACCTACCATTACCACTCTAAGGACTTGCATATTTTTGACTGCCAACATTTTTTTTAAAAATTTTTTTATTGTGATCCACCAAAAGTAGCTGCAACAACAACAACAACAACGCGCGGTGTTGACAGCTAGCCAAAACGTTCTCATAAAAGATAAAGGAGGAAGTTAAATGTTACTGCCAAAAAATGTTATAAAAAATGCTGTGTACGTGCAAAACAAAACCCTTCAACAACAACTACAACTACTTCTATAACAATAACTTAGCAGCAGCAATAACAATAACCAAAAGCCCAACCAAATCACAATTTTTGGACAAGTAATGCAAGTGCAAAGCTAAAAGCAAATTTAATAAAAATAAAAACAATATAAAAATGTTAAGAAAGCGCCGACGCAGCTGCCTTTAAGGACTTTGAGGTGTGTCTGTGTGTGTGTCTGTGTATGTGTGTGTGTGCTTATAAATATGTGTACTGGATGGGTATCTGAATGTGTGATCAAAACTACTTTGCGAGTATTTTGATATCGAGTTTTCCCTGCCTCGATTTTAAGTGTTACGAGTGCATCACAATTTATTAATTTGTTTTGTGCATTTTTTCTTAAGTTCCGCCGATTTGTGATTCATAAAGGTTTTTGTAACTTATAAAACCAATCCGATTGCCTGTGATTTATTGGAATCAATGTGTGATAATTTGAATTTATTTGAATTTTAGTTGTTTGAATATCAAGTGAAATGGTTCATGCCTATTATTTTTTTTATTGCGAGTTTATCTAAAGAAAATATTAAATTGTCGATCAAATCATTTTCTCTGATTATGGAAATCAGATTCTTGTTTTAAAATGTTTATTTTCATTTTAAATGTCTTACTTTATGCTTGCAATAAAATCAACTGTAAAGTAATAATAATAATAAATGACAATTGAATTTAATAAACAACGAATATTTTAATTTCACTCCGCAAACAATTTCTTATTATCGTTTCATTTTACGAAAATCAAATTAAATATTCAAATATTCAAAACTTATTATTCCTAATTTGATTTTGATTATTAACTGATATGTTAAATTTGTGACATTTTTTTAAGCTAAATTATTATTCAATCAAATCATAAATAGTTGGCAAAAATATTTAGCTTTTAATGCATTAAAATATCAGGCAAACATAAATGACTATTTAGGGCTTTTCAAGTCTTGGAACAGCATTTATTAAATTAAATGTCAAGATGTCAAGAAAATATATGATTTTTTAATAAACATAGTAGAGCATATGCTTGCGCATTTTACCTTTCTTTTAAAATTTTTATTGTGCATTCTTCTTCTTTTGTTTTTGTATTTTTTCTTATATGTAGTTCAAACACGTTTAAGAAAAATTATAGCGTCAGCTGCTATGCAAAACATAAACAAAACAGAAGCATAAAATATAGAGATAAAGAAAGAATAGAACAGAACAGAGAACTAAGAGCTACAATAGAGGAAAAAATAAAACTATTATTCTCTTGCGTATAATTATTGTTGCTGTTTTGTGCGCGGCGCTCATTTTGCTCAACTTGTCGAAATCAAATAAATCTTGAGTTTGAAATGATTTTTCACGTCTTTCCCGACAAAGCGTTTTCATTTCTTATTTCTTCTTGTCATATTGATTGTGTGTGTGTTTTTCTTTTCAAAATTCCGGCCATACCAATGATCTCGCTGAAACTGGGGAATCATTCTGGTTCCACGCATGTCTATTAATAATTTGATGCATTGCCTTCATCGTCATCTTTGGTCAGTCAGTGTGGACCTAGTTGTTCTTGTTCTTGTTTGTTGTCTTTACAAATTGAGTAAACGCTTCAAATACTCTCTCGTAGTTCTTCTAGGGGATTAAGGCTTATGAAATACTGCCCAAAATCTGTGACACTTAATGCCAATTAGAAATCTCTTTCATCTTTTGACAAATTCCCAAACATTGTGCGACAGATTTTCATTTAATTGCGTTGCGATTTTCTCGAATGTCTTAAAGTGTCATAATTCAAAAACATCTGTAAGTGGACTCTATCTAACTATTAATTATTATCAACTTGTGAAGAAGCAGATAGATGATTTTAGATACATTAATACAAATTTCATGTTTAAGTATCTCAGAAAAAATCAAAAATAATATTCAATCTATTGAGTTGATTGGCATGAAAGAAAAGAATCAAAAATGATTTTCAATTTTTTTTTAGATAATTTAAAGATTTAATGTGAATCAGTTTGTCCTAAAATAATTTATTAAATAGTCACATATGTATACTCTCCGCTCGGATAGAAAATGTGATTTGTGCATAATTTTGTTTAGAAAATAAATTTAAATAAATTCCATGACATTTTTTTAGAGATGCAGTTATTTTGTTGGAAACAAATTATGTTCGAAATTTGGTAGAAACATTTAATGTTGTCGATATCAATACAGTTTGCTTTAATCGCTAGAAATCTAATTAAAATGTTCAATTCCTTCGAAACTCACAAAAAAAAAGTTGGCTTATTTTTCGGATTTAATATATAATTTAAGAACTTTATTTCTTCTACTATATGAAATGAAGTTGAGTTGAGTTAAGTTGGAATATATTTAATATGAAGCCAATTACCATACGATAGTACAATTCACTTATGTTCTCATTAACACATAATAATTTATGGAAATTGAAATAAATATGTTAAATGCGGTTTGGGCGATTCTATTCTATACATTAGATATTCCAAAGTGATGATGCAGTTTGGCTTAATACTTGTTTTTAATCTCTTAACGGAAACATAAAAAGTTGGCAAATTACGAGAATTATCGCACACAGGTTTCTACCTTAATATGGTCATCACAATAGCACTTTTTCTGCATAAGTGTGCGTGTGTGTGTTCGTGTGTGTGTGAGAAAACAAAAAATGTGCGAAATATGACATATGCAATTTAATTTCAATTTTATTTTATTGGTGAATTAAAAAAATAGAGATAGTTGAAAGGAAATCATAACCATAAACTGAAAATTGCCTGCACATAATTATAATAGCAACAACAATAATAACAACAACAACAACAACAACAACAATACCAATAACAACAACTACTGTAACTCGTCTAGAAAATAAATTAAAAAATTTTGCATTAAATTGCAATAATTTAGCGAGATGCGAACAGCTGCAAAAATCACAATCGCAATTTTTTATGCCTGACCTAATTTATATAGATATATATGTAAATAAAAAATAAAAAATTATCACACACACACACACACACACACATAAAAAGAGAGCGAGAGGAAAACTGTAACTGGGCAAGTGGCTGACACATTTGTCGTGTTGTTGTTGTCGTTGTTGTTGTTGTTATTGCTGGCTGGTTAGTCAATTGTTGTTGTTGCTGCTTTACATTTTGCTATTTAATGTAGAGGCAGTCGCTGCATAACGGCAAATACTCGTAATGCGGGCTAAAAACAAAAGTGACGCCGCTTCCTTTATTGTCTCCGACATATCCTCCCATTGTTGTTTCGTTGTTGTTGTTGTTGTGGCTGTTGTTGCTGTTGTTGTCGTTGTGTCGTTGCCGTTGTTTGGTTGTTTCGTTGCTTTGGCCCCGTTGTCCTACTTTAAATGGTCTTTAGGTCGGCCGGGGTAGCGAGCGCGCATTAAACTCTCTCCAATACACTTTCAAAAACACACATACACACACACAAACAAGCACACTTCACAAATGTGTATGTTGTGCTTGTGTGTGTGTGTTTATTTGTTTGTTGTTGGTTGTGTGTGCTCTAGTGAGGCTTTACTTGCTGGCCGCAGCTATCGCCATCAAATCAGGCAGACACCACAAACACACACACAATCACACGTAAGCACACACACACAGCCACACAAACACTCGGGCAAACATAATTATATGCAGCCAGTCTAAATAGCATTGCCTTTCTCGCTCTCACTCTCTCTCTCGCTCCCTCATTGCATGCAGTTCATTGCAAAATGCAACCAAAATAAAAAGAAAAATATAAGATAAAACAGCAGCGACAGCGACGTCGACATCGAACTGCACAACAACAACAACAACAACAATAAGACGCTTTCCCAGCGCCCAGAAGTATACTTCGATAAATGAGTGTAAATGAGGGCCAGGCGTTTGCTCTGTGAAAATTAGAGAGACACTATGGGAAATAAACTATTCAAAATAAACTCAAAAAATTAAAGTGAATTTTTTTTATTGTTTTTTTTTTTTATAACGGCAACCTTTTAAAAAATACCAATTTATAAAGTTGCGTACCAGAAATTTTAGCAGAGCACGCTTTTGTTAATTTATAAGATCTTAAAACTTCAATAAATAATTGATCATGTTTTGTACTACGTGTTTCTAAGCAAATTCTAAAAGCTGAAAGTACAAGATTTTGTTTCTAGTAGAGAAGTATGTTGATTACCATATTAAAATAGTTTTACAACCAATTGCTTCTAAGAAGTGTGTATAATTTATTATTCCAACTGCCAGAAGCCTCTCTATTAATATATCCTAATTTTTTGGACCAATTGCCTATTGTTATCATCTGCATATTAACAAAAAACTAGACCTCCTTTGTTCGTAATTAATTAGTTTAAAACAAAAGTTGGGAAAAGTGCCCATAGTACAGAGTCCAGAGAGTGAAATAGAGCGAGTGTGGAGAGAGAGAGAGAGCTGCACATAACGATGCGCTAACTTGCTTAAAGTACATTTCGTGGGGGAGAAACAGAGGCGAGAGGTCGCGAATAGTTGCTGTCCAAAGTGGTCTAGTCAGTGGGCTATAAGAGTTATCGTTGTTGTTGTTATCGTTGTTGTTATTGTAGTTGCAACTAGATGTTGTGAATGTTGCGCATGGCACAGTGTTGCAACACAAAACTGGCGGAGTCTTTGGTCAAAGTCGACTCTTGTTGTCTGTTAGTTTGTCATGTCTTCGAAAAGGGGGCGTTACTGATAATACCCACAATATAATAACTTGGACCCAATTTACACATTCCGAGCTCGGAACTTGCCCAAAATTCGCTACTAGAAGTTTATTTGCTTTAGTTTCTTTATCTTCGGTTATATCATCATATTGATTTTATTTTATTCTCTTCCTATTTTTTTGTGCTTAGCGTTTAGTTTTCTAACTTAATTTATCTTAGCTAAAATTATCTTGAAAAACTTTTAAATGGCAAAATTCATCGAATAAGCGTTGCTCACTTTAATTTTTCTTGAATTTCTTCACTTTTCTTAAATGGTTGAATTAAATTTCTTTAATCTAACTAAAATATATTTGTCCACATTCTTATAATCGATTAGTTCTTCCCAGCTAAGACAAACATACAAAATTAGGTAAAAGGTTTAATGCATAACATTTAAAAACATACAAACTTTGATGACAATTTGTTTGGGTATTTAGAAATTTACAAAATTTTCATTAAAATTCGCTCAGGTCTCGTTTAGCTCGTTTAGCTGCATTCAGGCAATTTTCATGGAGGGCATCATTCCTAGCTTATATTGCTGATAATTTGTTGTGAATAGAAGACCATTAATTATGAAAGAGCGGACTATTAGTCTAGTTTGGTGCATGGCCTATTCAAAGAGCATAAGGTGACCCATATATAACCGTCGAAGTACTTAGTACATGGGCAACTGACCCCTGGGCCTGGTTCTGGCTCTGACTTGACTTGGTGTGTCTTGAAATATGCAAATCGCTTTGGTTAAGAGACCTCCCGGTGCAACTAAGGCAAAATTTAATTACGTGGTTCAATACATGGAAAGCAGAGCCAAGAAAGAAATCATAACTACTATAAGTGTGGGCACTAAGGGCAGGCATTTTGCCAATTTTTCTCTTACTCTCTCTATTACTTTTCTTTGACTTTCAATCTCATTCTTTCTCTTTCTCGCTGTATTTGTGCGCCATTATACAATATTTTGTTTTATGGCATGACTGTTCATACAGAGCACACCATTTGATGTCGTCCAAGTTGAAAGGGGGCCAAAACATAGTGACCGACATTCCAATCGACTACAACCTCGTCATCGCACATCGTAATCGTCATCGTCATCGCCATCGTCATCGTCATCGTCATCGCCCTCGTCTTCGTCTCTTCTGTGTTTTGTCTTTGTGATTGTCTCGAAAACGAAAGCGGCCCGGAAATGCTGGGCCCTTTTTGTATGGTGGCTTCCTATGTATATGCGAGGTGTGCCTCATTATGCATATAAGTAGTTGCCGCTTCCCTCTCTCTCTCTCTCTCTCTCTGTTCACCCTCTCTTTCTCCTTTCCTCCTTCTGTTTCGCACTCCTTGCACCTTGCCCTGCCCCGGACAAAATGCAATCCCCTTAAAGGTTGCATATAAACAATTTCGAGAGGTATGTAAGTGTGCCTGTGTGTGTGACTGCACTCGTATGTGACTGTGTGTGTGTGTGTGTGTGTGTGTGTAGTTAGTAGGCATGTCTGAAACTGTCAGACCTCGCAGCGAATGCCCCTTTTAAGTAAGTTTTCTCTTTTTCATTCTTTCCCCATCTCTCCCTTTCTGGCTCTTTCGGTCTCTTTTGCTGTTTTGCCGATAAATTTGGGTTCTTCTTTTCGTTACGTTTCGTATGCAATTTTCGCATTTTCATTGTCTATATATATATACATATATATACATATGCATGTGTGTGTGTGTGTGAGTCGTTGTTAAATAGCAATCTTATATTTGCACTTGTATTTTGTTGGAAAAGTAGGACATTGCGATGCAGGTAGGCAACAGAGAGCGAGAGAGAAAGAAAGAGCAAAAGAGGGAATGGGATAAGAGAGAGAGGCAATATGGCGTGTGTGGCATGTGGCAGAGTTGGCAACGCATCGACGCTTGCGGCTGGCGGGCGGCACGAAATGTGCAACACAAAAGTTTCGTCATTATTGGCTTATGAGGTGAAATTTATTGCAGCATAATTCAATGCGCCTTCTCGCCACATCACGTCTCTCTCCCCCTCGCCCTCGCCCTCTCCCATCGCCTTCACCGCCACAAAACCCATCTCTCCATCTAACCATTTTAGGAAAGTTTTAAGCGGCTATACTAGTAGAAAGTGTAGAATGACGGGCTGATTAAGTTCAAAATGCACGAATGCCAGCACTTTTCACTAAAGACAACAATAAGACGCTCTGTCTGAGAAAAGTTTACTGTTTTGATAACCAGAATTAAAGAAATATCCGTCACAAGGTTTAATTAAAGAATAGGACGAATTCAACATCTTTTTGAATCATACAAAATTAATAAAAAATGCACTGATGTAATATTTTAATAAAGAAATTAGCTATTATATTTTTTTATCCTTATTGCTTACTAAAACTATTATGAAATACTTAATTGCAAGTTACTTTTAATAAAATGTTACAAATTCATGTTAAATATTTGAAGATTTATTTTCATTTATTCCTCTATTTGTTTTTATGAGTTCAACTTATTATTTGATAAAACATTACCTATTTTTCTATGATGCAATTATCAAAAAAATGCTGTGAACATTATTCTTGATTCAGCTCAATATTTTTTGGATTTGCTTAGAGTTTTCCATCATTGTTGATTGATTTAAAATTCTTCTCTTTGTAGCACACAAGGTCTTGAGATTGAGGAATTTGATAATGGACAGATGAAATGAAGACTTAAAAGATTAAAGACAAATGCATATTGCATAACAAACGGACAACAAATGCATTAAATATTCGTATATTTAATCATAAACTTATTTAAATATATAAATAATACCAATAAAATTTATAATAATAAATTTAATAATTATAATAATAATAATAATACACGAAGCTCAAATAGACTGAAATAGAGTCCAAATATATTACGAAAGTAAATGCAATTAATTATACATATCATAAAATAATTAGCAATTGCATTTAAGTTATAAAAAATAATTAAATAGAAGGCCGAAACAGCAACAACAACAACAACAACTCAAACTAGAACTATACAAAAAAAATAAATAAATAAATCCAACAGCAACAACAAACACAACCAAGAACAATTAAATTATAAAAACATTTAACACCAATAACAACAACAAATCGCGTGTATAGAAGTGACAAAGACAAAAAGTGTTTTGGGGCAACTGGAGAAGACGAAGTGCGTGTGAGAGAGACGGAGTGTGTGAGAGGGACGCGCGGGCGTCATGTGACTGGGTGGCCAGCAAACAACAACAAAAACAACAATGTTGATAGAAACAACAACAACAGCATCAACAAGAATAAGAATAAGAATAAGAACAACAAACGACACGCGGCGCCAAGCAAACAAAATATAATTCGATAAAGAAAGAAAATGCTAAAAACTCTACGCGCCTAAAGCAACAAGGGAGCAACTGCAACAAAAACAACAACGACAATAAATATAACAGCAACAGCAACAACAACAACAACTAGAGAACAGTCAGGTAAGTTAGTCATCCGGAAGGAGGAGTGGAGGGGGGGTGGGGGTGGTTTCGAGTGTGGCATGAAAATGCTGTTGATTGATATTCTACAATATTTAAAATAATTTGCCTTCTGTTTGCTTTGCTCTGCGTCTCGAGATTCCAAACATTTTTTCACGCTCATTGACAGCAAAGGAAACTGTGTGTGTGTGTGAGTGAGTGTGTGTGTGCGAGTGAGTGTGTGTGTGTGTGTGCGTGTAGCATAAGGAAATCGTGTTGTGGCTAAAGCATTTGAACTATTCATTCCATCAATTTGAATCCCATAAAATACTCATTTAATATTAATGTATTTTTTAACAAGTGTCTGGCTGTACTGTGTACTCGTATATGTGAGTGTTTATGCTCTTGTTTGTATAGCAGTTAGTTGTATCTTATTTTAGGCATTCAATTTGCTTTCTTTGAAATTAAAAATAAATTCACAAATCTCTCTCATTTTCGATCGATGCACACGGCATAAAAATCATTTACAGTGACTTGCAGACTGTGTGCAAATATTATTTTTATTGTGTTTATGATGGTTTAACTTAACTCAATTTAATGATTTAAATTAATATGTATATGACATTAGAACGATATGATTTGAGAATAAATGCAGTTGAAATGGTAAGGTATCGGGATAAACTGCAAAAAGAATCCAAACCATAACTTGTTAGGCCTAATTATGATATTTGACAGTATCAATATTGATTTATGCCTTATTCTTAATTAATATTTAAATTGAAAATGCTTTACAAAACTATTTAATGTTTCTTGAAACCTTAAAAGTGATTCCACAAGCAAATATTTTTATTTAAGAAGTACAGCAGAAGAGAATTTGAGTTGCACATAAAGAACATGCAACAATGCAAGTACATACTTATGTATACCAACTGATGCACAATACATATGTATGTGTTACAGTTGCTCTTTCGGCTTTATTAACAAAACTCCACTTTCATAACTCGATTTGTGGAAAAATAAAAATGAAAATGAAGAATGGAGAAAATGCCATGAGAATGGCGTTGCTAGGAAACAAGCTAATTTGGAATCGAGTCCATTTCATTTTAGACCAAATCAATTTCATTGATAGAAGAAAGCAAGGAAAGAAAATGAGAAAAAAAGAAAGGCAAAGGCAAAGGCGAAAGCAAGAGCAAGAGCCAGAGCAAAATGAAAGGGAAGCAAATCTTTTTCGGAGTTGAGTGAAAAGCGTGGCGACGCATGGCAATGAGTGCTGGAAAATCGCAGTGCTACGGGAAATTCGTTGGCCATTCATTGGATTCATTCATTGGGAACAGCGATGGCAATCAAACATACCCGTTCTATGTACCCTAGTACATATGTGAGTGTGCATGTGAGGAGCGCTGAGGTCTAATCAAATCAAAGACTTGCCAAATCATAAAAGTCACAAACACTTCCGTTCCCGCACACTGCTTTAAACAAGCAAACAAACAAACAAGGGAACAAACTGGCTACAGGAAATGCTGGCGATGGACGTGCAGGAGAACAGAAAGAGACAAGAGACGAGGGGCGAGGGGTGATAAACGAGTAATAGAGTGTGTATGAGAGAGATAGAGAGAGAGAAAGAGTGAGGGACTGGATTCCAATCAGTTTCAGAAATTAAATAAATTATCCAGTAAATTTATGAGCATCACACAAACATATTTATGCAAATGTTCAGTATTTCAGTGGTTCAGTTTTTTGATGTCGTTCAGGGTCAAACCTTTAAAAGTGCTAAAAATATTATCAGGAAATTTGGAATAAGATTTACTAATTTGATAGTTTTATCTCTAGGTAAAAAAAATTTCACATGTTATTAGTAGATGAAGTTTTAAGACATTTCGAAAGTATTTTAATTTATTAAATTAGTTTCAGGGTCAGAAATATTTGACATATTATTATGAAATTTGATTTATATTTTAAGTTTCAGCTCTGATATAAAACTTGGCTTAGTGTCAGAACTTTTAGAGTATTAAAAAACAATTACTGCAATTTTGGTGTACAATTTGGTAAAGAGAAGTTAGTTTTAATTTCTAAATGTTTGTGAGAAATCTTTATTAATGAACAGACTTTCGGTAACTTTAAGAGTGGTTCCGATTCCCAAGAATTAAAAATCTAAAAATATTTTAGAAAGTATCATTTAATTTGGATTATCAATTGCTAATGTCAAGTAAGTTTTTGTTCCAAATGATTACACATTATATATGAAACAACGATTATATGATCGAGTTTTAATATATTTTAAAGTGCTAATTATTCAAGTTAATACTATAAAATTTGGTATGTAAATTTTAATTAAAGTTGATTATTCGATGTTTTGGTTTAAGTTGTCAACACCAAAAAAACAGACGCGTCATAAACAGAAAACGGTATTCGAATAAGCGAGAATTAAACAAATATTACGTTGCATTTGACGCATGTCGAAGTTTTCAACTTGTCAATTGAATTGCCGAAAAAAAAAGAAACATGCATTCGTTATTGGGTCGTGACGCAAAATAAAACTTTACCGTGTGCTTAGCACAGCAGCAGCAACAACACACACACACACACACACAAACACATACATAGACATCTTTTCCCCAATATACACGCCGTGTGGCAAGCCCCATCTTTCCCCGGCATGTCGAATGTATCTGGCTTGTCGCCTGCCACTTTGTGGCAATAAAAAGTTCGTTTATAAACAAGCAAACATGTCTAGAGATGTTTTGTTGCTGTTGTTATTGCTGTTATTGTTATTATTGTTATTGTTGCTGCATATCACTCAGCGGCTTGTTGGGCTTCCCCTGGCGAGTGCTTCGCCCCACCGAAATATACTTATCGGAAGCACTCAGATTCGGCAGCACAATGGGAGAATCTCCGAGACTACGAATACGAGTACTCGTAAAACAAATTTACGAATTTCATTCAGTCACTTGACGGAAAATTATGTATTCATATGGAAAGCTTCTAGTTAAAGTTCAGCTTCGATTTAACTACCATATGTATGTATTGTAGATGTAGAGCATACACTCTTCGATGTGTCAGAAATGGAAACATTTTTCACAATTCTGTTGTGTGTCATGTTTTTTTTTCACTTTCTTTTTTTTCTTTTTTGGAAAATTTTAGCTTTACGCTAGGCAGCTGCTTGGTGAAGGAGTAAAGGGGGAAAGGTGAACGAATCGAGGTTGGGGTAGGTAATAAAAAAAGCACGTGCGTGTGTGCTGCTGATGGATTTTCACGCATAAATAGTCGGTTGACGCCTTCTGGGTGGATGGTTGATGCGTTGCGTTGCGTATACGCCCCGTGGGATGCATCAAAATTTCCTATAATATGAGCATGTTTCGCATTTAATGCGATTACCGGCACTGCCCTTTGTTGTTTATAATCACCAATAGAATTCAGTGTGTGTTTGTGTGTGTGTGTGTGTGTGTGTGTGTGTATTGTGTACTACTGCTAATTAATTTTAATTCCAATTGCGGCCACAAAATTGAACAAAAGGCCCAAAAACAAAGTTTTTTATTTGCGATTTGGTCGGGCTCGTTTGTTATTGTTGTTGCTAATTTTGTGCTGCCATTATGATTGGTTGATTGATGAATGCACGAATGCGAATGAATGCCCAATGGTTTTGTGTTGAGTGAATTGCTTTTTGATCGATTTGTGGCCATAGGGGGGACTCCGTCCCGCTCCTACAGCCCCCAGTCTCCAGTCTTCAGCACTCCAATGAATTCCATTTCACAAGGTTAAGGGACCACGGAACACTGAGCAGACAGTAACCAACTAAGGAAATCGTTGTCCAAACTGTTACATTTAATTTAAGCATCAAGTTTTATTTCGCCTGAATGATGGAAACTCAAGTGTTGAAATGGGAATTGAATAAATAAGGAAAGGCCGTCGGCCACTGAAAGATTGCGTATCTGAAATTGTGCAGGGCGATTAGTGATTGGATAGACTGATAAAAGGCAGATTTAATGATGACCGCAATGATTTCGCAAACTTGTTTATGCAGCTTAACAAACCGACAAATAAGTTTTGAATTTACTGCATTACGTTACTTACATAGTCTTACATATTGCAAACTTTGAATGAATTTATCTTTTAATAAGAAAAATATATAAATAAATATTAATTAATGTTTCAGAGTAATTTAATTTAATTTTTTACATTTATTAATATATTAAATCTGAATAGAGCTATATAACCAATTATACTTAAAAGTGTACTGGGTCAAATGAGCTGTGTGCCACTGTATAGAATTTATTTACAATGACAACTGATTTGATAATGATCGTAGTTATACTTAAGTCAATGATATGAAAATTATCTTTATGATAATAATATATGTATATTATTTTATTTATATTAAACTCAAAAAGAAAATCAGTATTACCAAAAATATAAATGGTGTATTTCGCATTAATTTGTATAGAATATACTTGAATATGTCTAACTAGTGTAAGAATATGTAAATATATAGCTCAGAGCTTAAACGACGCATATTTGATTGAGCTGGTTAAGAGATATTTGCACCTAGTAATTAAATAAAAAATGATTTATCTTTAACTACTTTGGGTAAGTATAAATAACTTCAATACAGAATAGTTTGCTTGTCGATAGTTCTATTCTTTATTGATTGTGCCAAAGATTATATAAAATTTGAAATATGACAATGACTTTTATT
Source organism: Drosophila suboccidentalis (assembly GCA_037043435.1). Lineage (NCBI taxonomy): Eukaryota > Metazoa > Arthropoda > Insecta > Diptera > Drosophilidae > Drosophila > Drosophila suboccidentalis. The sequence goes on along the minus strand of JBAMBK010001066.1, from coordinate 2,061,507 downwards.
TATCCTAGTTAAATAATCATACTCCCTGTTTGCTCAAAATCCCATTATTAAATGAATCCAATATAAGTTCCCTCAAATTTGTTTCGATTCCGATTTCAAATAGTTTCAAAGTCGTGCCATTATCGTTCCTGTTGATGTGTGTAACTGTTGTATATTTTTGTACTTATTTTTTTGTTGGGAGTTCAATGCTTGCCTTTTATTGTATTCGAGTTTTATGGTGTCTGTGCACGAGGAGTCAACACTGAAAGCTGAATTCTTTCCCATATTTAGGCACTTTTTGCCGCAATTTCTTGGCGCTCTTTATGTGCCATATACAAGTCTTTTTATATTTGATTTTATTTGCGATATTTGTAAAGTCGACCAACTTTTATTTATTTGGCTTGGATTTCGCCAGATTCTGTCAATTGTACAACTCTGTCAATTGACCACGCTCATTTTATATGGTGTTTAATACAATTTAAAGTCTCTCGCATGGCATTCAATGAAATTTAACAATCAGCTCAATATTTTCCTTTGGATCTTTTTTTATAGTAGATAATTTATGAACTTGTCAAACGCGTCGCTTTGCCTATGTGTGTGTGTTGGTTTTTGGCTTTTTATTTGGCCAGACGAAATTTATTCATGCATCTCTGCAAAAAAATACAACAATAAAACAGCTTTATTTATTGTGAGTGGTAAAAAGTGCAAAAACTTAACTTTATGGATGGCTGCCGAAACGAACCCAACAAAACGCATATCCCACCGCTCACTACCCAACACTGCCCAGCACTGCTCCTCTTTTCTCTCCCTCTCTCTCTCTCTCTCTCTGTCCTCGCTTCTTTAATTTTATTGTACTCCCATTCCTTTTATTTAAATTTAATAAAAGAATATCAAGTATTTTATGGCACATTTGTGTTTGTACTTTTATTTTTTGTCACATTTTCTTACTTCTTTTCCAACACTGTCAGTTTGCTTTTCTATGCGTGTATCGGTGAATATATGTATGTGTGAACCACGTTGATTTCTGCTAAATTTCATTTAAGTTGACGTCATTTAATTTAAGGCATAATTCCTGACTCGCCCTCTAATAAAATCAAGTTTTATTAAAGGTATTTTTTTTTTTAAGAGACTTCCCCAGGTGGAAACTTTGTTTGGATTCCGAGCTTAGATCTATCACAGAGATTGAGTTTATATAACTTATACCTTAATGAATTCTTTGGCGGCAATCGAGCTTACACTTTCAAAGTAGTTAAAGTAAATTTGGCAAAGCTTCTAGTAAATATATTCTACCAGATCAGCTGCAAGATCGGTTTTTGGTAATATATAGGGGTATTATATTTAATAAAGACTTTGTTTCCAGCATATTTCATGCAGCATTGTGGATAGATAACTAAATCCATTATCAGTTAATTAGGCTGATGAGAGCTTCCACAGTATTAACAACTAACAAAGGCATTAAGGACATGATAATGCAATTTGTAGTAAATAAGCTAATGGCTTGGAGCTGTTTATTTATCTGTCATAAAGCAATTGAAGTCCAATCAAATGTGGTTAGAGCTCACAGACTCAGAGACGAAGGCTATAGTATGATGAAGCTCAAGAGCTGCCTAATTGTGGTTCAATTGTTTTCAGGGCTCAGGAGTTGCTTGCATGGGAATCGACGAGGCTTTAAGCATTGCATCTTATGTCCGAAACTGCACATCTAACATACGTGAAGTATTGAGTGTGGAGCACAGAGAGTATTGAGTGAATGCTATAACGCCTTGCACATCAATCATACGCACTGGTGCGCAACATCAATGCAACACGAGTGTTCACATATGCAATGGTTATTTGCTTACAGTTGACCCCAGCCTCGACTCCAAAGTTGAAGAAGTGGAAGAAGGAGGGGGAGGGGGAGGGAGGTAAGAAGGAGAAGAAAGTCACATCCTGGATCCATATTGGGAAGTGGCAGCTTTTGACCCTTTCGGTTCGTTTATGGCTTGCATCGTTGCTGTGTTAGGCAAAATTCTTTGCGGCCATTATTATCACAGCATTATTGAGCCATGACATATTTCACACACACTCGCACACACACACACACACATATGAGGACATGAGGAAAAAGATGAAATGGGCAAGGGCCTCAGAGTACAATGAATAATGGGCGTGCGGTTGGCCAAATTGGGAGCTAGTGGGCGGGGCAGCTAACAATACAAATACGACGATGACGTCGCCAACACGCCACGCGAGTTCCAAGTGGGTGATGGGTATGAGGGTGGGGATTGGTGTGGGGGTGGGTGGTGGTTGCTGCTTGGGGAAGGGGGCACAACTCAAGCGATGACAATGATAGAAAATATTACAAAGATATGCGGCCATAAAGAAAAGAAGAAGGCAACTAAAAGAGAAATCGTTTATTGCCAAAGAACCCATAAATTGATTTTTTCAAATAAAAATAAAATATCGGCCGGCGAGCCAAGTAGAGAGACTACGACTAAGTCTAAGGAGACAGGGCGACAGCACAGATAAAATAAGACATCACATCGCAGAGCTATGAGCTCGAGTTACAGCTAGCACGAAGGACAAGGACGAGCACGGGGACGAGGGTGCGGAACCATAAGAAGAAGAAGAAGAAGAAGCAGCAAATGGTGAGATTCTAGCGCCTACAACAACACCATAAACGGGCCAAAACACAACCGACGCCGCCTAGACGCCAGACATCGCCATCGCCATCGCCATCGCCTTCATCTTGGGCCGTGCTTTGGGAACTTGGCTAAGAACAGTTGAAGGTATCCGCCGAATTTTGGTTTCCGTGCCGCCATGCCAATGCCAATGCCTGTCGTCCTCGTCGTCCTTCCACCCGTTGTACCCATTTAAGTTAAAAACTATTACGAACTTACCCCCAAGTACATAAATTTCTCAACGCGCCGTACCAAAAAAAAAAAAAAAAAAAAATACACAAATAGGAAAGAAAAGGAAAAGAAAAGGCAACGTTCCTGAGTTTTCGTCGGAACGAACGCAGGCATTTTATTAAAAACTATGGCCTGCGATTTAATATAGCACCAAGCACACTGTGCACACACAGACACACACACACACACACACATATAGTATTCACAGCGCTCTGAAATTTCAGCTTCAAAGTCTTAGACCATAAATAAGCCGACACACACACATAGAGACACTCTAGTATTTATCTCAGAGCAGTTGGAAAAGGAAAAGGGAACGGGGACGGGGTGGAGGATAGTGGTGGGGTGAGGAATGGCAGAGAAAAAGACAGGCAAAGACAAAGTAGTTAGGCGACAAAAATGAGACGCCCCAAGGGGAATGAAGGAGGGCTTAGTTCCTGGTCAGCTCAGCTCAGCTCCTCTATTATTATTTTTCTTCTTTGCCATTTGTTATATACACTACAAATAGATTGCGAGAGAGAGAGAGAGAGAGAGAGTCAGATAAAAATAAACAGAGAGAAAGAGAGAGAGAGAGGGAGGGAGAGAGTAACTAGAGTCGGACTTCCATTTGATCGATTCTTAAGAAACTTATGCAATTTTTCCAAGCAACTATTGATTGAAGCAATTATAGTGAGATCTGATTGATGCCTAGTATCTTTTCAGAAATATTTGCATTTATGCAAATCCACTATATCAGAATTCTTTTTATTTTTTCAAACAAGTTCGTCAAAATGAAATATTTGCTTGAGCAAGAGATCTCTGTTCTCTTGAATATTTGTATTTTATATAAAGAAATTTTTATCAATCTCTGTATTTAGTCGTATTTGGATGCCTATTTATCCCCAACGTGTAGAGTATAGAAACGTGGATTCGATTTTAATTTTGCTACATTTCCTTTCAAAAAATAAAAGGGAGAAGTTGAACAGAATCCTGCTCTTGGGGTTAGGTAATGTGTCTGTTCTTAACCACGATGCGTGCTGCATAAATTCAGAATCTCAAGCGACGATTTATACTCCCTACGCTCTCTGGCGATGATAAATAGAAATATGCTGATTTCACTCCTACTGTTTGTTGGCTGAGAATAGAAAGAATGCGGGAGAAATTGTGAAGCATAAATCAATTTAGTAATTTTTATACGACTTTTACATTTGCTTTTCATAAAAAAATTTATATGTATATAGGAGAAATACTAAATAAAAAGAATATAAATGGGACTGGAAATGGAAATAAGAAATGGAAATAAAAAAAGCTACTTCCGCTCGTAACTATTAAGAAGGCAACTTCAAAGTTGAGTTTGCGATTTTAATTGATTAGCGAGTTAAAGTTTTCCACTCCTCACAATCTGTTCAATGTTCCAATGAAGCCAGCGACGCGACGCTGTCGAGTTCTTAAGTATATAAAAGTCTTGACGCAAATTAAAAAGAAAGCCGGCAAAAAAGGAATGAAAGAAGAAGAAGAAGCTGGAGTACGGTGGGGGAGGATGGGAAAATGAAGTTTCATTTGTGTAGGTAGTTTCAGTCATAAAGTTTATGACCGTTAATGCTGAGAATGTTTTCGGAGAATGAGAGGCAGGCAGAAGGTTGGCTGCTGCTGCTGTTAAACATGGCCTGAAACGCAATCATACATTCATATTCTCATGTTTATTTAACGATGCTTTTTACGCTGCACGCGAAATGCAAAAGGATTAAAACGTCCGTCAGTCATTCAGCCAGTAAGGAAGGAAGGCAGTCAGACAGGCATAAGGTGCCATGTGGTATATGTACATATACATACATATGGCAGGTGGCAGCTTCTGGTTGCCAGTTGCCAGTTGCCAGTTACCAGTTGGCAGTTGCCAGTTCTCTTGTCTGATCCGCAGCTCTTCAAGTGGCGTGAAATTTGGCACGTTGAGTGGCGAATGCCTAACTTTTAACAAACCTTGGCTGGGCATCAGCACTTTCAAGTGGATACATCCTTGCATCCTTGCTTCTCACATCTTCTCACCGTCTTTGTGTGCGAGAGTGTGTGTGTGTGTGTGTGTGTGTGCAAGTGCCTAAAATATTAAAAGCACCTTTTACTTAAGGTACATCAAATGGAAAAGTGCTCAACTCCCATCGCTGTCTTTCCCTGCCTTTAATGCCGAGTGCTTCACTTTATCCATTCGCTTCAAGTCGTATCCACAATTTGATGACTTTTTGCCGAGCATCTAATGCCTTTCCCATAAAGTATGCCATATATTCTAGTATTTCACTATATATACTTACTTGGAATGTATTTCAGATATTTTATCCAATACTCTTCAGTATCTTTAGCCGTCACATTTGTACACAGTCTCAATTCTAATTCATATTTGCATCGAATGCTCAACTAAACTTAGTAGTTTATGCTCACTTAAATTATATAAAATTACTTATTATTTATGAGTTGCTTTTATAGCCTACTTTTGTGTATTCAATTCATTTCCATTTCTTATCAGGCCAGCTTAAGTGTGTTTTTTGCCAAATTCTTGAGTAACATTTCCCAAGTTCTAACTTCTTAAATATTCATAGTTTCAAATAGAGACATTCATATATTTTGTATTACTCAATAATACATCATTTAAACTTTATTTTTAAGATGTTGGAAAACATCAAATTGTTATATATTGGATTGGAAAAATTTTAAAAAGTTAGCTTTTTGTTCATGTTAAATTCTCAAATGCCAATTCAAACTTCAAAAAACAAAATAAATGAAAGAGCGTCTTTGAAAAGTACAGGGTATTTTATCGCGGTGAACTGAGAGTTGTACGTTGTTGACGCTTAACGCAATGTCCAATTACTGATGACAAAAGCAAAGAACGCAAAGGCTCAAAATGTCAATTCGCAAGGCAATTGGCAGCAATTGTTGCTGTTGTGACAACAACAAAAACAACAACAACAAAAGTAAAAAAAGCAAGAACAACAATTTCAACAATTGCAACTGCAATTTCACTCACAGTTGTCGAGGCAAAATTCATATTTACAGTTTGTATATAAATACATAAATGCGAGTCAAAAAGGACTCTGCAGAGCAATTTAAATATTCACAAGGTGGACTCCATTGATAACTATGTATATTCGGAGTAAGCCTCTCTCTCTCTCCCCTTCTCTCTCTCTTTCTCCCTCTCTCTCTGCCTACGACTCTCTGTCTCTGTGTTTGTGTGGCACACTTTATGGCATATCCTGCCCAAACCAAGCCAGTATATCCATTATCCCTGTCTCGAGCTTGAAGTGCAGCGGCAGCTCAAGTGTCCTGGCAATTAAAAGGCCAAACTAATTAGATGAATTTGTGTGATTTCCGTATAATTAGATTGCCCATTAACTGAGTGTAGTTTATATTTAGTGCAGTCGCTGCACTGCCACACAGGATGTATCCTGTTTAGGCCAAGAGGACAGCGACAGAAAAAAAAACCACTTGAAAAAGAAAACGAAACTTTTCCGCTTAGACGAGTGCAAGGCGCGGCCAAGCTGGGAAATCTCTGTGTGTGTGTGTGTGTGGGAAATGTAAAATTTCCACTAACTACATACAATAATTTAGCCACAACAGGACGCAGGACGCAAGGATGATGGGCCAGTTAGGCAGGAAGAGGAAGAGAGGCACCGTTTAAGTTTACGATACTTAACGTTATTTCCCAGCCTGCTGTACGGATACTCTTTATCCTTTCGCGTGTCCTGCGTGCCGTATATATATGTGTGTGTGTGTGTATGTGTGTGCTGCAAGTTACAAGTTGCACAAGTTTCTCAAGCAGCTCATAAAATGGCGTTGTGTCTCTTCTAGTTGAGCTAAAGATAAATAAGCAAATAGGCAAATAAATCTTCATTTCAACTTCTTGTGGGACTGGAGTTTCTTAAACTTTACTTTCATTTCCATCTGATTTTTTCGTTCGTCTCGTCTCTTCTCAGCTCATTTTATTTTCTTGCATTCGCCTTTTTTGGTCTATTTCATCGTCTTATTTCTACTATTTTTAGTTGAGGCGTCATTCTTTGGCTTTCTCCGCCTGCTGCGGCCAATTCAAAATTTCCAACTTACGCTAGTAAATTGTTGGGTAACATGCACTTAAGTGCGCCCCTTTCCCCTCTAGGCACTCCCCCATTCTCCCATTTCTTCATCCTGGCGTCTCCTGTTTCCCGACAGCCCGCAGCCAGGACATGTGTTCCTTGCACACGCTTGTCTCTTTGCACTTGCCATTAAAAGTTCGGCCTGCAGGGCCAACATTCCCCCACTTTTTTACTTACTCTCACTCTCCCTATCTCTCTCTTTTTAGTCTCTGTCTTTGGGAATAGAGTCCCATTCATTGTACTGTACTTCTTCTGTACTTTTGCAGTTGGTATTTTACTTTGGTATTTCGAGTTTGGTTTCATTTCGTTACGCTTTTTATTTATTTTTCGGCGCTTACAAGTGCAACAATTTAGCTACTCCCCAAAGGGGAATGCAAGGATGAAAGGACGAATGAAAGAAAGGACGATAGGGTGTCTGTTTGGGGACGGCATGTGAATAATGTGGATAATAGTCGATAGGCGATTACTACCATGAACCACGCATTTTAACCCTGCAAGGAATCAGCTGTGTGTCCTAAGAGGTCCGCTCGAGGTCCTGTCGGCGGAGAGAGTTTCACAGGGATAGCAGAAGTATGTAGTTAGTTGCCGAATTGTTTGCTTGATATCTGGGGGCTCGAGATGGATAAAGTATTCTGGTGCGAGTACGAGAAGTCTTTAAAGTTGCCTTCGTTTGTTTTTAATGCCATTCGCAAACTATTTTCCAGTCGCTTTTAGTAAAGATAAAGTTTGTTATACACATATAAATGAAAAGTTGAACAAAAGCTTACTTAATTGCAATTCAACAAGCCATGGAGGACGTACAAACTTACGAGTAGCATATGTACATATGTACATCAGTCTACGACAATATGACAATCGATTCGATGTAGGATGCTAACAAATATTGTCAACTCTGTTTAGATAGTTATAAAGTTTTTTGAAGTTAATAAAAACAAACCAAAATTGATGCTCACTATGTTTAAATAAAAAACCAAATAGAAAATCTGCAAGTTTATTTAAGTTATCTCAAGAACAACAAAGATTTTCAAAATGTACCATTATGTTAATATTTATTTTTATTATATTTAAAGTTACCACGGATGGATATACTTACAGCTCATTATACTACTTCAATTCTTAGGGTTAAGCTTGGAGATTTAAATCATAATGTAAAATCCTTTCATCTATTCAAATTTGCATAGAAGTTATCAAGGTGAACATAACAAACCATTTGAAAATTTCTTTAACATTATCATTTGAGGAAAAAAAAAAACTTGCTTGTCGAAATCAATTAAATTTTTTTAAATGGATTTTCCAATTTTCATGCACATCAAATTGAATTCAAATATGCGAATCCAGGGTATCAAGCCGAAAAAATATCGGTTTCAGTTACGGTTTCAGAAATGTCAGAATTTTAGTTACGGCTACGAAAAATCTTAGGGTATCGGTTTCAAAACGGTTACCGGTTATATTTTTTTTTTGGTTTTAATCCCAATTCGTAACTACTTTTTCTGTAGGGCACTGGATCAAGCGGATCGCTCAGAGTATTTATATCAGAAACCAGATAATGTTGCATGCAACGATATTGTCGGCATAATTTACGCATCACAGGCAGCATTGAATTGATTTAAATTTATTGCGCTCGGCTTCAGCAGCGTGGCAAAAATTTGATTACAAGCATAAAAGTTTATTTATATTTTGCTTGTTGTTTGTTGTCAGTTTCATTTGCCCACCTGCCGAACTCAGGCAGCAGGCAGCTTAACACTAATTTCATTTGGTTGCCTCAGTAGGCAGCGTGCAGCAAGGGGCATGGGGCATGGGGCAAGGGGCAGCTGCTCAACTATGCGCTTAGCTGGCAACACTGCCGGACACTGCTATTGGAGTTGATGTTGATGTTGAGGCTCAGATCTCCGACTCCGACTCCGACTCCATGGCATGTAATTTCTGTAGTCTGTAGTCGTCGCTTCGGCACTTCAATCAGACAACTTGCTGCCTGTTGGGCAATCAGCCAGCAGTCCCTCTTCCTGTCTCTCTCTCTCTTTCTCTCTCTATCTCTGTCTCTGTCTGGAGCACTTGTACTCGTAGTACAAGCCAGCCAAGCCACCGAGGCAGTCAGGCATTTATTCCCCCTCTCTCACTCTCTCTCTGTCTTCTCTCTCTCTCTCACTCACTCTCTCTTCCTTATACTCGTACTCGTACTCTTAGTCGCTTCTCTCACGGCGCTTACCTTTGCATATTTTTGCAATTCAGCGCAAAGCTTACTTGACTTTGCCTTTGGCTTTGCTCTGGCAAGCGTACAGCATGTTGGCATTTCCTCTTTTCGCACGTCTCCCTCCCTCCTCTCTCTCTCTCTCCCTCCCTCTCACACTCTAGAACAGCTCTCAGCCTGGCCAGCATCGCTTTGATGATGCTCAGCAAGTGAGGGGGCTGCTTATGTTAGTAAACTGTAAATATTTAATTAATTTGCATGGATATTTTTATGGCAGCAAGTCGAGTTTATTAGTCAGTGTCCGTGTCCGTGTCCGTGTCCACATCCGTGTTGGTCTCCATGTTGGTTGACGTGTCCGGGTTGCCATTGCAGTTCAGTATCAGTCACAGTCACAGTCACAGTCCGAGCTTCAGTCCGAGTCCGAGTTCGAGTCTCCTCTCCTGTCCAGCTTTAGTCTCGCTAAATATGTGTGCAATTCGTTGTTTGCTCTGGTCACATGCTGCTTTCTCAGTCTCTGCTCCTTCTTCTTCCTCTTCTTCTGCTCGCTCTTTTTTCGCTATTCGCATTTCATTTTGCGTTCACTGTCCGCTTTTGTGGCTGCCATGCATAATTTGCAAACAGATTTAAATGTTTACATGTGCACGCCATTTTGTTTGCTGCCAGCCACAAAAGCCGCATCCTCAGCCCAGCTTTCTCTAACTTCCGCTTACCTACCAACCACCACCCCCACCCCTCATCCTATCACCTGCCGCATACATACTTATTTTCCCTTGTCTTGTGTGGGATTTATTGTGGCATTGGCTTTGACGAACCACAAAGAGTTTATTTCAATCAAATCTCTTCGTGATTTACTCCCGACATGCTCAACGTTCCAAAACTCTGCAAGGCATGCAATTGATTATTGCTTCGATAGGCAACATATCGATAGTATCGGCATCGATGCTTTGTTGAATTTTATAAATTTTAAATGTAACTGGCAACTTTGGAGACACTTAAAATTGGAATATATAGTATTTCACTTAAAGTTATGAGCGAACCCGACTGTGGAAGACCCTGTACTTATTTATATATTTAGAGCACATCGGTATTATGATTCCCATTATGTATGGGGAATCTCAAGACTCTAGCTCTAATGATTTACTTTATTATATATGTATGTATATAAGAAGAACATAAGAACAATTTGTTGAAAATCAACCTTAAGTACTTGAAACTTTTATTTACTGAGAGACTTGAAGAAAACTAAAAATTTTTTGTTTTTGTATGCATCCTGGTCAAATTTGGCCGAAATCGCTTTCATTATTTAGTAAAAAACTTTAAGGAGCAATACAAGTATTTATTTTCATAGTAAAATCATACAAATTGAATTTCAGTAAAAATGTCAAATTTCTAATATTAAAATAGCAAATTTAACTGCAAGAGGAGAAATTCGTAGAAAATATCTGTCAACTATATTATTATGGAAAACATTTTCGTATCTCAGGGTTTTCTAACTATACTAAATTTTTCTAGAAAAATATGTTGGTACTTGAATATATGAATATATGAAGGATTCATTTTGTTTCAAACACTTCTTTTAGTATTTTTTTTTCACTTATTTTATTTACTGTATTATGTTTTATTTAAAATATTTGTCAGATCAACATGAGACTCCTTCTTAGTATCTTTTTGACGTCATATATGGCATACCTTTTGTTGCTCTGGTTTGACTTCTGTTGTTAAGCGTATCTCAAATATTCAAATGTTTCCAGCGACTTTCATTTTTTATGCTAACGATGAAGATACATACTAATAAGTTCTTTCATTAAAAATTCCGTGGCATCATGATACTTACCAACGCTTTGCCTCATACCACATTGAACCCTCTCGCAGCCTCTCTCACTCCTTCTCCCACTGTCTCTCTGTCTCTCTCACGCACACACACACACACACACACACACACTCTCAACAGTCGCAGAGCGAACACTTGAGCGCCGCTAAACTCGTCCAATTAGTAGCATTTAATTTGGTAAACAGCAGCATTTTCGTGCTTTTGCATTTTTTTTGTAATTAAGAACAACAACAAGAGCAACAAACACAGAAGTATGAGCGAGTGCTGTTGATGATGATGATGATGATGCCGGTGATGATGATGATGATGCTGGTGATGATGATGATGATGATGGTGATGATGATGAGGCATGTTTTAAGCTTGAGCAAGACGAAGGCAACTGATGAGTGGGCCAAGCTGCTTGGCTCCTGCTTTATGCTTCACTTGTTTAGGTCTATGTGTGTGTGCTGTGCGTATGTGTTCTGTGCGTGTGTGTGTTGTGTATCTTTTGCATATGTTTGCTTTTGCCGCCACCACAAACGCGCTTGTTGTTACGGCTATTGTTGTTGTTGTTGTTGCTGCTGCTGTGGCATTTTTGAACCATGTTGCCCGCCACAATTCACAATCCACAATCCACAACCTCATCCTCATCCACATCCACATTAACCTCCTCCATCCCCAATCCCCAGGCCGACAGTCATTATTTTGATGTCAACAACGTGCCAGCAGATGATTGCCTGTGCCTCCCATTTCCCATCTCCCTTCTTCCGTCTTCCCTCTTCCGTCTCCCTTCTCCCCTCTCCCTTTTCACATCTTCCGTCGCCTGCTCAGCCTAGTCGATTACCGTGCTCATCCCCCGGACCGTGTCCAACACTCTTTTTTTTTGTATTAGTTTATTTTTGCACCTGTCCGCAGCGGAGCTTATTAAAAAACATAACACACAAAAATTCAAGTGAGCGCACAAAAATTTGTGGGCTTGAAACACAGCACGGCGAGTGAGCAGAACAAACAAATTAACCGCAGTAATGAACACGGACAAACGCGCCACACTCACCCAAAAACACACTGGACAGAACAGAAGCTGTGGCCAGGGGCAACAGGAAGAGGAGGTGGCGGTGGAGGCGGAGGAGATAGAAATGGAGAAGGAAAAGGACACACTATAACAGCTTGGCGGCTGTGCCGTGTCATGTACGCGCGACCTTTTTCCACCTGTCAGTTTGGGCGCTGTCTTCTTAGTGAACACTCATCCCCATTCCCATCTGAATCCCCTCTTTCCCCATTCCACAAACCACCCATAATACACTCACTAAACTTTGGGCAAGGTGAGAATGCGACGAGACCTACAGTTAGCCACATCAACTTGACGAAGGTTGCGGTTAGTTTCAAATGGCATTTAATCAGATGCTCACAATTGTTTACAACCAAAGTAAATTTCATGAGCTTTCAAATACTTACATGTGCTTTCAAGTACTTTCAAATACAATATCATAAATTTATTTATTTTATTTATTTATGATTATTTTAAATCTCTGATTATAAAATGCACATAAGCGATAATGCCCAACGTGAAGCGTTAAGCTAAACTTGTAGCTTCATTAAAGCTTTTTTTTCTTTAATAGATAATTTGTATAAATGCTCAAACTATTTATTTTTAAATAATGATTTTGATAATAATTGGCGCTAAAATAATTGAATGAGCATTATTTATTTATTTTTATTATTTACTTACTTCCGATTAGCACAAAATTGATGCATACGCTTTCAAGAGGAGCTCAATAAACTGCAAATTTTATTATGCGTCATTTAGTCGAATTTAGAAACTGTATTGAAACTTCGGTGTGTCACAAAATTCATTTAAGTCCATGTGTCACTAAAAAACTCAAATTAAAAACTTTGCCACAGCACATCGACATATTTTGCTGTTGATGTTGTTAAGAGAATTTTTTCCATTCACAAGACCATTTTTTTTTTGTCTTCCTTTTTCGACATTTTACACTGACACACTAAGATCGTTAAAAGGACATTTTTTTAGTTTGCTTACACATGTACTCGTAAATACTTTTATACTTGCATATACTTTTGTGTCTTTAAATATTACAAACAAAAAATACTTAAGCCAAGGATAATAATTAAAACAAGTCGGAAAGGCTATAGTCGAGCTTCCGACTATAGGATACCCGTTAGTTATTTAACTAATCTAAAAATATTTTTATTGCATGCTTTTAGGCACTTACATTGCATAAAAACTTTAATCATACATTACCATTGTTCTATTTGTCCCATCGTGTTGCAATTTAGTAGGATGACAGTTATTAACAGTAGTTAACGAAAACTGCAAAAAAAAAACGTAGTATTTTAAAAGCTGTGCGAATGGTAGTTTTTCGCAATTTGCGAAGGCGGAAAGGGGCGTGGCAAAATTTTGAAACAAACTTTAGCTCTTATAGTCTCTGAGATCTAGGCGCTCACACAAACGGACAGACGGACAGACGGACAGACAGACAGACGGACATGGCTATATCGACTCGGCTGTTGATGCTGATCAAGAATATATACACTTTATAGGGTCGGAGATGCTTCCTTCTCCCTGTTACATACATTGCAACGAATACAATATCCCGTTTTACTTATTTTTAAGTAACGGGTATAAATATTCTATAAATTTAAATATAGATAGATGTGAATAAAAGATACTATTTTTGGGCGTTCCTTTTTATAAATTTGCAATGACACGGCCGATTTTCATTTATTCCAAAAATGTAAATGTAAAACTTAGCTCCTATACTTTAAACTGAATTGGTTTCGATATGATGTATATATGTATATGAATTATATATTATATTGTATATTAATTATTAATCTATATACGTATACCATATATTGCATTATAATTGACATCATAAATGTGTTTATCTCATACAACAGTACTCTCGAAAATCAAAAATACTTCCCATGCCATTTGTTGAAATTATTTGAATCATATATTGTAGTTAAGAGAGTTGGCTACAACATGCGAATGTTATTTGCCTTTGAATTGAACAATTAAAATGGAGAATTAGCCCCTAAAGGACTTGTTAGTTTAACCCGCCATTACCCAATTGTTCTTGTCTCAATTCCCTTTTGGAAGATTCGATTTTGTGAAAAAAGTGCGCTTGACAGAATATAACCATTTTTGTGTCTGCTTTTAGCTGAAAGGGCATAGACTTGTAGCTGAGGGAAGTTAATTAAAAAGTTTAACCAACTTTATACACACGTGTACTTTATATACACGTGTATTTGCAGTGCCAAACTAGCTTAAGGCAAATTGAAGCGGATTAAATAGTATGCAAAAGCCGGACAATAAGTCGATATATCGAATAATTAAAACAGTTACAAGTGTACTTGTTAGTGAGCATAAAATATGGACATACTGTCGCCAATCATTCAGCAGAAAAAAATAGAGGTCAGACCAAAAAGAATATAATAAAACGAAGAGGGAAAATGCAAATGTTGTCACATGCATGGGAAAGTGTGGAACATTTGTGGGCTGTTGATTGCCTGGTGACGACATCAAGTGCGCGGGTTACTGTTGTTGTTGTTGTTGTGGCTGAATGTAAAAAAGAGGGGTGTGAAGCACGTGGGGGGAGGGGGTTAGAGCGAGTACCAGCAAAATGTGTTTTATATTTAATAAGCTTGTGAGTGTTTTGGTATCTCGCTGTCTGTGTGTCTGTTTGTTTAAGCTCTCTTTATTATATGTATGTGTGTGTGTGTGTGTGTGTGTGTGTTTGCGCCAAGTTTATGAGGGCAAACAGACATCCGCACCCATTCACACACAAGCCCAAACTCCCCCCTCCCACACACACACACACATTGCTGGATTTATTTGCACAAGCTAAATAATTAAAAATGCCTTTACAAAATGCCAAAGCGAAAAAATGGCTGAACGAGACGCCCTCATAAAATCGTACGAATTTAATAAATAAATAAATAGAAAAGCAGCTGAAATGTAATATGCATAAATTTTCTCTCTATACACACATGCGGTACGTATACATAATTCCATCTCGAAAGTTAATTAAAATTGTCGAAAACCGTAACTAAATCAAAATGAATCAAATTTTAACTTGATGCCGAAAATGAAAATGCTTTGAGTCCAGAAATGATTCGCATAAAAGAGACAATTTAGGCAGTCCTGCCATATGGCATTTGTGGAATGTGCACAGGGGGCAAGGACGATAAAGGACGTTGCATGCCCCAAGCAATTCAGCTCGGAGCAGGTCAGTCTTAAATGCGAAAAAAACATAAAATGCTTACAGCTGAGTCGCTTTTGAAGTGTGGCAGAGCGTTGATCAGATTGAAAGCACTGCCAATAGGCAAAAAATCAAAAAAATTAATATATATATGTCACTCACTCAAGCTCATACATAAATACGAGTATGTATAAATGTATCTATACTGAGAAAATGTCAGTGTGGCAGTGTGTTACAGGCGATTAAAGCTAAACGAAGCCAGGACATAAAAAATAAATTATTACATTTATTGCATGTACAAGTTAAGCATGAGTTTGAATGCGAGTCTGAGTCTTAGTCCAAGTGTGAGTGTGAGTGTGAGTGTGAGTGTGAGTACTCGTGCCACTCGTATATGGGGCACACATAAACGCTTTATATGTGTAATTTGCCATATCGCATACACTCATGTACACATACATACGTACATATTTATTAGCCATAAAAGTTGCAACTGGGCTGACAATTGAGGTTGGGACAAGGAGAATGGCGACAGAAGAAAGGGCGGCTGTCAATTAATTCATTTGCCATTTGCTGCTGTTGCTGTTGCGCTGAGCTTATTTATTAAAATATTTTATAAATTTAACAACAGAACATTGCACAAAATATTCATTTCATCAAATCACATACAAAGTTGAAATTAATGAGCAAGCGGGTCGACTCAAAACCGAGTGCCGACAGATGCCTCGGTCATTTCGCCGCCATTTTGTTTCTCTCTTTGCGTATGTGTGTGTGCGCGCGTGTGTGTGTGTGTGTTTTTGCTGCACTTGTAAATAAATCAACAAAGTGCCATTCGAGCGGCCATTGAACTTTAAAGCGAGCAATAAATTTGTTTAAATAATTTCTGCAATTTGATATGTAAATAAAAATATTAATTAAAATTGTAGCACTAATTAAATAATTGCTTAGTAAAAGCCAATGTATATCTAATAGTTCAGTTACAAGTTAATTGAAGTAAGTTTGCATTTTTGAACTCAATTAAAATGTTTCACACCGAAGTTGCAGTTAATTTAAGTGCCTAATATTTGTTGTTAATATTGTGTTGATCTGAATACACTTTATAGATTTCTGGAGTAATTGAAATATTAATTTATTATGATATCAAATCAACAGTGACAAACTGCAACTATTTGATTTTAAGAATTAGGAATGAATAATTGATTGTCTTATATATACTTCTGCATTACTCCACCTTTAAACTCTGATGATCAAAATGGCAAATCGATGTTTGAATCGACAGAAGATACAAATCAAAGATGAATGTTTGGAAATCGATAAATTCGAATTGACGAATGTGTCGGCATAAAGTATTAAAGCCTAAATAAATACCGAAAAGAAATAGGTTACCCAAAATCAAACCAAATTGGATTTGTGTTAGCCTTCTCAAAAGTGCCAGGCCAGGCCATTTCGGTTCAGTTTGTTAATCCTATTGCTAAATTCAGTTTCGCAGATTGTTAGTTTCAAACTGGGTTGACTTTCGGCCTCCAGAGTCTATAGACTTGATTTGCATTTGCTAAATGCATTTGCTGATGTTACAGTTTGCAGCACTAGTTGTTGTTGTTGTTGTTGTTGTGACTGGAACTGTGGCAATGCATCAGGCAATTTAATAGCCAGATGCATCAGATGCTTTTGCTGCGGTTGCCTCCGGTTGATGATGTTGATGCAGTTGCTCCATTTGACTCTTGATGCGCTCGTGGGGAGCTTGTCAAAATAGAAAATGTTGTTATTTTTGTAGTTGCTACTGTTGCTGTTGTTGTTTCTTTCGCATTTATTTCGCTTGCGGCTTTTGTATATTTTGCTAGCATTTCATGATGTTTACTGGCCAAATAAACTTTTCACACATCATCAGGAGGAACAATCAATGCCAGGCATGAGCGGCTAGACAGAGTGGCAAATGAACACAGAGAGAGAGACAGATTGACAGACTGAAAGACAGATCCACAGACAGACTTTGCCCATTTTTCGATTTAGCGAGCAGCTGCGCTAGTTTTTATTACAATGTAAATGTAAATGTAAATGTAGTTAGTGCATAGGAGAGTTGGATGCACATCCAACTCGTACTCCCTAAAAAAACAATTTGCCCGATTCCTGACTATGCTCACTGTGCACATTTCATCGCTCACTGTTCACTGTTCACTGTTCACTGTTCACAGTTCGCTATTCATTTTCTCACTGTTCACAATTTTCACTGGTGGTGGAACGTGCCAAGTGCTGGGCAACAAAATCAAAAGGTACATTGCACGATCAAGTGAGCAACTTCATAATGTTTTTAGGCCACTGACTTTACAATGACTCGACTGTCGACTGTCGGATGTCGACAGGACAGCAGAGTATAGAGGACAGGACAACAGCTAGTATCGGGCAGCCAGGATTGTCGCATATATACATATGCGTCAGACAAAGACAGGCCAACAGATGGATAGACATACATATACGTATACATATACATAAATATGGACAGGCTGACAAGCGGACGGACAGACATAGGTAGAGGCAGGGCAGCCTTGTAAATAACAAATTTCTTGTTATTGGTCACGTACGCCGACCAAGTGCCAAGTTGCCTCCTTGCACTTTTGGCTTTTGCTTTAGCACTAAAGAATTAATAAGTGAACGTTCTCAAGTGCATTTATTAATAACATCACGTTGCGACGAGAGCCTTTCCTCCAATCCATCGTACATCGTACATCACACATCATCAGCATCATCCGTCAATCCACAAATCCGGCTTAGATCATGCCCTTTGATTGTACACACAAACTTACTTCAAAGCTTAACCTGGGACAGTATTACGTATACGCATGCAGCTGACTTCACTTGAATTGACACATTCATCAAATTGCCTTCTTAGTATTTATGTGTACGAATGCATTTCAATTGTAATGGGGAAATCAGTTTGAGCTCGAACAAAATTATGTGAGCGTGAGTACAAAAGTATTTGCAACGCAGATACAAAAGTATCTGAATGCGATGCATGTTACAAAGTTCAGTTGAAATACTTGTACAATAGAATGCAGTTGATGTGAATCACTTTTTGACAAATACTTGAGTCTCTAAAGGTATGGATACAAATGTATCTTTCTGATATTTATAATGAGGATTCAAAGTTAAAGCTGCGATACAAAGGCAACTATACTCAACAATTGCTGTGCGATATACCAATGCAGATATCTGTCATTGAACGAAACGAAACGAAACGAACGGCACAGAAGTATCTCTGAGGTGGAATCGTGATAGTCAGATACATTGCATTGGTTCAAAGTGCCATTTATGAAATGAGATACAAGTGAATCTGTGACTACGAAGTATAAAAGTTCCAGTGATAAAATTACATAAGCTGCAGGTAGTGAAAGTGTTTATGAGATGCTTAATTATCTGTGAAATACTAAGATAAAAGAAGCTGCAGCAGATTATTTACGATAGAAAAATTATATGTCATCTTTCGATTGCTTATCGAATTTCATTTATTCTACTAATCTGTGAGATACAAGAAGTATCATTGACATAACATTTATTAGTAAATAGTTATTGTAGCTCTATTGCATTATCGTATCTGTGAATACAAACAGCTTGAGATTTGCAAGGAATGTGAGTGCATGCTTCTATGATGCAAAAATATCCGTGAGATACAATAGTATCTACAATAATATAATATTAGCAAAAGTATCTGCGATGCTCTTTAATTATTTTCAAATGTATTTGCAAGGCACAAAAATATCTGCTCGAAATCTGGTTCAGTGTTTCATTTTCATTGTCCCATATTTTTGTATCGCAACTAAAGTGAGGTCATAATTCCGTTTGGCTTTCGCCAGTTGCCGTCGCAGTTGCTGCTTTTATTTACGACCCAGCGAGTCGTAAAGGTCACCGAAAATGGGAAACATTTTGAGTGTTGAATAAAGGAACTACGAGTACTCGTAGCTGGTGTTAATGCGCGCCTTGCTGCGTTTATGGCATTGTTTAAAGTGCAAATACGCTTGGCATTAGAATAAAAAGGAATACGAGCATAAGGACGAATAGAAAGTGAACTGAAGATACTGGAGCTGGAACAGCAATCACGACATACCATAGTTGTACATATAGTACATAAAAGGGAAGGACAGATTGGTTTGAGGTCAAGCCAAAGACAATTTAAGCGCCCACTTCCACTCGTATTTAGTTCAAGTGAAGCGTTTACAAATTCATTTAATGGCTCGTATAATGCCCATTTACGATGCTTTAAATATTTCCACAGAGTTAATTATGTTGAACGTTAAGTAAACATCAATTAAAAAGTTGTTGCTAGCAAGTCTAACAGACTGACTCTGTGACTCGGTGACTCGGTGACTGGGACTGTCGAACGACCAGCGGGGCGTATGAGTAATGCTGCGTGTCAATTTGTTGTTGCTGTTGCCTCTCTTACTCGTATTTGTTGTTGTAGTTGTTGTTGTCGTTGTCGTTGTCGTTGTTATTGTTACCATGACAGCAATGTTCGTGCATTTTAAAGACTGACGACCTACGACTTACGACTGACAAGCGGCAGCCGGCGACCGAATGAACGGCATGACAATAAATATTCATAGCGGGAAATCGTAAAACAAATCAAAAGTCATCAAAAAGTGCACTTTGCTCTAATTCCTTAGCGCTCCGGTTTTGGGGCTCATTTTGGCAACGTCTCATGCCAAAATAATGTTCTTTTTTTTTTCTTGCTTTCTCTAGCTTCAGCTTTAGCTCTATCCCCTACTATATACATATATGTATGCTTTTTAGTTTTTTTTTTTGGGGCATTTTCATGACAAGTCATGCCATGGCCTCAGACCCACGAAATAAGCCAGGTAGAAAAACAACAGCTCCAGCTGAGTAGCAACAGCAGCATAGCAACAACAATTGTGCAGTCAAACTTATTAATAAACGTTATAGCTATGACGACAAAAATAGCAACAGCAACAACAACAACAAAAACACGAGAAACAACAACAGCATGGACAAGAACAACAAACAAACAAACAGCAGCAACATCGACGACAAAAGACCCAAATGAAGTCGGTACTGACTAAAAGTTGTGTCACTTCTGACGACAGTGTCCAAATTGGCAAAGTTAGAACAAAAAGTAGCAGCAGCAACAACAACAACAATAGCAACCATAACAACAACAACCAGAATAATAACGCAACGGGCAATGGGCAATGGGCAACAACGAGTCGTCGTCGCATAATTACAGAACTGTTTTCATAAAGCCAGCAGCACTGGCAATACCAACAACAACACCGACTCCCACAATAATAGGAACAACCAACAACGAAACAACTCGCACAACAGCAACAACAGCAACAACCAACAACAATCGAATTTCCATATAAAGACCACAGGCTAACAATGCACAGTGGCAACAAGCTGAAGAAACTGTCAGCAAAAGCTGCGCTGATAAAGCAGAAGCAGAGCCGCAGTAGAAAAAGATCGATAACCAACTGTGATTCAAACTATTCACTATTCAGTTTGTTCTGAATCGCCAACTGAATTTCAATACAGACAGTTCTTCCAGCGAAACAGTTAACAAACTGCAAACAATGGAATCGTCGCTATTATTCATACAGCGTTTCTTCAATAGTATTGTTTTCAAAAATATAAAAAAGTTTATAATACCATCATCTGTATATGCATGTTTATCGATTAAATCATTTGAAACCAAATGAGTTTTACATTTCAAAGAAATTCAATATATTTTTTTAATGATACAAGTTTTTAAAGGAACAGTGTGAACCAAAAGCTCGCTATATTTTAAATGGTAACTATTTTCAAAGTTTTTGAAGTTGCAAATACCTACATATTATTTTCAAACTTAAATATTAGTACCAAAGAAAATTGAAAAATCTTTTTTTTTTGTAAAGTCGAAAATTTTTAAGAGATTTTTTATGAGAATAAATGCAGAAATGTTAAATAATAATAATAATGCTTGATGTGACGATTCAAGACAAATACAAATACTTGTCCCAAAGATTCGATTAAATTCATATCTGAAAAAAACTCCAAGCTGACGGTTTAATTTTGAAGTAGTACAAAATTAAAATTGCTTGGGTTAACCATCTACTACATATTATATATAAGAGAATGATACTTAAGATGAGACAACTTTAGTTAAGTTTCTTAATAAGCCTTCAATAAGCAACTCAAAATGCGTAGCAAATTAAGCCGTTTTCAACTTCAAACCTAACTGCCAATAAACGCTGGCTGCAGTCAAATTTAAAATAGACTTCAAATTCGAAATTTTAATGAGCTCTGCGATGTTTATTCTACGACTATCTTCATCAGGTGTCAGCGAAAGCCAATTTGAATTGCGTGGGCGTAATTGGAACTTTGTAGGTGAAAACGTTAACTGCTACTGCTGACAGTTAACTGGTTTGGTCGACGCTTTTCAGCCCGCGGCCAGCAAACAATTTCCAATTAACAATCGATTCGAAACATGCAAATCGTCACAGCTGTTGCTGCTATTCAGTTTTCAGTTTTCTGTTTGCTTTTGTTTTTAGGTTGTTTTTGGGCTCGGAGTTGGGAGTTGGGAGTTGGGAATTGGGAGTGGAGTTTGAATTAGGGTTTGTTTATTTACGCCTGCATGTGAACGATATTATGAAAATGAAATTAGTTTAATCATTAAATATTCATTAGCCGAGGCCATTGTAATTTGCATTAATTGAATTGTTTGCTAAATTGTAACATTTTCAACGCCCGGCCATAATGGATTGTCCTTAGTTGTTGTCGTTGTTGAGGGGGTGCTGATGTTTCTGACACTCTGTCGTTCTACGTTTCGTCTCGTCTCACTCGACCATCAAGCACAATAACAACAGAGCTGTTTGTGGACAATAACAATAATAATAAAATGAATTAAATATGACCGCAATGTGATTAAAATCCAGAAATTGTCGCTGAAATTGTGCGTACCACAGAATCTTCTCATTCTTGGCATCCAAATTGAATTTAAAATGAGGCCAAACCCCTTCCACAAGTGGGCGTGGTCGCATTGCTCTGAGCTTGAAAATTGCATATAATAAGAAAAATGAAAACAAAACAGAAAAACACTGAACGAAAAATAAAATAATACATTTAACTCACACATTTTCTTGCTGTCTCTCTTTTATTCATTGCAGGTAAGCGAAACGACTCTGAAACACTTCTGCATAC
Organism: Drosophila suboccidentalis; assembly: GCA_037043435.1. Taxonomy (NCBI): domain Eukaryota; kingdom Metazoa; phylum Arthropoda; class Insecta; order Diptera; family Drosophilidae; genus Drosophila; species Drosophila suboccidentalis. The sequence continues at coordinate 2,039,140 of JBAMBK010001066.1, read as the reverse complement.
GAATGCGAGTAAGTGAATAATACGATTTTCATATTGATTAAATTACGCATACTTTTACTCGGGAAGCTTCCCAGCAAGCCAAGCTCAGAGCACTCGAAATTATGTGTCTGAAAAGAGCCGAGATGAAGTGCGTTTTGGGAGTAAACACGGAAATTTGAGGGTTTCGGAGCTCATCCAGTGCTTTTTAAGCACGGGCTCATAAAAAGCACCAATGTCTAAGCATTTTCGGAGTTGAAGGTAAAGGTGCAGGTAATCGAATATAGCGGTGCTGAAAATAACGGAATGCAGAATCATGCGATATGCAAGAAGACAGACAATTCACACATTCATTCAGTTGTGCTAAAAAACGTGAAAGAAAAAGACGTGTTTGCAAAATAGTATTTAAGAATGTTTATATACTGTATATAAGTTTTAATTTAAAATTTAATTTCATTTTTAATGAAGATATTTATGTTTAAGTTTCAACCTTCTTCTCATTTTGTTGACTTTTAAGTGGAATATAAATATATTATTAGATAATTAAAATTTATTTCATTTTAGTCTCATATTTAGCGTACTTTTTTCAATTAAGTTCGTACCCCAATATTCATTTGAAAATAACCTTTTAGGAGGCGATTCAAGTGCCTAGAAACGAAACTTATATGTGTCTTTTCTGAGGTTTTTATATGCTTCATTGGGAGGGTGAAAGCACTTATATCTGTGTCAGAAAAGAGTCAGATTAGATTTAGAAATCTTCCACATTAAGTGCGACCGTTTTCATAGAAAAAAAAAGCTCATTTCTGACTCTTTTTTGGGTACATTATGACGGTGAATGCTCATAAAAAAGTTTCAGAAAAGTGTCCGAAAACGCACATATTGCTTGCTGGGTTGTATCGGTGTGTGCATGTATATGTGTGTCTGCGTGTGTGTGTGTATCTCCCCTGACAGTAGGGGAACATGTGAGTGTTTGCAAGAAATCTGCCGATACATTTCAACAGACAGTAGAATATTGACCTGCAGCATTTTTTAGTACTCTGCTAAAAGATAATCTAAAGTATTTGTTGCTTTTTTAAAAGTGTCTGCAGCACGAAATACTTGCCAGGTGTTTTATAGGAACTCCAATAAAATACCCTTTAGGATTATTTGCAAATAGACAAAATGAAATTCGAATTGCAATTGATTCAATTCTTACCAAATGGGGCAGAAGTTGAATTTTAAATGTGGATTTAAACATTGTTTCACTTAGATTTGAAGCTCGAACGTGATTTGGAATTGAATGAAAGGAAAATGATATGGATCTAATAAAATAAAAGAAATACTACTTCAAATGTTAGTGCTACGGATATTGATAAATATAGAGGAAATAATAATAATGATGAAATTGCTAATAACTTATTAATACAAATTATAAATGGAGCGATAATAACAATAGTTCAGTAAAATTTCTCAAAATTAAAAATTAATTAATTTGCGGAAATATGTTAGTTCCCGTATAAATAACTGGTTTCATAGTTGAGATGTCTCCGCAAGTACTGTTTGTTAGACTACTCAAGTCTGCTCGCTTAAAAGTATATAATAATGTGATTTTTTTGTCCGTTACGAATTCACTCTATAATAATAATATTAAGTATTAACTGCTGAACATATTCCCTCTACTTTTTTCGTGATCTTTCTCAATTACATGCAATTAATTGGACACTTTTGTTCACACTCAGCTGTTCTTTGGTTTTTCAAGAACATACTTAATTAATGAAATGCTAACACACACACTGCACTCTCTGTTTCTTTCTTACGCACACACAGACACTCAAACACACTCACACACACACACAGACAGAGAGACAGACGCTATTGAAGCGACCGCATATGCATTTTATGTGGCGCACGTAAGTATGCTATAGCTCTGTTTTTCTGCCAGTCACGCACACACATACACACACACACACACACACACAACTATGATCCCAAACACGTAAAATAGTTTTGTTCTCCATTTAATAATAAAAATACTATCTACTATATGCATGTATTTTCCTTTGGGTTCTCCTGGTGTAAGCCTAGCAGCCAGCACCTGCCACCTCGTCCCTGTTGCCTTGTGCTCGTTTTGTCATTTATATTGTTAGCCCCACCCGGGGCCATGCCCACCTGCCCGCTTCTGTGACTCTCCGACTCTGCGGCAACACTTTTCAGCACGCTGCGTCAAAGCCGGAAAGTGAAAAATCCCAAACGGAAATACATTCATTTGCTTGTTTTACTTTTCCAATTCCAACGCCGGAGGTTTCCATCTTCTTGGCACATTTATCGGGACGATAGAGGCAGAAAGAGAGAAAGAGATGGTGCGAGAGATGCAGAGAGAGAGAGAGAGAGAGAGAGTGGGCTAGCGACTGGTCATGGGCGTTGCCGTGGGGCAACTGCCTCTGTAGCTTCATGCCGCAGTCACGTTTAAAACATTAAAGTTAGATTTATGACTCTTCGGGTTATAAAATGACTTTAGATTGATTCCCGTCACATGATGACAGTTTTTCGTTTTTCATTCAGTTCAGTTCAAGGCAGCTTCTGTGTACTTGTGGATCTTCTCTTCATTCCTCCTCCCTGCCTCCTTCTTTCTATCCCTATCTCTCTCTGTCTCTGTCTCCGTCTCCGTCTCTGTCTGTGTGTTTTTCTGTTTGTGTATTCCCCAACATGGACATGCCTACGGGCAGGACACGGCGCCATATGTAGACAATGAATTTTTAAGTTGTTTATAAGTTGAGTCTTGTCTTCTTCTCCCTCGCTCGCTCTAAATCCCTCTAAGTCCCTCTCTTTCCATTCAAAGAATGCTGTGGGCATTCCTGGAATACCATTTGCATTCATTTCATCTTTAGTTGAACTTCGTTTGGAGTATTAATGTTAGAGCGCATCAATTTGAAACCACTTGAAATTTGACAAATTGTGTCGCATCAACCACATTGACACACTTAATTCACACACACACACACACACACACACACACACACACACACACACAGAGAGTGACAGATAGACCCACAATGTGGGTCTGTGAAAGCCACAACGCAATTGGAACGAGTGCATTCGCTTTTCATTCACTCATTCACTCATTCGGTCGTTCATTTGCTCATTCGTTCATTACCATTTTGGCGTTATCAAAGGCAATTTTTAATTAGTCGGTGCTGATTGATGGCGCTGATAAAGAAATGTCATGACAGCAGCTGAATTTCCGTTTTCCATCTATACAATGCGTTTCATCCGCCCCGTCCACAGAGGGCGCCACATTGCAAATGCGCTCACTAAATGGCCAAATGGGAAATGTGGGCGAAAAGTGAGGAGAAAATTGCGAAAATAGGAAAAACGGGGAAATGGGAAAATGGGCCGCGTTCATTAGCGTGTCGTCCAGAATATCGCATCGGCTGACAAAAGGAAGCTGGGCGCGATAGAATTATCAAACATGGCCGCAATGACTGTACTCCTAAGGTGGAAGGGCCACGGGGACGATGAATTGCACTGGGAGGGAATCGGTTCGGTTCGGTTCAGTTGCGCCCGTTCTGGGCTTACGTGCCACCGCACACATTGTGGCAATGTGGATTGGGACTGGGATTGGGAAAAGGGGCAATGGGAAATGGGAAATGGGAATGGTTGCTTGCAGATTTCAAGCGCTAATTACGTGGTCATTAATTGCGCTAATTATTTTTCATTTTCTGTGCTTCGTTTTTATGCACAACCACAACGTCAACCTCAGTCTCAGCCATCATCTTCTCTCTCCCCCCCCCCCCCTTGACTCAGCCCTCTTTCCGTTTCATTTTCGTTTTTATTTTCAATTTCATACATTTCATTTTGCGTCATTTGCATGGCGCATTTGAATTCGTTCGGCCCTTGTTGTCTCCACTTTTCCGCACTGTGTCTCCTTGGCTCCTCCAATTATGTCTCTCGTCTCGTATAGACTTTTAAAGCTTGTCTTTCTCACTGTATCCTCAACTTTGTGTGTAACTCTGTCTAGAGATACCCTTTACTTAAAGTTCTTTGGAAGAGATCTTGCACCAGAGCCATGATCAGTTGGTTTTTTACTGATTTCAATTTGACATTCTTAAATATACACTGCTCGTCATCAGGTTAGCACACCTACTATGAGACTAATATAAATGCCCCTATTCTTGTTGTTTTTAGCATTCGGCTTTTTTTTTGTGATCAGTTTTTCGCATCTCTGTATGCTCTATCACTAGTAAAAAATTACGTTATAAAAAAGTCCCGTTATATGCCTTTTGGTATTTTCTTTTATTATCGATTGCAAAGAATGTAATATTCTTGCGTCATCAGGTTAGCACACACAATTTCGATTGCACTTTTCTTTGCCATCTAAGCACGTGGGATATCCAAATTTTTTTTGCTGCTCTAGTGGTATATTTTCTTTAATATGGGTAAAGGAAAAACGCTTACCGTCAAGGAGTAAGCCAAAATTGAAGCTTACGAGCACTTAAAGTTATCAATAAGTTAAATATCAAGAAAAATCGGAAGAAGTCGCAAGGTTATATCAACATTCCTCAGCAACAAGTCGGGGTATGGCAAAAATAATAAAGGAGGCAACAATAAAGTGCTTTCCGATGCTAATAAGAGAGCAATTTAAAGAGAAGCGTCAATTTCTCATGACTCGACCGCAAAGATCAGGGTAAAAGTTGGTGTTAAAGCGAGTTTATCTAAAATTCAGAGGGTCATAAGGAAGGCCCTACATTTTAAGAGACTAAAACTAAAGAACAAAACCCCCCTTAATGATGCTCGTAAGGCAGCACACCTTAATTTACACGAGAGTACATGTCAAGGAAATCTGATTGGTACCACGTTGTCTGTTCGGATGAAAAGAGAGTAAATTTGGTGGGACCCGACGGATGATCCACGATCTAAGGAAGGAGGAGCACCAGTTGGAACACCTTCATTGCTGCATGGGGGGTGGGATGGCGTGGGGAGCTCTGGAACGTGCGAGTTGCAATTTTTGACTACAAATATGAACTCGAAATCGTACAAAGCCTTGCTTGGGCATGCATTTCCACACTTTAAAAGTTTGTTTTTAAATATGCCATGGCATTTTCAACATTTTTATGGTCCGATTCACACGGCCAGAATAGTAAAGTCATGGATTCAAGACCAAAATGTAAAATTATTTCAATAGCCACCTTACTCACTCGGCAGTAATATAATAGAAAAAGTTTGGGGATGGCTTGTTCACAAAGTGTATGTGTCTGGAAGACAATATTCTACCATAGAGGAACTAATTGAAGGCGTCAAACGAGTTTGGGCAGCCATTCTTTAAAATTTTATTGAAAAGTTTAATGAGTCGCTTCTCAACCAAATTTATGCGGTCGTTGTCAACAAGGAAGGATCGACACAATACTTAATTTATAAAAAAATGTCTAAATAAGTAAATAATAAAGTTTAAAAATAAGTTCATGTCAGCAAAGCTTAAAAAAGATAAATATAGTTTCCATGTGCTAACCTGATGACCAAAAATAAATTGTTATTTTTTCTGGTATTTTCTAAAAAAATTAAAAAAAATATATAAGAAAAAATATAAAAACAATTATTTAGGTTTTATTTAATAGAAAACTGAATCAGCTACTATCTGGAATCAATTTAAAAATTTTAGCCCTGTGCGTTTCAATGGAATTGAGCCAAAACTACAAACTCAAAAGGGTGTGCTAACCTGATGACGCGCAGTGTATATATTTTTCCCTTAAAGATCAGTTGTTTTATTTTCTGAATAATTTGGACATGCTCATTTATGATATTCAACACTTAAAGTTATTTTAAAGAAATATTGCATCAAAGCAATGATCAGTTGGTTTTTTACTGATTTAAATTTGACATTCTTAAATTGAAAAAATTTATACATGTCTTCTGTATTCAAACTGTAACTTTCTCCCGTAAATTGGACATGCTAATTTATGATACCATTTACTTAAAGTTTTTTTCAAAGAGATCCCCACAGCAATGATCAATTTTATACTGATTATTAAGATTTAAGACGATCAGTTGCTTTTCTGAATAATTCGAACCCTGCTTGAATATTCGCTAATTTTCTATGTATTATTTAATAGAGTATTTCAACGTCATTGGCCTTTTTACTCCCACTGCCTGATTTACCCGCTGAGTGTTTTTTTCATTACGTTCATTTTCTTATGCACATTTCTGTAATAAGAAAATGCGCATTAGGTAATTTTCCTGGCTATTTGCACTATTCGCAATTTGTTCACGAGGTTGGTGCTCAGAGCAGGACCTGGACGAGCAGCTGGGCGCAGAGTGGGCTGACATGGGATGGTATGGAATGGTATGGAATTGTATGGAATGGAGTGGAATGGGATGGCTTGGGATGGTGCGCCACTCATAAACCGCAAGTGACCGACATTTTGTGTCGTCGTCGTTGTCGTTGTCGACCAGAAATGAAAATGGCTAAAACTGTGCCAACGGAAAGATGAACACACAGTGCGAGCACTCCGCTGGGGTATAGCTCGAGTGGGAGATAGAGAGGAGAAAAGTGGAAGAGTGGGTGGAGAAGAGAGAGGGCTTGACGGTGTCACTGATAATTTGATGAAAATGATGCTGCTCTATATTACACTTTGCGCTAATTGAATTTTCATCATCAGCAACCGACGACTGTCACATCTTATTTTTAATTTTTAATTTTTACTTTATACTTTTTTCTCTCTTAGCATTAGCACATTGCATTATGGGCTGCCACGCCCACAGCGTAAGAGAGAGTGGGAGAAGGAGGGCGATGGCTAACAAAAGTAGTCTTAATATTTGTTAGCCCGAAATGAGGGAAAGCTCTAGAAGATGTTTGCAAAGTGCCAAACAAATGCGTTGAATACTATGAACCGAACACTCTGCGAATCAGGATATAAATGAGGAGTGAAAATAATCTAAGTGTAGAGCAATTTTGGCGGGAGAAGAATAATAATTATCACAATTACAAAAGTTGAATGAGAAATAGATATAAATGATGAGAAAAAAATTGTTAATACTTTTACTCGTGGTAGAAGAGTAGAAAACTTTTGAGTACGACATTTTTATCCATCTATTGATCAGCATAAAACTAATTGTCGTGAAAACATATTTGATAAAATTTATAGAAAATAATTCATAAAAAGTAATACTAATCATAAATGACTGAATGCCAGCTCAGAAAATAATCGTAATTATTTTCTATAACATATTTGTTTGATTTGAGTTTTGAATTCTTAAACTGGTTAAATAAGTTTTTGATACATTTTTGTATATAGTATAGTATGGAATACTTATTGATTATTTAAGAATGTGTTTTTCACTTGACCGTTTTTTTAATATTGTGAATGGACCGAAGTCGAAGTATCTTTTTGAATTTGTTGATGGCTGTTTGCTTGAAAGATTGTTAAATGATATTTTTGAGTAGAATTTTGGGAATGGTTTTGATAGTTTGCTTTTCAATTCACACAGCTGGCGCGAAAAAGTTTTTTGAGCTCGTTTGCCAGGCTAAAATGGCTGGAACTCTCTCCCTATCTCTCTCTCTCTCTCTATCTATCTTTCTCTCTCTCTCTCTCTCTTTGTGTGTGTTTTAGAGTCCGGCCACAAACATTTTCAACGGCTTGCACAAAACTTCAAATTACTTAATCAAAAAATGTTTGCCAGACGGCAAACACAAAGTCAAAAAGTGAGTGAGATAGAGATAGAAAGAGAGAGAGAGAGAGAGGGAGTGATTTGCAGTTTGCTGGCCACAGAAGATGAAAGCAAATATGGCGGCGCATGTTGACACAACACGCCCCCAGAAAAGGGCAGCCATCTTGCCACCGTGCCACCGTGCCACAGTTTTTACCGATGCGACCCCCAGGAGGGATTTGGTATTGCCCCATGCGGGCGGCCATTAGCAGTTGTTGCTGAACGAAATGGCTGATTATGATTTATGCCACGACAGTTCGACTGTCGGCTGTCGACTGTTACTAACGGGGATGAGGGTTACGGGGGAAGGGGTCAGGGATCAGGGGTCAGGGATTGCGGAAAGTAACATAATCCGAGCTATTTTTAAAACCCGGCAAAAGAACAGACAAAGCTTGCAATATGTCCTGGACGGCGGCACGTATCTAATTTATGCCATCTAACAAAATGCAAACAACAACAACAACAAAAAAAGACCAGCACAAAAGTTTTCACAGTTGCCCAGGCCATGTGCGACACACATGTGTGTGTGTGTGTGTTGTGTGTGTGTGTGTGTGTAGTTATTTGAGTATCTGAGTGTTGCGTGATTTTGCTATCTATAAAACGTTTTTCTGCCAAGTGCCTTGTCCAACTTTGTTTTCGCTTTGTCTTCGCCTCAACTTTTGCCGAGCGAGAATGTCTCGGGGTTTCTTTATGAATTGTATCTTTTACGGTCTTTTTTTTGGCTCACATACGCGCATATATGTACGTAAACATATACATACATATTTACATTTGTATGTGCATACATACATATATACGGCTATTGTCTGGGACAAGCTTGGTGTCGGGGGGCTTATTGACGGCCGTAAATAGCCAGATATCATTGTTTATCTATGTGATGTAAGTGTGTGTGTGTGTGTGTGTGTGTCCTGTCTTGATATTAAATACATATAAATACGTACATGTATATGTTCATATGCAATTTGCCTTGGAGCAACAAAACCAAATGAAGACATAAATGGACAGTTGAAAATTATTGCAAAGAAAGGCAGAAAACAGAAGAGCAAAAACTCGAAAATGGGATAAGCAAACGCCGTGACAAGACAAATTGAGCCCCGTCGACTTCGTCCTCCTCATCGACGACGTCATCGTCGTTACGAAAGTGTTACGCTTCAATGTCCTTTATATAGAAATGGCGCATACAGACATGCGAGTATAAATGTATCCTATATAAAAACCTCTTTACGAGGTAAAAGTCTAGTGACGAAAACATTTTCTTTCCCCAAAATTTCTGATATCCAATTTTGTGACGAATAATGTTAGGTTTTACATATAAATTATTTTCAAAAAAATTTCTGGCCCTCGCAGTGCCGAGTGACAAAAAGTTTTTTGAAAATAATTTCTTTCACAATTTTTGTGTCTCACAATCTGTCGATTCTAATTTAATTGAAAGAAAAACGCTTCAAATGTATTGCAAAAAAGACCAAAATATCTTAGTTTGTTATTCCTGTTTACATAAAACATAATACTTAAAAGCTATATATGTTTATCTTTGAAACAATTGCGTTATTCTCAAGAAATGATCACACATGCAACACAGATAAAAAAAAAAAAATTATAAATAAAAAAAAAAGTTGAGTAAAGAAAACATCTCAAGTGGTTATTTTCATCCGTATGTTAAAACACAAAGTTATTTCTATAAAGGTTAAAAAAAAGGAAAGTCCATTTCGATACATATATTTAATTTTATCAAATCAGATTGCAGGGTAGTTTTGAATGAATACGTGTACAGTCTAGATTGCTTAGAACTTTTTTTTACATGAATTGTATTTTATTTAGTTTGAAAAGTTGGAGAGCAGCGCCTATGACAGACGAGGCGTGTAATTTGAAAGTTGGCACTCGATGTGCAGCACCAACTACCGAAAAAACTAACGCCAGACATGGACAAGGATGAAGATGCAAATGGCAAATGGCAGTGGGGAGTCGGAGCCAGTCAAAACATTTCCTGCGCACTCAAGTGTAAACAAATATGTTAAAGTCGTAGTGACCCAACTTGAATATTGCTATCGTTATTTCCTTTCCTGCAACAACAACAACAGCAATAGCGGCAACAACAACAGCAAAAGGGGCCGCAGCTGCATTTGCTTTATTTAATATGCAACTCATGATGTTAATGTGCAATAATTTGGTTGATTTTATGACTCCCGGGTCTGCTAGCTGTCAGCCTTCAGGAACTTCTGTTTTATTTTATCGCTCGATCTTCCAAGATATTTGCTTCCATTAAATCAGCTGAGCGGGCAGAACATTTTGCAAGGTTCTTTAAAATATCAGAATGAAAATATTCAAGCTAAACAGTGAAATCGGAATTGATAAACAATTGTTATTCAACTCGAATATATCTTATATTTCTTGCAGTAAATAAATACATTTAAAGTAATTTAAGTAAAAGCAAAAAACCAATTTTAAATAATTAATTAATTAATTAATGGTCTTTTTTATAATAACAATTTTCTCCAAAGTAATTAACCAGAAAAATTAAATAATTTGTTGGTAATAACTAATTCTCATATCTTTAAGGAAAGAAAGGAATTGCTTCCCCTTAAGTATGTTTATGTTATGTTTAAACATAGCATAATTAGGGTATTCAGAAACTCTGATATTTGTGTTATTTGATAAAGTGATATATGTTGTAATGACAACAAACACGCAGAAACAATTTTATCACACCAAACATGCCCTGGGGTATGTATACAAAATTGTTTGTATTGAGACAAAATTATAAGTAGAGAATGGTTGCCAGACTGTTAAAAGTATCTAACAAAATATGGTCACAATGAGGTTGGTCTTGGTATTGGTTGTAAAAGTAAGAAATTTTTCTTGGTCCGGTGGCTCAATGGTTAGAGTCGCCGACCTGTAAAAATTAGAACTTTTAGTCAAATAACTAGGGTTCGAATCACACAAATGACAATTTTAATGATTGTCGCTTAGGAAAATTTTTAAATTTTAGGACAAATTTTAAATCTTGATTTTTTACAGTGGCAAAAGCGTTAGAAAAGACAAATGTAAGAGAGGGTGACTCCAAACGCATGAGCGTAAACGAAATAAATCGAATATTTGCTTTATACAAAACAGCTGTTCATTGAAATTAAACTCATTGAACTGGGGATTTATCGAAAAAACGACAGCAAAAACTTAAAAAGTTCACTCACAAATATCATAGTTTCTGAATAGCCTAAATATTTTATTTCATATAAGTATTCTTTTAAAAACTGCATCTACAAATTGTTGGCATTTAACCACTGAAACTGAATTCTAAGTTTTGCCACAATGAAACTTTTATTACTTAACTGAACCATTGTAATATAAAGATTTGAAGATTTTGAAGAGAATACTGCCTTAAGAAATAAATGGATTTTATTTGTATTTTTGGTAAATATTTTTGCTTTTTTAAGCACTTCACACTTCTTAATGTTTTCCATGTTTAAGCTCAACTGCTGCCCCAATAAGTGTGCTATAAAAATGACAAGCAGCGAAGTGGCGACATCTTCGTCATGTTCAACAGTACTTAACACCATTTTCAATATAAGCAAGCTGTCATAACACTCATGTGTGTGCGTGTGTGTATGTGTGTGCGTGTGTGTGTATGTGTAAAGTGCTTGTAAATATTATTTGACAACATTTTGGCTACGGCTCCTATTGGTCGCCTAGTGACCGCAAAAGCTGAACTACAGCTGCTACTCAGCTCCAACTGGAGTTGCAATCACAACTCGCATCAGAGCTTGTGTGTATAAGTGTATGTGTGTGTGTGTGTGTGTGTGTGTGAGAATGGTGTGTGCTTAAGCACGTGTCAAGTGGCCGCCATTGTCGCCGTTGAAGTCAGTCGAACCGTGCATTTCCATTTCCACTTCCATTGCCATTGCCATTTCCATAGCCTTCTTGCATTCCCAATGCTATTGCGAGTCGAATCCCATTGCCATGTCCACGTCCAAGTCAAGTAACATGTGTGTCGCTGTCTGTCAGCTTCATTTTGCATTTTGCATTTTTTACACTCTACACTTTACACTTTGCATTTCGCGTTCGGTTGCATTAATCAAAAGGTTGAATAAGAAATGAAATTGATTTCCGCAGAAGCAAATGTGCGATATTATTTAATTTTTTGATTTGCCGGCAAAACGGGAAACGTTTCTCATTTTTTACTCGTTGCAAAAAAAAATAGTAAAAGGACAGCAGTTGCAATAACAACAACAACAACAACAACAACGACAATAGCAACGACAGTAACAACAGCAAGAAAAAATTGCATGAATTTCAACGAGCAGCAGGCAACATCATTTATCTGAATTTGAATTGGCAGTGGGTGTGTTCCGGGTATGTGCTGTTGCCCGGATTGTACATAGTTACTATACACATGGAAATGGAAACCAATTGCATTACGACATGGTTCGCATGCTGAAACGAGGTCCAACCAAATGTAAACTCTTCCAAAGTAATTGAATATTTTTTAGATGATTTTTATATGTCGACTTCAAAATCGTTTTCGTAATGCAAACCACTTGGAAACGGTTGGGAATGTTTGCAGTATGACTTTAAAGCGGCTTAGAGGTGTAGTTCCATTAATACTTTTTTGCAATAGCTGAGAAGTATCATTACTTGGTTTGCTGAATTGCATATGAAACTAATTTTGAAAAGAAAAGAGCTCAGAGTTGGCGATCATAATATTCTTTAAACGTAGCTATGAGTTTATAGTTATTTGTCGATGTCGTATTGAAAAATTAATAAAAAAAAATGTAATAAATTCAAAGTCATATTTAGTATAATATTATCTGCTTTAAGATCGCGCATTTTTTGAAATTTTGAAACACGAGTAATTCGATCTTTGGAAATTCGCATTCAATTTTAATTAAAAGAATTATCTACTTATTATAATATAATAGCTTAGAATACAATGAAATTTGATAGCTTTACATCTTTTTTAAGAAATCAGGCTTTTCATAAAAAGGTTCGATTTATTTAAAGTAACTCTCCCACCAGTGGACTGCAGTTGGAATATATTAGCGTTTATTGACTTTTATTTATTTAATAATGTTATAATTATAAAAATATATTTAATAAATTAATTATTACAAAATGTTTTTGATTATTCATAGTACTTACACCAAAATATTGGTTTAATTTTTAAATATGTTAGAAGGGATGCTCACTTCAATTTTGAAGTGCTGACTTGACGCAGGGCCAAAGCAACAACAACAACAACATCGACAAATGGGAGGAATACGGACGGGGAACTGAGAACTGTGAACTGTGAACTGTGACGCCACTTTAATTGATTGCCAGCTTAGTGTCCCGTCGTGTTCGTTTTGCAGACGAGTGCATTGATTGGCAATTTCACCAGTTCCGACGATTCCAGCAGTTGGCAACTCGACTCAAGTGCAGCGGGAAAAAAATGTAATAAAAAGAGAATAAGAATAAAATATGGGACAAGGGGATGATGAGGAGAAATAGGAGGAGAAATACTTTTATCGGGAATCGGTGTCGTGTCGAGTTGGTCGAGTGTGCGGTTTTTGGCAATGTGCTAATTAAAAGGCCAGCAAAAATGTGAAAGGGATCTGTTAAGCTAGAAGTGACTCTGGATCCCCTTAGAGCAACGATTGGTGGATTTGTGGATGGGTGGATGGTTTGGATGTTGGCTGAGCAATTTGAACCTTGCCACTTATTAACTTGCCATAAAATATGGCGTAAGGCATGAAAGAAACCAAACCACCTCAAACCAAACCAAACGAAACCAAACGAAACGAAACGGAAAAGCTAAGGAGCATGTTCAGAACAGGTCGTTGGACGTTGATAGCTGTGCGGCTTCCTTTTAGCCTGGTTTTCATCTTGTTGCTGTTGTTGTTGTTACTGCTGTCTACAATGCTCTGCGCATTAGCAGATCCACAGCGTGTGCGAGAGCATTGCAATGCTTTTTCTGTAATTGCTGCGAGCTGCGAGCTGCAGCCAAAGAAATCCCTGGAGGAGGGACAGGAAGACAGGAAGTGTTGCTCTGTTACCTTCTTCTTACGCACTGGCGCAGCAGCCATAGCAACATCAGTTTCCTGTTGCACTCATCGCACTCACACGACTGTGTGTGTGTGTGTGTGTGTGTGTGTGTGTGTACAACTGCTCTACAACTGACTTTGCCTGCCTGACTGACTGCCATTACCATTACCATTACCATTACCCGCATCAGCACGCGTAAACTTCGTTTCCAGCAAAAAAAAAAAAAATGAAAAAAAAAGAAAAAAAAAGTGAAGGAAATACTAAAAGAGAAGAGAACTGTAAAAATGAAAAGGTGGCAACAGAAACGACCAGCAGCATCAGTAGAAACTCAATCTGAATCTGAATCTGAAGCCGAAGCCAGAGCCGCATCAGTCAGTTGCATGCCACTCCTGCCACCGTCTCCTGTGTCCTCGTCCTGCGTCCTGCCTCCTGTCTCTCACTGGACCCTAGAACGGAACGAGAAGTCATTTCTTTGAAGCTCTGACTCCAACAGAGTGAACTGAATATGAGTGTCTGAGATCCCGTTGCACTTGTGAGTGTTTAAAAAATGAAAAAGAAAACATGATACTCAATTAGCTAGAACTTACGAGTCCTTTCACCACCCCTTTAGATGGAATATTGCTTTTGATTCACATCCATTTCAGGATGCAAGCCACGCTTCTTATTGCTCCTCAAACGAATCGAGTCCAGAATGCAGTCTGGACAGTTCGAGGACTTGCCAGGTTTCAAGCCTACTCCATTCTTGATGACTTTGACAAGTTATTATAACGGCAACGATAATGATATTTTATTTAAGCTCACTTTGTTGGTGAAGTTGAGTGCTTAAGTGAGCACAGCTCTGGTCAATTGCCAATCGCGACTGTCATATCAATTCTAAAGCGCCTCACACGTCGTATACGCAACTTCAAAGGCAACTCCCAGCTCTCTTTCTCTCTCAGTTTGTGGAATGCCACATTTGCTGCAGTTGCTTTTGTCTTTAATTTGACGCTTTCTTTCGGCTGATTCAGCTGTCATTTTTGTATATCTAATTTCAGCAGAGCATTTCATGTTTTTATTGCTTTCATATCCTTTGCGAGTTTCTTCTTGTTATTTATTTATTTATGTCTATATGTAACATACACTTACCTACTTACTGACAGCAGCAACACCCCCTCTCTCTCGCTCTCACTCTCACTCTCTCTCTCTCTCTCTCTCTCTCTCTCTCTCTCTCTCTCTCCACCCATCATTTGGATGTCCTCATTCTGCTTTGCTCTGCCTTGGTTTGCTTTCGTTTGGTTTCATTTCATCTCATGCCGTTTTACCTACACTGTGAAGTGTAGGAACTGGGGAACTGGGGATTCGGGGAATCGGGGGAACCTGTGGAGACGGGGCAACTGGGGAACGGGAACGGGAGAGTCTACAGCTTCAACCCAGAAAAGCCGAGCGCAATTCTAATGGGAATTTAAAATTGTTCACCATAAAGATGTTGCTATTGCCTGTCTCTCTCTCTCTCTCTCTACCCTTCATTCAACTACTTCTCTTCACTCTAGTTCCTGTCCAGCTCTTGTTTCTTGCATAAAATGAAATTGTATTGCATTCAGTTTTTTTTTTCCTTCTTATTTTGTTTTTTTTTTCGTATTTGCCTCTGTCTCCCATTACGTCTGTTGCCGCTGCTTTATGGCTGGACACAAAAATTGCTGCTTCAGCAACAGCAGCAGCAGCAGCAGCAACAGCAACTACAGTTTCTGCAACTCCCGTTCGAAACGGGTTCTGTCTTGGGCTTTGCTTTTTATGCCAGGATTCACTTCTCTTCCAATTCCCTCTTAACTCTCCACACTCCACTCTCAACTCGCGAAACACAATAGAAAATCGCAATTCGTATTTTTAGAGCAACAGCATCATGAAAATTTATGATACATTTGCCGTTTCGCGTTGTATCGCGTCGCCCACTTCAATGAAAGGGCGCAGAAAGTAGTGATAGAGAGAGTGAGAAATAGAAAGGGAGAGAGAGATAGAGATAGAGAGGGAGGGAGTAGAAAAGGCTCTTAACTCGTTTGTGCTATGGCCAGCGCTGCTTTCAAATTATTCGAGTTAAATAAAATGTTGATAATTGTAATGGAATTTTGTATTAGATTTTCAAGAATTTCTGTTTAGCAGCAGAAACATTTCCCCAACTGTTGTTGACTTTTGCCAACACTTCTCGAACTTCTTCATTTCGATTACTTAAGCCAAGCCAAGCAATAAAAATAACTAAGTAGCTGAAAGCAGAGCTAAGCGCAAACATAAACAAATCTACAACGGAAACTTGAATATATATGATAAGCACACACAATCTCACACCCACACACACACCCACACACATCCACACTAACACACACTATGTGTGTAAGTTATGTGTGTACAAGAAAGCCTTTCGGCTAATAAATGTCTTCGTCTGTGTCTGAGTCTGTGTACATACTATATTATGCCAGTTTTTGGGCTGATTAATAATACTTAATAATCATATACATGAAAGGGATTCGCTCTAAACAAACTCTGATAGCTTTACTTTGAATTTTAGTTAATCTATATAATTATACTAGTCTACAACAGCTTTGATTGCCAGCGAAATGTTCTTAAATTTCCATGTCAAAGCAACTTATTGAGTATTCAAGTATTTAAGATAGCTTCTTTTCATTTAGGACACACTCTTTATAATCTAATCATTCACCTAAACATACTCTCAATAACTTGAAATAATATTTAAAGAAGTAATAATGACTGATATTAATTTCTCCAACCATTTGTCCTCTTTATTCCAAGTTATGCACTATGTTAGAACTTGTTTATTTAAGCAGATTATTTATGACACAGATCTGTTGAACATTTCGAACTTAAAACTCATTTCTGCTTTGTGTTGGCCAGAAACCGCAGCATATTCAAGTTGTTTTTAAGCGATAAAGCATACTTAAATCTTTTGATAGGCTATAGCAATTTCCTCAGATCATTTATATAATTTTGTTTTCATTTTGCAATCAAAGACCAAAGCGAATATTTAAAATTCTCGATTATTTTATATTGTATTATAAATGTGAGTACTACATATATGCGTATGTACATATTATTTACATACGTATTTTATTGGCTATCAGTCGTTGGTGCAAGGAGTACAGATGCCAGCAAATAGTTTTCCGTTCCGATTTGCTCTGCACAATGGAAACGGAATGGACAAACAGGCATTTCAAAAGGAATACGACTACGAGTATGACAGGAATAGAATGAGGGAGTGCGGGGATTGGGAATTGGGGATTGGCAAGGCTGCTGCCTTTATCAATTTTATCTGTGAAATATTTCCGAAACATTTGCCATTATATTTGCATTAGTGGCCGAAGCTCTTCCTTTTGCCGTTGGTTAACTGTAGTTTCTCTCTTCTGCTCTGTGCGAGTATTTGCTGCCGGCATCAGGATCCTCCTACACGACACGCCAGTTCGACGCCAATGAAAAGAAAA
This sequence comes from Drosophila suboccidentalis, assembly GCA_037043435.1. Classification (NCBI taxonomy): domain Eukaryota; kingdom Metazoa; phylum Arthropoda; class Insecta; order Diptera; family Drosophilidae; genus Drosophila; species Drosophila suboccidentalis. The sequence goes on along the minus strand of JBAMBK010001066.1, from coordinate 2,022,002 downwards.
ATGTGAAATGCCTGCTTGCTCAATGAAAAAAAAAACGAAGGGAAATGAAATGGTGTGGCCAAAAGCAAAGGAAAGCCTAGACTAAGGAACTACTAACGTACACTCGTACTATGTTCAGTCGACGGTTTTTTTGTTGGTCTATTCCCAGGCGGAAACTGCTTATCACACATTTCCACACAGCCACGCAAATTCACACAAGTGCGGCAAACGAAATACAATACAAAAATTGCTGCTGCAAAAAAAAAAAGAACGAACAAAAATATAAAAGAAGAATGAAAGTTACGTTGTTGGATGGTGCAAAGAGTGAGAGACATAGAGGTGAGAGGAGAGAGAGAGGCTGAGTAAAGTAATAGCGCACAAAGAATGATGCGTAGACATGATTTCCGTGCGGTTGATTTCCCGCACTGCCGCAGCTACCTCAACCCACTCCCCTCTCCCATTCCCCTCGCTCACAGACTTTTGACGCTTTTGCTTGCAGCAAAACTATTTGCTTGGGGATTTAGTTTGTGGTACCTTTTTCGGTGCGTATACGTAACATCTTATCTACATGTATTTGCGGGCCTCAAGTGCCCGCTGCACTCGTCGTCCTCGTCCTCCTTCTCGTCCTTCTTCTCGTCCTCGTCCTCGTCGTCGGTATCGTCCTAAGCTGGCAGCTGCCTGAAGTAGCATGTAATTCATCTTATTCCCCAAAGACAACTCCGACGAATGTGGAGAATATGAGGATGAGGATGCGTCTGTAGAAACTGCGGACATACATTTTCTGGCTGGCCTGTCTGTCTGAATCGTTTGCCCGCCTGCAGATATGAGCCACGGGCCAAAGACAGATAGCGAGAGAGAGAGAGGCGAGAGAGTGAGACACAATAGAAAGAGAGAGACCCAGTCGAAGGCGTTGCTGTCGTCGCGCTGAGAGCTTGTCTCCATTGGGACATAAATGGCATTTGGCACAGCTCAGCCAGGCTGAGGCTGAGGCTGAGGCTGCGGCTGAGGCAGAGGCAGGAAGACGAGGCACGCGCCTCATTACGTTGAGTCGTTACGTGTCGAGTTCGAGTTCGAGCCGAGTTCGAGTTCTTGTTGCCATTTCCTCGGTTTCTGTTATCCCCCCCTCTGTTATCGCCCTCTTCTTTAGCTGCTTTAGTTTCGTTCGCATAAAATGCGTAATGAATTTTAGATTTCCTCTCAAATGGCCGAGTAAGAAGTTATGGTCCACAGACCCATCAGCCTCAATAGCCAGATGGCTCATAGACATGGACACCTTTTTCTCGGACCCTTAACAAGTTTATATTCACGTTATGACCAGCAAAACGTTTACGCCCATGGCCTGCAAATAGTTTCAAATGTATTTCGATGCGAGTGTTGACATTTAATGAAGACGTCAACGATCGACGCTACTTTTTTTAAATTGCTGTTACAGGCATTAAGCTAAAGCAACGCTTTCAATTATTTAAAGAGCAGAAAGAGCTCATCTAAATAGTTAGGGTGTTCACTTTACCCTAGCAGCCTTGCAGGTTGAAATCGTTGCAAGCTCGCTGCGAGAACAGCGCTTTACGTGCAACGCGTTGAAAATATTTAACAAAATATAAACAAAAAACAGCCCACTGTGATTATGTATCTTATTGGGAAAATACCCAAAATGTTTGCTCAATAAATGAGGAGATTAAATTTATTTGATGAAAGATTACGAAACAAATGTATGGTATATGTTTATTTTATTTATATTGCAGACAATTTGTTATGCAATAAACTAAATACCGTAGTTGATCCCCATGTCTAAGCTTGGCACGGCAACCACACTCTATCATTTATAATGCCCCCCAATTAAATGCGACAAAATACAAAAGTGCATCTGAAAACTGAAAAACCAAAAAAGCCAAGATCCGTAACCCGTAACCCGAAACCCGAAACTTAACTGCAGTGGGAATAATTTTTCATTCAGGGTCGTTGGCACATTCTCAGGGGTGTTTGGGGAGCTGCGGCTTCTTTTTATTACCACCTCAAACCCAAAAACTCTTCTTATTCTCTCCTCTCTCCTCTCCCCTCGCATCCTGCCGGATGCCAATGGAGCAAATGCAAACATAATTTTTCTTGCTCCTAATACCAGATAAATGCAGACAAGAAGTAGAATACATGCAGCAAGGCGACAGCAGCCAAAAAATGGTATAAAAAACTAAAAAAATAAAAAAATATCCATACTCGTAAGAAGGAAAAGGGAAAAATTTAAAAAGTGCTTGCATAAAGTTCCTTAACCCCAAGTGGTTGCCTCTTACTATCATTTTATTATTTTCAACATTTATTTGCAACGCGTAAATAAAAAAAATATCAAGAAAAAACGAAACCTGAATCAAAAAAAAAAAAAAAAATGGAATGGAATGGAAAAGAAAGGAAAGGAAAGGCAAATACGTTTAGGTTGTGGAAAATGGAAAATGGAAAATGGCCTTCTGTCTCTCTGTCTCTCTTCATCTCTGCCAATGAAGCAAAACTGCAGTTGGGCTGCAGAGCGCAAGAGGGGGGAGTGCTAGTCAAATGCATTTTAGGTAAACATTGGCCAAAAGGTGGGCGTGGCAAACACCGCCTCCAGCCGCTGGCTGCCGCCCAATTGACGTAAATCGTGCGCAAGTTTTTGGCAGCCAAAGGACTGCGGCTAAGCTCCATGGCAAAGGTCAGCAAACTGGGCGAGTTCAGCCCCCCAGACTGTCTTTTATTCTTGCTGCTCTCTCTATCTCTCTCACACACTCTCTTTTTCTATCTCAATAAGCAACACAGGCTATTCCTTGGCAGCCAAGGAAATTCGGTCTACAGTTTGAAACATCCAAAATTTCAAATCAAAATTTCAATCGCCTCACAACAAACTCAACGAATTTACATTTCGATTCCCATCATTTCAACTGAATACTCAATACTTAATACTCAACATTTCGCGGCAAATCTCCAACAAATCGCAGACAAATCTTGCAGTATGGAGGAGCAGACACCGCCACCGATCGCCATCGAGCGGGACAGTGCGACGATCATAGTGAATGAACCGGAGGCGGGAGCATCGGGAACATCCGACAGTATCGCAGACGTGACTGAGGATGGACCCGGCGTCTCCGGGGTCCATCTGCTGCTCATGTGCCTGACTGACTCGGATCGCCATGTGAGTTTCCACGAGAACGTTGTCGACAACGAGGGCATGAATCGCCGCAAGTCCAAGTGCTGTTGCATCTACCGCAAGCCGCATGTCTTCGGCGAGAGCTCCTCGTCCTCGGACGACGAGTGCGAGCATTGCTGTGGCCATCCCGAGGTCCGTCTTCGCAATCGTATGAAGAAGCAGCAGCAACAGCAGCAGGCAAAGCTCCACCCATGTGGTTGCCACAAGTGCCACCATGGTCAGCAGCAGCAGCAGCAGCAAGAGCAAGAGCAGTCGCAGCCCGGCCAGAACGATCATCCCAATCATCCCATTGAGTTGGCTGGCGACTCTGGCAATATCAAGCCCAAAGCTGAATCCGCTTTACTCGTCGCACCATCGTCTCAATCTCTGCAGCCTTAAGAATGTTGCAAAGCATCCCAAATTGACGCATTCGTTCAGTTACTTTTCGGTTTTTGGCAAAAGTATTTCTATTAAATTGTCAAGTTCTCTTTTCTTGGACCTGTCGAGCTTGCTGTCAGTTGATCTATTGATCTCTAATGAGTTAACAAGATATTGCATTTATCTTAAGGAATCACATGGCATTTAAATACATTGATATACATATGTACATGTATTTACAGGTTCTATTAAATTGTTAAGTTCGTATTTATCTCTAAATTGCTTTAAAACAAATTATTTGCTCTATAAGCTACAATTGAGCTACAATTTCCAACAATGTGAAATTTTAGGGCATGAGAATGTTTTCGTCACTAGACGTTTACCTCTTAAAGAGGTTTTTTTAATGGATGCTCGAAATATGAAAATCTATTAAAGGCTTGACCGTTGTTCTCTGCAACTTGCACAAGCCTTTGGCAAGGCCAATGTAAGCCACAAAAAAGTGGGCCAACTCGCCACAGCCATCAAGAGAGCCACTGCCGATACATGGCCGCCATTAGTCAACGCCATGCCACGCCCACTGTCCGCGCGCCCTCTATTGATTGATTATGGAAACTGTCGGCGCGAACTTGTAAATAGATTAATGAACTTTTGCTGATGCACTCACACTCACACACACACACACACACACACACACACACACACACACATGAACACACTTGCTGCTGATATCCTGTGGGTTGTGGCATCTGGAATCGCTGCTGTCTGTTGCAGTTGATGTCCTGAAATATCCGCCGAGTCCTGTGACGCTTGCGAGCTGCGCATTGGGAATTTCGGAGCTGTTCCGAGGTTGTTTTAACTTTGACACGTGGCAGCTGCGAATTGCTAGTTGCAAGTTGCAAGTTGCAAGTTGCAAGTTGCTCATTGTTCGTTGCGCGTTGCGCGTTTCGCTTTCGCAGTGATGGCAATGCCAAAGTGGAGCCTGAACCGATTCAAATTATGCAATCGTGTGCATGAATATCCTTGCATATCCTTGCATGGCATGGCACCAATTCACAAAGCCCAGAGCGAAAAGCAAAAAATAAAAAATAGACACAAATTGCAATAAAATAGAACGAAACATTTTTGTTTGTTCCTTGCTCTCCCTTTCTCCTTTCTCTGACCCTTTCACATACCTTATATTCATTGCAGATATGAAATACCCGCAGTCTTAGCTTTACTTTTTTGACTATGATAAATTTGAATTGTTTATTTTACATTTATGTTTTATAATTTCTAATTAAATGCTTGACTGTTTTACTGTGGATTGGTAAACCCAAGAAGAAATACTATAACTATGCTTACAAATTGGTGTACTTAATGTAACAGACAAGTCTGTTTTTAGAACTCTCCCAGGGTATCTTGTAACCGATCACTTTTGACTGCAGTGCTTTATTCTGCTTTATTTTTATATTTTTTGATTTTGCCAAACTTTGAACCCCTTGCAACTCTGTCTCAGTGTGCATCAGCATGTGTGTGTGTGTGCGTGAGTGTGAGTATGTGAGTGAGTGAATGTGCCATTAAGCCACATTTTAATATGTGTTGGTGTGCTGTGCGCCGTCAGTCGTTTTTATGAGGTCTCTTGGCGCTTGATTCCGCGGCCCAAATGCTGCCAACCGCATTTGAAGTGGCTGTTGGAAATGAAATACGCCACAGCAAACAGTTACCACAGTTTGCATAACTCATGTGGACACACATACAAACATACATGCATGCATATACTCATATGTATGTATCTGATACATGTACATATGTACGTGTATATGTACTCATGTGCTATATGCACAGATCTAGGCACATGAAACGCTGAGTCGCTCATAACAAAAAAAACATAGCAGAAAAACAAAAAAAAACAATGGAAAAAACAAAAACAAGCTCAAAAAAGGGAGACGGCAGATTTTTAAATTTGGTCAATGGGTCGCCCCGTCGGAATTCAGAATTCGGGATACGAGTTTGAAGTTTCGCATTGGCTGATTGAATCAAGCCCTTTAGCTATTTACAGCGGATTCCTCGCATTTCACTCTTTCTGTTCATGCTAAAAATTAAATGAAAATATGCCAAAGAAAAAACTGAAAAGAAATCCTTCACACAGAAATCGTCAAAATGCCGCAGTTGAAGCACATAATATTGACAATTGAATATAAAACAGCGTTTACGATTTTAAATTAGATTTGGAAATTAAAGTGCTAAGTAAATAAATCCAAAATTTAAACCATCAAAAAGCATTTCATAACTTAAAATAAATTCTTGCACTTTTTTCACCAGAACTTTAGTTTTAATCAATACAAAAATGTAAGATATTTCAATTTCAAAATTGTGTTGGTAGAAATAAAGAACTTAACCTAACGTTTTGTTACTCCACTGAACTGTAACTAGTTAACGATACTAAAATATATTTTTTTGTGTATAAAATGAAATATTAATATAACTGCTTTCTGCAAAGTTTTTTTTAAGGTTATCACATATTTTAGTTTGCGTTATCGAATTTTGTGAGATAATGTGTAATTATTAAAATAAATAAGATTGTGGCTTATCTCAAGATTTATCTCAATGTAATGTTGGGCTGTTCGAGAAGCTATCGTCTCTCTGTGTCTCTGTCTGCTCCTTTGCTCTTCCCTGTTAGTTGCCACTGTCAAATGATGTCCTTGCGGGAAATGGGCGTATCGAAGGAATTCCAGGCTCAGCTGTCATTGCGAATGTTTTGCTGTTTTTGGCTGCCATTTGGTTTGCAGCTAGCATTGATGAGGTTGAACATTTCTGGTCCGGGTGTTTTCCTGCTCCTCGGTAAGGCTGCTCTACATTTTATGTGTTTTAAAATGCGCCCCCATAAATAACGGTAATGACAGATGCTGGCAACGCAGTTGGCCTTTCAACCGACACGTCGCATTCCAAAAAACAAAAAAAAAAAAACAAGAATATAAAACGAATGGGAAATCGCAGCCAAGCTGTGACCTTCGCCCATCTGCCACGACGTAGAGCAATTGAATCGCTTGTAGGCTATGAATAAGTCGATTACAAAAGGCAACTGACAGCAAGAAGAGACCCCATTTGAGCTACCAACCCAATAGCAACCAAATAACAACAACAACTTCAAAAATATCTTACGCATTAGGATCCGACCTCAGCTCTGGTTTTGGCTTTGGCTTTGACTCCGATTTCCTTTGCATTTCCCTTTTCCATTACCATTCCCTTTCCCATTTCTGTTCTGACAGCACTTTTTTTTTTAACACCAGACGGATGAAAATGACATGTACTCTGACTGTGCGTGTGTATGTGTGCGTGTGTGTGTGTGAGTTGGTTCTTTTGCTTACTTTAGTTGCACTCCGTTTTGCAAATCATTTAAAAAGCACTTAAGTGGAAATTAAAAAGAAATTATTCACTTTGCCACATTTCATTTTACAACACTTGCACAACAACAGCAACAGCAACGCACACATAGAGAAATAAAATGTTTCATCAGTTGCCTTTTGCACCCTTCTGTCCCCTTGGCATTGGTGTAATTCTTGTGGTTTGCTTCATTATCATCCGAGCCTGGCCGAAGGTCTACCGACCACAGTCCAGAGTCGAGTCGACAACAGATCCCATTGGAGTCGCTTCCGTTTTTTAGCCCTGTTGGGGTCCTCAGCCCTCAATTGTGGCTTATTCTGCCATCGCTTAGCCATCGGGTTCGTCCTCTTTGTTGGCATCCTTTTGTCAGCCCTCTTAATGCTTCTGTTTCTTTTTCTGTCAATGACTATGTCTGGCATTTTGAGCATTTTGCCACAATATTTAGCATTATTTTAATTGTTTATTACAACCTCAGAACCACTGGGCATTATGGCCAAAAGGTGTCAGCTACCTTGTTTGCCAGACCAATCAGAGTCGAAATATAAAGACCAAATGGCTAATCAGATGTTGTAAAGTGTTTGATATTTACTTGATTTTTACAAATTTCAATCCGAAAGATTTGACCGAATTTCCCCTAAATTTTCCTTCGAATTGCCTGTCGAAATTCCCTCCTATAATGTGTTGTATACTTTTCGGCAGAACAGTGCTGAAAAATGTTCTAAGCAAATCAGAATTTTGTGTCAAAAGAATTTTCGCCTGTTATAATGCGTAATTTATTAATAAAATATTTATTTAATCATAAGTAGAAACATTGTTTAAAGGTTAAATCTACTTACGCTGAAACTTTTGTATTTTTGAAAGAGCGCGTTTGTTTCAGTGTTGTCAATTGTTGCACAGTGTTTGTTTATAAAAATATTCTAGTTTTTTTTTTGTGCATTAAATTACAAACGGTTTTGTCCAAACTTGCATTTAAAAAACAAGAAATTGAATTCTTAATTTTACGCATTGCTTAAAAGCACTTAAATTGTGGTTAAAAATATGTACCAGAATATTTACTATCTTTTTCACATACAAGGGCAGCCCTAATAAATAACCGATTCACTTTCACGGAAACTAGAACAGGTCGAGCAAATCCGACAAACATTTTAGGCTTGAGAGTTATCGATTTTGAAGTATGAGGAACAAAAAATTATTTAAAAATCAAATACATTTTTTTTTTTTTTCTGATGATGTAACATTATTCCTTAGGCATTGGGCTATTTTATAAATATTTTGCTTTTTATTTTTTAAGCATCGATTTATCCCTTTCGAATTCAAACTCACTAGCTCAATGTCAAGTGAATTCAATTCGTAAAATCTTGCCGAAAGCGAAAACCGGAACAGGCCTGATAAAGTTTGATACAATTTCTGAAATATTAAACCAACTATTTATGTATGATATTTGTATTGATGTATAATAGATGACACAATTAATTATATGTGATGTAAGTATGACTTTGGTATTTAGATACGTGAATATAGATTTGGAAATTATATAACTGAACCTACTTATTTATGCCAAACTGCGTTTAGAATACAATTGAAACCCTTTTTAATTTATTGAAAAATGCAATGAAAATTCATAAAAACTTTGACCCATGTTCTTTTCTTAAAATATCTCTTAGATCAATGTTTCCGTAAAGGTCACTCCAGATGTGTTTGTCTAAGTAATAAATTGTAAAAATTAATATTATAGACAGTCTCACCTTTATTTCCGTGATCCCATTAAATATGTTCACACGAACATTATAACTAATATCATCGTTATGAACATAAAGCGATATTGAATTCACAATTTTCTAAAATGCCCAGTAACTATCACCGAAATTATTTTTGAAATATACATATAAACATAATTACAATATATCATAGATAATTATCTTAATCCTTCTAAATCACATGCGTTTGTTGGTCTAACGACACTATCCATTTGCCGTCAGGGATGTGGGAGGAGGGAAAGGAGAGAGTTATGGGTATTCCCCTAACTTGGACAGGGGCATGACATACTACATATGTATGTACATACATAGGTGGTACATATATGGGGACAAAGCACTTTGTTGCTTTGTTAGGTTTCATATAATTGTTATTTATTTGTTATAAATTTCGCAGCATTTTCGAATTATTTTATTGTTGCTGAGGAAGTCGTGTGTTGTTGTTTTTGTTGTAGTTGTTGTTGTTGTTGTTATAGCTGTTGCAGACACAGGGGAACACTCCATGTAGGCCAGGCAATAATATTTGTCGCCCCCAAAAGTATGTACTGCAAAATTATTGACATCTAAATTACAAGCATTGTATTTGCCTCTTTTTCCCCCTCTCTCACTCTCTCTCTCTCCCATTCTATCTCGCTCTTTCTGTGGGTGTGTGTGCAACGTATCTGAGTGTGGTGTGTGTGTGTGTGTGTGTGTATGTGTGTCTGTTCTTATGGCTTTGTTTGCGACGTGCCCTGCTTTGCTTTAATGCCGAAACTGCCGCACAATCAGTTACAGTCTCAGCTGTCAATAGATTGTTGACATTTTTCTTTATATTTTCATATCTTATATACGCATACACCCACACACACACACCCATACACACGCACTTAGACATATGGGTCTGTTTTGTTGCCCACTTTTTGTGTTTACTGCTTAAATCTGCCAATTTACTCGTTTACGTTTCGGCTTTATATGCCCAGTTTCCCCCATCGACAGAAAGGGGAGTTCCTTTCCTCCATCTCATTTTCCTTGATATTCTTGTTCTGCTTTTGTTGGTGGTGCACGCTGCTTCCCGTTTCCTTCTGGGGCTCTTCTGTAGTCACCACGTACTATATGTCGTGACTGCGGCCTCTTCGTGTGGGAAATTAATATCTGTGTCATTTCATTTCATTTTTTTCCTCTGCTTTTTTTGCTTCTCTCTTTTGAGTTAATAAGGCTAAATTGAGAGAATGTGCGACGCACTTAATTATCATCATATTTATTGTCTTTATTTATGGTTGAATTCAAGAGAGAGCGAGAGAGAGAGAGAGAGACACACACCGAGGGAATAGGCTTAGGGAATGGAATTCAATGTTGAATTTTGGCTCAGTTTTTTCCTCAGTTTTATGATGGGTCATAATATTTGCAATCATTATTTATGATGGCCCCGCACTATGCGTTGACTTTTGCTTTAAGAGCAGAAGACCGAGATACTATTAACTTAAGTCTAATTTAGTACACATCTACATGTTTCGTTAGTTTGTCAGAATATACGAGTAGATAATTAATTTGAATATATCTACGAGTACTCAGAGTTTCCATTACGAGTTGTCTAATCTCATTGAATGACTCGCTTAACTGTCTGTCCAGTTCACTTCATTCTCTTCCTTTCTGCCTTCATCAATCATTGGCTGCCAACTTTTTTATTTCAATTTAATAGCTACTCAACCTGGTTGTTGGTATCAATTAATTTCCAGTTTATGCGGCCGGCTGCAACGACCACAAAAATCGTAGTAACTTTTCCATAGAAAAGTTTGGCAAATTTGATTTTGTGTTCTCTCGGCCAGAATGATGTTGAACTTTTGCTGTTCGAAAGTAACTTTCCGCTTGCATTGCAACGGGACTCACGGATTTATTGCCAGTCCAAAAGTATACCCAGTAAATTGTCGATGTGAACAAAAACATATTACCATTGAAATCAGCTCAGATTTCGTTAGCAAAACTAATTTAATACCAAATAGTTGCCTAAAACAACAAAAGTGGGAGCAAAGGGTAAAGGGATGGAATCATCTATCAAAGAGCATATCCATCATATGTATGTGTGTACAGCACGGGGTATTCCTCAAATTCCTGGAGCTGTCAGATTCGAGCAGGTATTTACCTTTCTCGGATGGGTTTAAAAAGTCTCCGTAAAGTAAAAGTCAAATAAAATCTGTGCCTTGCTGGAAAATTATGCCCAGTCAGACATGTTTTGCTGTTGCTACAACCTGAAAACAATGACAGCAACAACAACGACAACGACAACAGCAACAACAACGACAACAACAACAACAAAAGCGACAACTACGGGAGCTGAAACTGGAGCTGTAGCAATAATAATGCAAACTTCTTTACTGGCACACAGGTGCACAAATGCCGAGCAAAAAGTATAACAACAAAAGCGGCAACTCGAACAGAAGCAACAGCAACAGCAGCCCCACAAAATTTACATAACAAAAAATTTGTCAAGGCTTGGAACACGGCAGGTGTCACGTGTCTACATAAGTACGAATACTCATAGTGTACATACATACATACATATGTATATACTACAGTTTATATATTTATATACACCCGTGCAGACAGCGAGCTAGATCCAATGGGCATGAAAGTCTTAGGAAAGTGTTTGCAAAATTGTCGTGCAAGGGTCGTCGTCTCCAGCTGAGTGAGTCTGAGACTCTTTTCGAGTTAAATATATGCATGATCATGTTTGGATTAACTTAATGAAAGCACAGACTACAACTGCAACTACAACTACAACGGCAAAAAACAACAGCGAACAGCTGATGGCGAAAAATGTTAACAACTAAAGCGTAAGAAGGAAAATGCTGTCATGCAGACGCTAAGACGCTGACAATGTTGCCAAAGCCAGACATGTGTGTGCGAGTGTGTGTGTGTGTGTGTGTGTGTATCTAAGGTGTATGCTCTGTTGACAATTACGGCACAATCTATCACCCTGCCAGCATTTGGAAGATCGTTTTTACAAAAATCACCTTGTGGAGGCTTTTCGAGTCCACGTGATGATTAAAAAGAGATTAATTTCATTCACGATGAAAAGAAGACTCGAAAATGACTCGTGCATATGCCCAAAATGTGATTTATTATTAAGGGTGCTATTTTGCAAATTTCACTCAAATATGTAATTTAACAAGAGAGCTTTTGTGAGCTCAGTAGTGTAGCGGACTGAGCCGCCGCTATAAAGCAAGTGTGCAAGCGATCCGGGCTCGATTCCTGAAAGTGTTGCATTTTTTTAATGAACAAAAATCTTACTCGAATTTTAATCAGAAAGGCGAGTCATAAACACGACTCTTTAAGAGGAGGAGTCGTGGCTAGGAGGTCCCTCGACAAAAGAGTCATTTCGGATCAAAAAACGAGCGCACAGATAGAGGAGTCGAAAAAGACTCGAATGTGATCACTCAATATAAATATAAATAAAAATATAAATATAAATATAAATATAAATATAAATATAAATATAAATATAAATATAAATATAAATATAAATATAAATATAAATATAAATATAAATATAAATATAAATATAAATATAAATATAAATATAAATATAAATATAAATATAAATATAAATATAAATATAAATATAAATATAAATATAAATATAAATATAAATATAAATATAAATATAAATATAAATATAAATATAAATATAAATATAAATATAAATATAAATATAAATATAAATATAAATATAAATATAAATATAAATATAAATATAAATATAAATATAAATATAAATATAAATATAAATATAAATATAAATATAAATATAAATATAAATATAAATATAAATATAAATATAAATATAAATATAAATATAAATATAAATATAAATATAAATATAAATATAAATATAAATATAAATATAAATATAAATATAAATATAAATATAAATATAAATATAAATATACAGGCCTGTTCCGGTTTTCACTTTCGGCAAGATTTTGCGAAAGTGAATTTCCCTCACTTGTTCCGGTTTTCACTTTCGGCAAAACTTTGCGAATTGAATTCACGTGACATTGAGCAAGTGAGTTTGAATTCGGAAGGGTTAAATCGATGATTTTGGCATGCTTAGCATAAAATTAAAGTGAAAATAAAATATTTTTAAAATACTTCAATGTTTTGGGAATATTACTACATTATCAGATAAAAAAAAAATATTTTATTTGATTTTTAAATAATTTTTATTTCATCATAACCCAAAATCGACAAGACTCTAACCTAACATTTTTGTCGGATTTGCTCGACCTGTTCTGGTTTCCGCAAATATTTGTGAAAATGAATGGCAATTTTATTAGGGCTGCCCTTGTATGTGAAGAAAGTAGTAAATATATTGGTACATATTTTAAACAACAATTTAAGTATTTTTAAGTATTGCGTAAAGTGAAGAATTCAATTTCTTGTTTTTTAAATGCAAGTGCAACAATTGACAACTCTGCAAAAAGACATTTCCAGCACTGAAATCAACCCGCGCTTTCAAAAATACAAAAGTTATAACGAAAGTAGGTTTTACCTTTGAAAAATGTTTCGACTTATGATTTAATAAATATTTATTTAAATATTTGATGATTAAATTACACATTTTAATAGGCGAAAATTCTTTTGACGCAAATGTCTGATTCGCTTAGAACATTTTCCAGCACTGTTCTGCAAAAAATTACTCAACACAATGTGGAAGGGAAATTCGGAGGGTAATTCGTAGGAAATGTAAAGGAATTTTAAGGGAAATTCGGTCAAATCTTGCGGATTGAAATTCGCAAAAAACAAGTGAAAACCGGAACAGGCCTGATAAATATAAATATAAATATAAATATAAATATAAATATAAATATAAATATAAATATAAATATAAATATAAATATAAATATAAATATAAATATAAATATAAATATAAATATAAATATAAATATAAATATAAATATAAATATAAATATAAATATAAATATAAATATAAATATAAATATAAATATAAATATAAATATAAATATAAATATAAATATAAATATAAATATAAATATAAATATAAATATAAATATAAATATAAATATAAATATAAATATAAATATAAATATAAATATAAATATAAATATAAATATAAATATAAATATAAATATAAATATAAATATAAATATAAATATAAATATAAATATAAATATAAATATAAATATAAATATAAATATAAATATAAATATGTTGGAAGCAAATGTTAGCATCAGCTTTACATTGTGAAGTATGTCAGCAAGGCAATGTTGTACCTTTTTAAATATTGTATAAAGCTCACTCTCTCTTTGTACGTCTCCAAATAAATAACTAAATTCTGTTTCCAAAACTACATAAATTCCTTTTTGTTTTTCCATTATTCCAAAAATAACTTTCACAGGTTATGGGCCCAGGAACAGCATAATAGAAAAATAAAACTGAATATTGGTATCGGAAAGTATATAGAAGGAAGAGAGGGAAGAATAAAAAAAATAGAGACGGGAAATTGCAAGAAATTTCAATAATTCAAAATGAGCGGTATGTCATATAACATTGAGAAGCTCGATGAAAATAATTTTAACACTTGGGAGGTGTTGATGAGAAGCGTGCTTATTAAAGACGATTTATGGCCAATAGTGAGCGGACAAATCATCATTAGCGGAGATGCAACAATTGCAGAACGTGAAGCCTTTAAATTAAAGGATCAAAAGGCGTTAGCTTCAATTTTATTAAGTGTGAAGCCAACGCAGCTGTGCAATATAAAGAATTGCAGTTCTTCAGAAAAAGCTTGGAATATACTTCAAGAAATTCATAAGCCAAGGGGACCGGCTAGGTTGGTACTGCTAATAAAACAGCTTTTATCAATAAAAATGCCGGAGGATATGTCTGTTAAGGACTACTTGCATAAATTTCAAAATTTAGAAGAAGGATTGGCAGAAGTTCAAGTTGAAGTTCCAGAGGCACTAAAAACAATAATTTTATTGAATGGATTACCAAAATCGTTCGAAGGATTTGTCATCGCAATAGAATCGCGAGATAGACTGCCCACTTTAAGCGCTTTAAAGATTAAAATATCGGAGGAATATAACCGTCAAAAGTTATGTGAATCGGAGGATGAGTGTAAGGCGAAGGTTTTTTCTAGCCAAAATTATAAAGGTAGAAAAACGTCACTCAAGAAAGGGAAAAAGTGCTACAATTGCGGAAAAGAAGTTGTTCCAGATATATGTCAGTATATTTTCTAAGAACCAAAGATCAAGTCTTTGATGCATTTAAAGAATTTAAGAATCAAGTCGAATGTCAGATTGGAAAGAAAATTAAAGTCTTACGCAGCGATAATGGTCGGGAATATATTTCAAAGGTTTTTGATAAATATTTGAAAGATAATGGGATTTTGCGAAACCTAACCGTACCATATACACCGCAACAAAATGGTGTTGCAGAGAGAGCAAACAGGACACTGGTTGAGATGGCAAGAAGTATGATATTGCATGCAGGACTTAGTGAAGGCTTTTGGGCAGAAGCTGTACGAACAGCAGTTTATTTAAGAAACAGGTGTGCAACCAATTGCTTGAATGGAGTCACTCCGTTTGAAATGTGGACAGGAAGGAAGCCAGTAATATCACATTTGAAAGTCTTTGGATCCTTAGCTATTGCATTAGATAAAACACACAAGTCGAAATTCGCCCAGAAGGGAAAGGAATATATCATGATTGGATATTCTGATGTAGCAAAAGCGTATCGTTTATTTAATAAGGAAAGTCGGAAACTGGTAGAGTGCAGAGACGTTATTTTCAAAGAAACAGAACGGCAGAATAATGATTATACTGTTTCTTCTGATAAACCAGTTGTGACATACAAGAATGCTACAAACGAATATGATATGCGGGTTATTGAGTCAGAAGAATATGCACCGGAGGAAGCTATGGAGATAGACGAACCAGAGATAAGTATGAATGTTGATCAAGATGGAAGTGAAGCAATGAATGATACTGGGATAAATACGTGTGAGGCTGTAGATCAAGATCAAAATGATGCAATAAATGATTCTGAAAATGAGATTGAAGATCAAGATGGAAGCAACATGCAAAATTCCATAAGAGGACCAGGACGTCCAAGGATAGTACGGACAGGAAAACCTGGAAGACCTCGTAAAGAGTATAACACTCTAAATGTTATATATGGCGACAACATAGGAGCACAGCAGCTTGCTAAAAATTCGATGTTTCATGCACGTACCAAGCATATCGATGTAAAGTTTCATCATGTACGTGAAGTTCTTAAAAAGGGTGATATTAAAATATCATATGTTCAAACGGATGAGATGATAGCCGATATTTTTACAAAAAATTTACCTAAGCAGAAACATTGGAAATTTCTTCAGAAAATGGGAATGAAGTCATTTTGATAACTTGCTGCAGATATGCTACATTTGAGGAAGGGTGTTGGAAGCAAATGTTAGCATCAGCTTTACATTGTGAAGTATGTCAGCAAGGCAATGTTGTACCTTTTTAAATATTGTATAAAGCTCACTCTCTCTTTGTACGTCTCCAAATAAATAACTAAATTCTGTTTCCAAAACTACATAAATTCCTTTTTGTTTTTCCATTATTCCAAAAATAACTTTCACAAAATATAAATATAAATATAAATATAAATATAAATATAAATATAAATATAAATATAAATATAAATATAAATATAAATATAAATATAAATATAAATATAAATATAAATATAAATATAAATATAAATATAAATATAAATATAAATATAAATATAAATATAAATATAAATATAAATATAAATATAAATATAAATATAAATATAAATATAAATATAAATATAAATATAAATATAAATATAAATATAAATATAAATATAAATATAAATATAAATATAAATATAAATATAAATATAAATATAAATATAAATATAAATATAAATATAAATATAAATATAGAGTGAGAGTGAGAGCAACAGCAGCTTGGTGGTGTCTGTAGAGTTTTTTATATATCTTCTTGCATATGTATTTTATTGCTGCTTGTGTGTGTGTAAGTGTATAAGCATGCTGACATGCTGACGGAAACATGCAGCAAACGTGCAACACTGGAAGCAGCAGCACTAGCAGCAGCAGCAGCAACAACAATGCGAACGGCATTCAAAATCCTTCACAGTCGCGTCGCGTCGCGTCGCGTCGCGTCGCGTCGTCGTCCCTATCGTCCTTGCGTCTGACAGACATTGCTGCAAATATTTACGGCAAGTTTACAGCCCCAGACATTTGTTGTGGCCTTATAAATTGTCTGTGCGTGGGCCAAGGTGTCTCTGCTCTGTTCTCTAGTGTTCTCTCTTCTCCATTCTCCATTCTCCGTGCTCAGTTCTCTCTACTCGTATGCCCGAAGACAACATCATGTTGTTGCTGCTGCCACCGCGTCGATTGCTGCAGTGTCAGCGCCTCACAATGCACGACAGCAGCAGAAGCAGCAGCAACACCACCGACAGCAATATCAACGACAGCAGCAACAGCAACAACAACAACAATCACGAAAGCCAACAACAGCGACAACATAAAACACAAAGCACGGAACACGAAACACGTTAAGCGCATTGCCATTTGTGCCACATCATGGAGAATGCCAAGGACCCGTAGAGCAGCCGTGTGAAGAGATGTTGTTGGACAAGGACAACACCACTAAAGGGGGGAGGGGGGTATGGGAATGTCTAAGGCATGGGAATGTCTAAAGCTTCTGGCACAATGCAGACAGCTGGCAACGTTGTTCAATATTGTAAATGTGCTTTGCAAAATCGCCGATGGCTTAAGGTTGATTCCACGTTGTGCCTCAGGTTGGGGGACTCAGGATTCAGGTTGCGTGCCTCCTTTGATGGGCGCTGAAAGGTGCCGTCGATGGTGGGATTAAAAAGAAGAAAATGGAATTTCAATTGATTAGTCGATAATGTTGATCGATGTGTGGAAATTTCAAGCGGGCAAATAGGCACTTGAATGTGCAGCGATGAAATCCAAATAAAATCAATATTTGCAATGCAGTTCGTTCTAAATGTTATTAACCTGCAGAATTTCAAATTGCAGTTAGTATTTGTAATTAGATATTTAAAATAATATTTTTATAATGTGTGTGATATACATATTTAAATAGGGAGAAATAATTAAATATAAAATACCCTGTTCTCTACTAATTTAAAATCTTTGAAGCCTTTCAAATGTGTGATAAGCTAAACTGACAACACTGATTCAAACAGTTACAGTTTGCTTCCATCAAACTCAAAACTTGCCTCCACTTGGAGTTGTATTGGAATCAGCTGCAATTATTTGAGACTGACATTGACTCATTATCCCAATTGTTCACGCCACACACACACACACACACACACACATAACACACACAGCATACACACAACATATACATAACATACACAAAGTGATTTTCTTCTACCCGCTGCCTGCTCAAAGCAATTAAGATTAATTTCGCATAAACTTTGGCATATTGCGTATACGACGCGTGTGTTGCTTGCCAGAAAGAGAGTGCACAGAGATAGTGGAGAAAGGGGGAGAACGACTGATATGATGGAAAAGGGAGGGGGGTGGGAGCAGGATACGTTGTGTATATTTCCCATTGCACATAAATTAACAACTCGCGATTGTTTTACACGTCATCTTCGTTGCCGTTGTCGTCGTCATTGTCGTCGTCAAGTTGCACGTCGATGGCGGCTATTTAAGACAATGCAGCCTCAGCTATTATCTCAATTGTATGTGTGTGTGTTTCTTAACTGGAAGTTGTTTGCTTTATGCCAGCCATTTAACAAGTTTATGGCTTTATCCTGCAGCTGAGAGCTGCGTATTTGCCATCTGGCGCTGCTTGAGAGTGAGAATGATAATGAGAATGAGAATGAGAATGTGTAAACTTCATCTCAAGTTGACTGAAAATTGTTTCAATTAACAGCAGCATCATAAACAACAACAACGAAGACGACTCAGACAACCCCTCAGTGTGAACTCTTTTGATGATGGTCCTACGAAGACAGACTAACTTGTAGATATACACTGGGATTTGCCCGGATTATGAGTTAACTTTGATATCAAATTTACAAATTCTCATTCAGACAAGGCACAAACACTACTTAAGCATTTATCTCACTGTCTTCATCTCTCTCTCTCTCTCTTTCAAGTGACAAGTTTGAAAGCAATTAAGGAAAATACTAATTGCTTACTTAAGCTTTTGCTATGTATTTACCTACACATGCCCATCTACATATACATATGTGTACTTATTATTGAGTCTACCCAAGCGTAAAACTCACACATATACATATCCACATGTACGTGCAGAAGTCAAACATAAATCTGAACCCATTTTTAATATGGGTAATTCCGACGGTAATGGGTATATCTTCAAGTTTTTATGTAATATCGCCAGAGTGAGCAGTAAACACAGACGAATACATTGTCTGCAAATAGCAGTGACTGAAAATGTTGCTTACCTGAGCAACAAAATGTAAGGACCATTAGGAAAAAATATTTGAAATTAAACAATAAAGATAAACCAAAATCTTTGATTAAAAAAATCATTTGTTTCGCTAATTTGGTAAAACTAGAAATAAATAAATCAATTTCAATTTCAATCATAAAATAACTTTTATTTTTAATTTTGACTACAAGTAAAAAATCAAAACTAACTCTTATTTTCAAAATATAGCAAATCTAACTATTATTTTACATTTCGATTTTAAATATCGAAGAAAAAAAAGAAGAAAAAGAAAATTTACCACTTTTAACCACTTTTTAAATTATTCGTGAACATAATAATATTAAATTTAAAATAACATTGATCCATTGCATATCTCATAAACTTTTACGCTCATAAGAAGAAATAAAAAATGCTGATATCCCAGTGATTTGAAGCAAATTGAATCTTGTTCTGTAACAGCAGCGATATTTTGACAACAATCATTGTCTTAAATGGCCAAACTTTTGATGACCCTCTAATAAAATTGTAGTTTTAAAACAAAAAACATTAAACTATTGTCAAGCTTGCATATTTAATCATTTTAACATTGTATCTAGCCAATTTTCAGTCTTTGTAGATTTTATTAGAATTTATTTTGAGATTTTATAGCATGGCACTTTAAAACTTCGTGCCTTAAGAAATTGTAGCGTTGTACTCGTAATTCTCCTGTGTAGTTTTGCTGTGGTAAATCCTTGAATTCGAGCAGTTTGCCTAGATATTACTACTACTATTGTTTGTTTTTATTTTTTTCCTTTGTCTAGCTTATTTGTTGCTCTAAGGATGGGCTTAAAGTTGTCAGCAAATCGTCCTGGGATGCAGCTTTGACTTTATTTTTACCTATCCCCTTATTCTCGTATTCCTTTGGCTCTTCTTTTCTCTTCTCATCTCTATGTGATTCTATCTTCACTGTGTGTTGATCCGTACTTTGTAGTTGCAGTTGTTGTGGCTGCTTTGTCTAGCGACAATTGAAAGCTCTGAGGCAGTTCGAAAAAAGAAAAATAACATAGAAGAAGAAGAAGAAGCAGAAGCAGCGGAGAAGAAGAGTCAGCAGTAAACTGAGAAACTATGAAATAAAAGCCATGCGCCAAACGAAGCAGTCGTTGAACAAAGTGAAGGGAATGGAAAAGGAGTCGAAGTAAAAGTAGAAGTCGCAGAAGGCAAAAACAAATGGGGAAAGCACGTGACTCTCCTCCTGACTCATCCTTAACTTTTTCCACTCTCTTTATGTGTATGTGTGTGTGTGTGTGTGGATGTCCCAGTAAGTTGTTGTTTGTTTGTGCCGGTATGCAGCTGCATTGTAATGACCACGGGAAAGGGACTGAGAACCGGTTTTTGGGATAGGGTCGGGGAATAGGAATAGGAATAGGAATAGGAATATGTATGGGAATGGGAACGGGAACGGGAACCGGGAGGTTGTCGAGTTCCAGTAACAGCAATACAACAAGATGCTCTTGCTGTTGCTGTGGTTGTGCGGTTGTTGTTGCAATGTTTCTTGCGCTGTTCCACAACACAAGAACTTGAGTTGTTTGTTTTTGCTTTGTCGTATGTTGACACATTTTTAGTAAAACATGCCGCGTGCATGTGTCTATGTGTGCATGTGTGTGTATGTATGTGTATGTGTGTAGGTGTGTGGCATGAGTCCGCTGGTGTGCAAAACCGGAAATTGCAAATGCAACAAGATGTTCTGCGGGAGTTGCCACATTGTTTCTGCTTGCCACACATCCATAGACTGAGAATAGCAGCTGCAACAATAAAAACAACAACAACAACAAGAAGAACAGCAACAACTATGACAACAACAGTTTCCTGTTAAGCTGCTGCCATGAACATTCAGTATCTTCACTTTGACTAACCGCTTCAAAAGTCCATATAAAGCATATCCAAATACTCGCATTTCTTAACTTAACAATTTCATTCTTAATAAAAAAAGAAATAACAAATAAGCTATACAAAATTATTTTTTATTTTATTTTGTTGGGCTCTTGCCTTTGATTAGTTTTATTCAAATTGCAGCTTTTTATTGTCATGGTTTCTTCAAGCTTGAAATAATTAATCAGTTGAGCTAGTCTCAAGTAATTTTGTTAAAAGTGATAAATTGGAAATGTTTGTCCAACCAATATTAAATGGTATACTCGTAGTTTAAAAGTAAGTAAGTAAGAAATTTAAGTTTATAACTAAATGATAAGTTTCAACTGAAGGACTTGTTACGCACCTCGCTTAGATCTGTGGATCACCGCGTTTCAGACAAAGACAATAGACATAGCAGAGAGTTTTAAAAAATAGTAACTGCTAGTAATTCATTTAATTATGTAACAATAAAAATTAAATTTAAAATAGTTTTAGGAATTTGAGGGATTAATGAGATCTTCGGCAATTTAATCGAGTTGCAAAAGAGCTAACATTTTATTTATCGCCTCGCTTTTTTTTTGCAGATTAATTAGATTTTTGTTTCTTTTTAATTGAGCATTGTTAGCACAGTGGCTGCCACGGGTATGCATCTAGTCCGCCACGCCTGATGTTCACAAAATTTGTGCTTACTTCGCAAAATGGCAACACGTTTTTTATGGATGTGTTTTTTTTTTTTTTTTTTTTTTTTATTAAAAGATTATAGCAAAGATTACAATGTAGAGAGTTATAAGTGTAGGTGAAGAGAGAAAGGAGGATCTAGCCCGCGGTGTGTGTGTGTTGTTGGCCCTCTTTCCCCTTTTGGGACAGGCAGGTCGTTGGCCATTCGCTTCAACACGTTCGCTCTCTGCCTCTTTTTCTCTCTCCATCTCCCTCTCTTTGTCTCGCTCTCACTCTGTACAGCCCCGTGGGCAGTAACTGCATCAACAACTTTTTAACCAAGCTGCCAACCAGGCTAACATGACCGCAGCGAGGACGAAGCTGAGAATGAGAATGTGAATGTGAATGAAGTCGAAGACGGAGACTGAGACAGAGATGCTGATGTTGAGGTTGAGGTTGAGGTTGAGACTGACGACTGACAACTGACGTCGAGGACAAAAACAAAACTAACTAGCTCGACGCTCTTGCCACTTGAAATGCACCGTTATTGTTACTATTTAGTGTGCGAGCGAGAGGGCGCGATGACAGTGTAAAGAGTGTTTTGCTTTGTCCACGAAATAATTTTATTTCATTTGTTTCGACAATTTCTTTTCTTTTTTTTTTGGTTTTGCCATTGCGAAAAACTTCAACTTCAGCTGCAACTGCACAGATTTTTGGCCAGCGTTAATGCGACATCCCTGCGGCCACTTCTCTTTCTCTCTCTCTCTCTTTCTTCTGTCTCTCTCTCTCTACTGTCTCCTCTTTCGGCTGTATTCTATTGTTGTTGCTGCCCCTGTTGCTGCTGCTGTTGAACGCTTTATGGCGTCGTCGTCGTCGCGGTTGGTCCATTTCAGTCTGCTCGTGTGTCTGCCAAGTTTTTATGCCATGCAGCTAAATAGTTGGCAACTTTTTTATGTTATTCACCTCCCCCCTCATCCTCCCACTGCCACATGCCTCACAGCGCTGTAAATTGCACACAAATTGGCAGCACTTTTTATTGCTGTTGCTGTTGTTGCAGTTGTTCTTGTTGTTCTTGCTGTTGTTGCTGCCTTTGACAACTTCTCGCCCAGCAGCAGCTACGAACTTTCCTGATTGGCCACTGGCTTTTAATAAAAACTCATTTTAATAAAACTAAAACAATCATTTTATTTTCCCTCATTTTCATTTTAATGTTTTTTGTTTTTTTGCTTTTTTGTTTTTTTTATTTTCTTACTTCCGTTCATTGCTTTGGCAACAGCTGCACTAAAATTAAGTGTTCGCGGTTTGACTTTTCGGTTCTTTCTTCATTCTTCTATTTCTTCATTTCTTCTGTATAGCAACTGTCAAAGTTGTTTCTCAATTCGCCATTTTATTTGGTGGCTAGCTTCCAATTAAATTCGTGTACGTTTTTTCTTATTTTTATTAAATTGCATCTTATTTTTCTAATCGGCAAAAAATTGTTGAAAATTATATTCATTTGTTGCATTATTATATCCATAAACAAAGAGGTATGATAATTATCTCTCTTTAAAAACTGAAGAAAATAATAATTTGTTCTCAAACAATATATTCAATATGTAAATAATTCAAAAATAAATTAAAACACGTCCTAAGAGTTTCAAGTTAATTGATTTAAATATTAGTAGAGGGGAGTTGATTTTAATTTAATTTAAAAACCTATTATTTAATTTTAGATTAACAAATCCTTAAGTACACGTCAAAATATTGCAAAAACAGACACAAAACATAATAGAGTCCAACTTTTGTTTAAGCCAAATTTGGGTGGTGTTGGCCTGTATGCATGTTGTTTGGCTAACTAGTTCGCTTCATGGATTATGTGCAGCTCGTTTTACCAACAATCTTGTTTGTTAGTTGGATATTTATGGCCCGAAAATTGCAGGCTTTTCTTTTTAGTGTTATTGCATTATTTTTGGCATAATTTGTTGTGCATGATAAGCCACATGGCACTTGTCAGTTGCCACTTGCCACTTGCCACATGCAGCAGCAGCAGCACTCTTGGTTTTACTTACGACATTAATTGAATGTGCTCACACAGACACGCATACGAAAATGCAAATATAAGTGTTTATATATATGTATAGTACATATATACATATGTATATGTATGTAAGTTTATATGCTCATAGGCTACATGTACATATTATACATACATATTTGTATGCATTCGGATGTGTGCGTGGGGAGTACTATGCTGAGGATTCTAGCTGCATCATGACTTCTGATCCTGGGCAAAAGCTGAACCCAGCATCCAGGTCGGGCTGCAGCTGAGGTTGCTTTTGACGCTCGTTTATTGCATTTCAAGGCACGTACTAAGCACACACACACACACACACACTAGCTAGCTGAGTGTGAAAATCCATACACACACACATGTGCAGTTTTCAATAACAGGCTCCGACTGGCTCTGGCCTCCTCCCTGTTGCCCCCCTGCCCACTGAAACTTGGCCAGCTTGCACTTGTTTATCATTTATTACTGCAGTTATAAAATCCTTTTTCCTTTTCCTTTTTCTTTTTATTTCTTTTTTTCTTTATGTTTGCTCATGTGCATTGCCTTCTCTCTTCTTCTGTTTCTGTTTCTGCTTCTATTTATTTTATATTTTAGCATATTTCATTATGGACGCCAACGATATAAGTAAATACACTATGTATGAATGCATATATACATATATGTATGTGAGTGTGTGTGCGCGTGTGTGTGTGTGGGTGTGTGTGTATTGGTATGTGTGTGAGTGTGTGCGGGTGTGTCTGCCATTCATTTTTCGCTGACACTTTTGCCACCTCGCTGTTGGCAAAGCTACAAATGAAATAACACGAGAATCTCTAGAAGAAACAGCTGCAATTTCTTTTCAACTAAATTCGAATATTGTGATACCCTAGGAATGCAGATGAGACACGAGACACTTAATCCAATAAATGCTTAAGTTAAGTCATCCAAACTGAGACTCATTCAATTCTTTTCATTAAATAAAAGTCGGAAATATACTTTTCTTTAATCTTAAATAATTGCAATGAGTTCAAAGAGTTTAAAATAAATTGCATACAATTAAATCAAGGGTAGTTTATTCCTCCCACATATCTTTTTGTGTGACATTCAAGTTAATAAATACTAATTATATTTTAACAAAGGGTATACTCATAGTCAGGCAGATGTGTTAAAGTTTGCAGTAAGCAGTAGACAACGGCTTCTGAAGAAGTCCAAGAGTCTGTCCCAAAAGGTGGCAAAGTCGCGTCGGTGACTTGTTGTAAATACATACAAATGTACTTATGTAATATGTATACATATGTGTGTGTGTGTGTGTGTGCATAAGTGGAGAGTTTGTTCGTGTGTGTGTGTATCTCATAACATGTCATTTCTTGTTGCTGCTGGGTGATAAAGTTCATTTACCTTTTGTCGTTTATCTAAATACTGCGTACTCGCTGCAGTGGCAAATGTGTAATTGTCTATATTCTGTTTTCCACACTCCCACATACACAGACATACACTCACACATAGACATACACTTACATGTTTGTTTGCATTTGGTTCTGCTTGAGCTGAAATGCTTTACGACGTCGACGTCTGACACTCTATATATGTGTGTGTGTGTGTGTGTGTGTGAATGTGAGTATCTGTGTATCTGTGTGTTTTGCACATGCATATGTGTGTGGGTGTGTAACATTAGTGCAGCAGGTCATTCTGACTGTCACAGCAAACGAATTGAACTTGACTAAGCACAAAGTCAAAGCACCTTCAGTTGAAGCTCTGCCAATTTATGAAATGCAAATCAAAATATTATATTTACATCACATTTAAAATTTATTGGTGCTTAGAAATAATTAACAAATCCGCAGGGACTTGAGTCTGTACATTTTGATCTGTCTGTCAACAAATGAATAACTCAAAATAATATTAAAATCGATCTTGTTTCAACAATTATTTTGGTCGTGTCAGCTCATTAAATTAAGTTTTGATGTATCGGATTTAAGATATCATGGCATAATTTAAGGTTATTCCATAAACCTTTAACGTATAATTTCTAAACTGTTTGATGCTCCCGCATTCAAATTCACTCAACTAAATTCCATGCAGATAGCTGACAAAATACACTCTGTTATTGATATTCTAATAATGTTATTACTTATATTAAATACTCAAGCTAGTTGTGGAGTAGCAGCAATTTAGTCTACTGCAATAACTGCAAACATGTAGCTCTGAATATTTTTTATTTGCTAAGCTTTTATTTCGTACATGAACACATGAAATCGCACAAAACTCGCATTTTATTCAAATGTGAATTCAGGAGAAAACAAAAATGATTGAATGAAATATTAATATCAAATAAAAATAAATGCGATTTCGGAGAAATTTTGCCGATTAAATTTATTACTCGATGGGATATCGTAAGCCCATTGATAGAATTTGCGTTTCGCAATTAGTGTCGCTCAGTTGAAACGCGAGTGAAATGAACGCATTGAATTGAATTCCATTTACCACCTACCTAAAGAGTACTCCAGCAATTAATATTGTATTCGCAATCGACAGTGGCATAAAACGATTCAACGCCTGGCTTTTTTTTTTTTAAATTTTAAATTACCTGTTGTTAATTTAATGCCTTTCAATATTTTTCTTAACCCTCTCACACAGAGCACAAAAATAATCCGTTCGGTGCTCACTTTAAGCTTCATTTTGATTTCCCGCAACGTGAATGCAATTAATGCTCACGGCGAGTGCCAAAAAAAGGATGGACGCAAAATAAAATAAGTGAAACCAAAATCAAGAAGCTGAAGACGAAGCTGAATCTGAAACCATTGGCAAACTTCATTACTAATTCCATTTCAAGCACAAGTACACAGTGCACACATTCAACACTACATATGCAGCACTACACAACAGTACACTACACTAGACAACACTACACAACAGTACACAAACACAATTTGTAACGATAGAGACGCAGTTTGCAATTTTTGGCCGCATTCGCATTTGCAACAATCAATGAAATGGCGCAATTTCATGTACACTGGGGCAATTACCATTTGCTGGCATTTGCTGTCGCTAAAAACGCGACAAAAAATAAATTATTTTTAATATATAGTAGTCCAATTAGAACTTTTTTATATTTCTTTTATGTTAATATTTAGACATTTTTTAAAAATATTTTTATCAACACACAATATGCAATATATATTTACACTTGATGTGTACTTAATTGTATTTATTAATTTATTTTTATGAAAACATTAAAATTTTTATTTTTTTATTAAATAATTTATTTACTATTTTTTTTTACTTTTAATACAACTATTTTTTGGCCAAGTTGTACAATACTTAATTTTTGGGTATTTATTTTTATTAACTTTTATTTACATACTTACTTATTCCTTGAATAATTTATTTTATTTTTATTTTGAACTAATATGAATTATTATTCATTTACAATGTGTGTGGCTATCATTTGTTTGGTTTTTGTCCCACAGTGCCTGTTTGCAGTACGCCATCAATCGTTACGTTAGCTCCCTTTGACCTGCCCCTGCACATTCAATGCTGCCTCTGTCTCTGCCTCTGCCTCTGTCTCTGCTCCTGCTTCCTGTCCCCTGCCCCCATCGTCATCGTCATCGTCTGGCACTCTGTGTGCAGCTCACGATTTGGTGCACCCAATCGACCCATAAACCCAGTTATTTACTTAGAAGCGCCTTTTAACATTTTTATTCTGTGTGTTTTTTTTCGCCCGTTCTCCGCATTTTCTTCGTTTGCCTGTTTTAGTGGCACGCCAAGTCAAGCAGCCGGCGTCGACGTCGCCGTCGCTGTCGACGTCGCTGTCGATGTCGCAGCTGATGCCGCTTTTTGCATTAAATCAACGCCGTCAACAATAATCAACAACACAGCGCACACTGGGCGAAAACGGTAGAGAAAGAGTGGGAGTGGGAAAAGCACTTTCTCCTCCTTGGAGGTAGGAAAAGAAAGGGGAGGCCATACCATTCCAGGTCCCGCCTCACTGCAGTGAAACCAATTTCAATTGCAATTCGAACTCCAATACGAGAATTCGTTTCAATTTGTTGCAGTTGCCGCCCAGCGTAACCGCAATAAAGGTGGGCGGCGAGTGGCAGGTGCGGCAGCTCGATGGTGCGGTGGTGGCTCGGTGGGTTGGGAAGTTCGATGGCTTGTAACTGCAGCCAAGAATTGATTCGCGGCACAGGTAACATACATGCAAATAAGGTCAACGTGCGCTGCTACTGCTGCTGCTGCTGCTGCCAAACGTCAGTCATGCTCTCTGCAATAGGCTTACGAGTGTGACCCAATCTCCTCCCTCCCCTCATCCTACTCCCATTTTCCATTTCCCAAGTCCCAGCCCCAGCCTGTGTCTAGGCAGAGGCACATTTTAAGGCAGCGCCAGAAAGTATGCAACACTGCACCGTAGGACTAATGGGAAATGGAGTGCAATGCGGGGTGAGGTGGGTCGGGTCTGGAATTCTCTTTCTCTCTCTTTCTCTCTTTGTGCCATCATCTATGCTGCTCGGTTGCCACATTCATATAACAGCCTGTGCCTTAAATACCATACAGAATCAGAATCACATATTTCCGACCACATGTGAGAGTCTAACTGCAATGAATTAGACTCATCAATAACCATGGAAACTGAACGAGGTGCAAACTAGACAGTTCTTAAAGAGAAACTAAAAAAGACCATAGATTAA
Organism: Drosophila suboccidentalis; assembly: GCA_037043435.1. Lineage (NCBI taxonomy): Eukaryota > Metazoa > Arthropoda > Insecta > Diptera > Drosophilidae > Drosophila > Drosophila suboccidentalis. Next base: position 1,993,647 of record JBAMBK010001066.1, on the reverse strand, counting down.
ATGTGATCTACAACACTATGAGCATGAAATGTTTATCATTTATGATTCATAATTCATATTTGAAAATTTAATAACTGACAACATTTGCACGAAACCTTTTAAGCCCCATTGTACTGAATTTTTAATAGACTTGGAGTACAAATTGGTGAATGAATATTTAATTAATAAAACAGAGGTTGAATTGAACAGATCAAAATATTGTATTGGTAGATGTTTCTTTAAACAAGTTCTCTTCTACTGTTCAGAAAAGAGTAATTTCTAAATTTGTGAATAACTTATCAAATTATGTAAGCTTAAGCTTCATAAACATATTTTTATACTAAAAGGGTAAAAGTATTATTTAGAGGCAACAATTTCAACAAAAATTTGTTGTTAACAACTGAGAATGCTAGGCGAATTAATTAGAACTAGGCGATGAACTTAGATAATAGGACTGTGATAGGAGAAAGCTTACTTATCTGATTACAAGTTCTAAAAGTCCCGATGCATATTGTACCAATTCGAAATCAAAGTTTATTTACAAATGATGAAATCAAAAGTCTGAAATTTTAATTACTGTTAATTTTTGTTATCTTTCAGCTTGGACTGCTGAAATCATTGTGTTGTATCCTGGCGCTAATTAAGTAGTTATCCTTTGAAATGCACGCGGATCGGAGGATTGATATTGTAATTGTCGCTCAGTTTGATATTCTTGGAGAATCGTGTAAGGACAATCGTGAAACGACAGCGGTGAGTGCGAATAGATTAACATTCTGAATAGACGGGAATTTGCAATGTAGTGCAAAACGTTTAAGACAAAATCAACAGCCAATACACAAACACAAACACAAACTGTGAGAAACGGGAAAGGGGGAAAGGGGGAGGCGACGTGGCCAATCAATAAACTCGTTCAATGGCTGTTAGCAAACGCAATACAAGAATATTCGCTCCACTACCCTTCACCCTTCATCCTTCATCCTTCACACCAACTCACCATCATCTCCCCCCTTTCAAATCCTTCGCTTCCCCTTACAGCTCTCTTCCTCGTTCCTCTTGCTGCGCAACTTGCAACGCTTTGCTGCTGATATTTTGCATGCCACGCTTTGCTGCTGTTTGTTGTCTGCTTTGTTTAGTTCCAGTTTTTGTTACTGTTGTTGTTGTTGTTACGCCCGATTCGCGAGTATTGAAAATGGGGCAACTGGCAACGGCAGCAACAACGTCAACGGCTAATTGATTTTATGAAAATGAAATGGCTAAAATGCGCTCTATTTAGCAACAACAATGCGAGTGAAAGAAGAGAACAGTGGCGAGGTGGAAAGCAGTGCCAGAGAGAGAGAGAGAGAGAGAGAAAGAGAGAGAGTGGAATAGAGTGGGAGAGTGAGAGAGACGAGGAGTGAGAAGTCAACGAAAGGGAATGAATGGAAACAGTTGGCAGCTTGTTAACGTGATGATGATGATGATGGTAGTGATGATGATGAAGGGAAGCAAGGGGAGGGCGAACACAGCCGTAACGAGGGGAACAGGGAAAAGGGGAGGGGAACACTGCGCTGAATTCGCTTCGTTTCAATCAATTAAGCGCCAATAATTAATTCAATTGATTTCAATTCATTCGCCATCAGAACCAAAACAGCCACGAGCCATGCCACGAGCTGTGCCACTGAGCCTTGCCACAAGCCATCGCCCAAAGTTCTCAGCCACACCCCCCAGCCCCCCTCGCCCACTCCATCCCTTTCCCCTTACACGCACCAAATGCCAACGACATTAAAATTTTGCGGCTCTTCTTCCGACATCGACATCGACATCGACGTCGTCGTCGTCGTCAACGAGAAAAGCGTCGTCTGTGCTGATGTCTAGCGCCATTTGGATTTCAAACGCCATTAATTCACTTTAAAATTTATGGCCTACAAATTGCCGACGTTCTGCTCATTTCGAATATATTCCTTCACCTCACTCCTCTTCCCCTGCCAAACGGACGAGAAAGGGCGAAACGATAGAGGAAAACTCTCGGGCAATGGGGCAGCGTTTTCCGATTAATTTGTATCCATTTTTCATGGGCTAGAGGACTTCTATTTATTACTTCTAGAGGTTACTTCAATATGTCTCTCAATGTGTGTGTGGGCGTGTGTGCGTATATTTATGCAGATTATGGTCTGCGGTATTTTAATGACAGCAACACCTGCTACTTCAAGTCCTGCCTCCAAAGTCTACAGAATTAAAAGCAATTAGAATGAAGAAAATATAAGAAAAAGAGAGATTGAGTGAGAGTGAGAGAGAGTGAGAGAGAGAGAGATTGAGAGAATATTAGTCAGTGTAATTAAATTAGGTATTGGTAGTATCACTAAAGTTCTTGTCGATGGAAAGTAGCAATCAATTAGGTCGTAAATATTTACATGTGGACGAACTTAATATTATATTGAGTATCCGCAACAACAAACTAATCTAATTAAGCAATAGATACACATTTAAATGTTTTGACTATATAATTTGTAATAAATTTGAATTTCGTAATTTTAAAAACAATTATACAAATTGTATCATTAAGTAAGAGACGAGATTCCACAATTCGGAATAAGAAATTGGATGACCTAAGATATTTTTAGTTAAAACGAAAAGACTGCGTTTAGGTTAGACTTTTCGAATTTAACTTTGACTTGTTTTTTGCACACATTTGTAAAATATTAATTTTTTCCAATATATCTTACTTTCTTTTAAGCCATTACAATGGTCTGAAACGATCTTTAACATATATAAGTAATAAAATGTATATAATTAAACTTAACTTTACTTTATTCTCAAAAATTGAACAATCTCTGAAACAATTTTATATGTATCTTAATGTTTCATTTTTTTGCTATGATTCAATCCATAAATACATATGTGTGTACATTGTACATACATAACTATATATCTCAATCAGGCCACCTCTTTCAAATTTCATAAGTAAATGGATTTCATTGTCGACTTCCTATGTTAGTTATACATACGTATGCACGCTATAATGAGTTTTTCAAGAGTTCATAAATTATTAGCTGGCATATGCATACATACATATATATTTGTACGTTATATCTTACGTTTCCTGTTTTGCTTTACTTTTCCACTCTACGATATGGTTAGGGAAGAAACAGCAGAATAAGAGGCAGGCGAAGAAGGAGAAGAGCAAAGGAGCCGCCACTTCTTGAATACGATGCCAGGGGGCGCCACTTTTAAACAATTTCACACTGTAAAATCATAAATTACGCCATTTAAGTGGGTCAAATGGAGGAATTTGTGCGGAAGGCGCTTCACAACACGGCCCAAAAGGGGTGAGAGCGAAGACGTCAGTGTTGGAAAGGGGCCGTAGGAGCGCTGGGAAGGAATGAAGGGATGATGGGGTAAAGGGGCTGATGGTGCTTAACTATGTTATGGTGTGAGCTGTGGGTTGTTGTCGATGCGGCTGCTTTCCATGTTACTGGGTCACTGCAGGCACACAAATTGCGGTGAACGTTGACGCCGCATGATGACTACCAAAGCAAGGAGAAAGGGGTGAGTGGGGAGTGGTGAGTGGGGAGTGGGGAGAGGGAAGAGCAGGAAGAGCAGGAAGCAAAGGAGAGGTGAGGAGGAGGGGAACCGGGTAACGACTTGGCTTTGACTCGTAGCGGAAATATGTACAGTCTCAATATAAATGAGCAATGCTTTTGGGCTCTCACTCGTTGCAAAGTCAAATAAGCCGCAATAAAAATAAACCCAAAGCACAAAAACAAATACCAAAAAATACGAGGTGACGTCATCGTTTTTGTTGTTGTTTTTGCACTCGTAGCAATTACTGCAAAACTAGTCCTACGAGAGGGAGAGAGAGAGGGGGTGGGAGGGGGTAGGAGGTAGGGGCTTGACGTTGCCCACAAATTCGACGACCTTGTCAGCACTTTTTGTCTGTAATATTGTCGCGTTGACAATTTTCCTAGTGCAACAACAACAGCAGCAACAACAACTCCGATACGAGTACTTGTTAAAACAAATCAATAATGCACTATTTGTTCTGGTTGTTGTTGTTGTTGTTCCAGTTGTTGTTGTTGCTAGCTTGTTACCCTCGCAACTGGCTGAAATTTTATTAGCGGGCTTCCTTTTAGCCCGAATGGGGCTTCACTTGATTTGCCCTTAAATGTGGCAACTTCAGTGTTGCATGTCATGTCACATGTGCCACACACAAAGAGGGCACACACACACACACACACACACACACATACACGTTTTCTCGTCTGCCTGTGTTGATTTTTTTTTATTTTTGTTTTTCTTCTAGTTATTTTTGCGCTACTTTACGCCCTTGAACTAAAAATCGAATGACCACTTTATTAAGTTAGTTAGAAGAAGCAATTGCTGGCAGGAAATAGATGTAGAAATTGCCATTGCAATTGCAATTGGGTGTCAGGTTGGAGAGCAAAGCCAAGTGACTACATTCCCTTCTCTCTCTCTCTCTCTCTCTTTATGTCTTTCAACTCTGTTTGTCTCACTTTCAGTTTCACTGCAATGGCAATTTCAATTCCATTGCCGTTTCCATTTAATTTTGCATTCGGATTCGGATTCGGTTTCGGTTTCGGATTTGGGTTTTGCACTTCGCACTGACATTTGCCTAGTTATTTGTTCTCATATTTGCCATTCAAATGTTGTTCCCTATTGTTTTCCTCCCGGCCAACAGGGACAACAGGGTTGTACAACCACAACAAGAACAACGTAAAAAAAACAATGCCCAGAATTCTGACCACATTTCATTTCGAGTGTAATTTTTGAATATTCCAAATGCTCTCTGTCGACTCCATCGACTTTCATTCTCTTTCTTTCCCTTGCCTTTGCTTGACTTTCCCTCTTCCTCTGGCTCTTGCTCCCATTGTGGCGCCACCTCGCGGGTGCTATCTGTACTTCAACCACATAACCAGTCACATTTCCCCCTTTTTACCAGACCTCCCCTCCTCCCTCCTCCCACCACCCCAGCACTCCTGGTACATTACAACGAAGCCATCGCTCACTTCGTTCCTTCCGCTCTGCTTCGAGCTGGCATTCACTTTTACTATTGTTATTATTATCGCAGTTGTAGTCCTCATTGTTGTTGTTGTTGTTGTTGTTGTTGTTGTTGTTGTTATTCGACGTTGGGCAAGGATCTAGGTCGCTTTTTGAATATATTGTTTGTATCTAAGATTAGTGCGCCAGATATCAGTTTTACATAGCCATACACAATACAATATCATTTGCATATCAGTGACTCAGTGAGTGCGAGAGATAGCGATATTCACGTCACTGGAGCGAAAGGGACAGCTAACAGTTCTCAGTTTCCCAGTTGCCAGTTGCCAGTTGGCTTTGTAGAGTTACCCAAAACTGTTCAATAATTAAATTCGAGTTATTTTTAACGGAATTTTAGCTCTAAGCTTTTCAAGCCGGAGACTGAAAATAATTATTAATTATAGAAATATTTTAATAATATTAAATTGCTTACAATTTATTTTTCATCTATAACTTGAAGTTTATATTAAATTAATTATAATTAGTATTATTTATAATATTATTTTAATTCCAGTTGTCCAGTCATTTCATTTACTTATTATTATTATTGCCGACTGCACTTAGTCCTGCTATAATAATAAAAAAAACAACGTATGTTTTCGAATATTTCAAAATGTTAGGGTATTCATCAGCAATCATGAGTAAAGCTGACATTTGTTATGTCTGTCTTCGAGTAAATATTAAACTAGAAACTTTGAGTAATAAATGAATTACTTGAATTTATTTCTGTTCAATTCAATTAATAGATAAAAACTGTCAAGAATCAGAATTGACTTTCTAAAAAAAATGTTACAAATTATTAATCCAATAACCAGAGTATGATATGGATAACAGTTGCTCTGCGAGTAGCTACAATCCCAGTAAGCCGTTATCTAAAAATGAAAAGTTAAAAGCAAAAGAAAGATCGAAAAAAGTTTCCCTAAAAAATGAAATAGTTTTAGGAAAATGTATTGAAATTAACCGAGCTAATGTTGCTCTTGTTTACAATGGACGTTTACAATGGAGTTTCTCAGACAACCGACATAACAAGTCAGAATAATTTGAAGGGCTATTAACTGATTTGAAGTGGATCACTAGAACTCATATGAACAATTGTCAGTGCATTATCATTAAGTAGATGTTGTCACTAACTCTCTGATTTCCGACAACAAATAACCATATACAAACATATGTGTTTCTTTGTGTTTGTATGGGTGTGTGTGTGAAGGAGTGTGTGTGTATGGGTATACAATTCAGACAGTTGTAGCCAGGCTATATGTCACTTCAATGACATCGCGTCTGACAATTGCCTGCAATTGTGTATGGCGAGCAGTTCCCCCTTCAGAATAATAATGACAACAACAACAACAACAACGTCAGCAGCAACGAGAAAAAACATGAACAACAACAAGAGGTAACATAAAATCAAATTACAAACTAATATTACTCACAGTGCGTTTACTTTTCCGTATCGTTAGTTTTCACTGTCAATTGGGAAACGCAAAAGCGAAATGAGAATGGACCAAGCCATCAAATTGTATGCCAAAGATGCTAAGGGGGAAAAGACAGGAGAAGAGGAAAAAGCCGAAACTGGGCAACTGAGGGAAATTGCAGTCATAGCAAAAGTAGCGGAAATATAACAAGACAATGGCCAAGTCAAAGCCAAGGGAAGCAGAACGCAACAAAAATCCAGAATGATGTGTGTGTGTCTCAATGTTTGTGTGTGTCTCAGTGTGTGTGTGTGTGTGTGTGTGAGTATTTGTATGTTTTTGTATAACCAACAAACAATGCGAAATATAACATAACCAAAAATTGTGTCGCCGTCATCGATTTAAGCCAAATGACTTTGGTAGCGAGAAGAGGCCTTGATTTAGTGATGGGACAGCAGAAGAAGGAGCAGGAGGAGCTATAGGATAGTGCTGGAGGAGGAGGGGGGTCAACATAGCCGAAAAGTGACTGAGCATTTTTTTTTTTGCATATACAGACTATGTTCACATCGAACGTCAAACTTTATACCCTATAAATAACATTTAGACCCAAATCAAATCCATCACTTATAGGCAGCATTAGAGATGGGCATGGGCCTCCTTTTTGAGGCACGGCACGGCCCAAGCACGACTGGTAAAAACTGAGGCCCAACATGGGATTTTTTTAAATAGGCACGGCACGGCACGGCCCATGCCCATCTCCATTTTTGTCACTTCGTGGCGTCACTTTTTTATTATAATGGCATCAATCGTGCTATCGATGTTGTAAGTGTTCGCAAATTGTGTGATACATCGATGAATCCTACAGCTCAAGCTGACAACAAGCTATAAAACAACGCCAACTTATCGATACTACCATTTTTAAATTCAAAATCTGTACCGTGCTTTCCGTTCCTACCGGGCCTACCGTGCCTACCGTGCCTACCGTGCCTACCGACTTTGGCACGGTAAAACACGGCAATTTTTTATAAGGGGCCCAACACGGCCCAACACGGATTTTTTTTAAATAGGCACGGCACGGCACGGACACAGCACGGCCCATGCCCATCTCTAGGCAGCATTTTAAGCAATTTGCATTAATTTCTACTAGGAACAAATATCACCAGCAAAAATATATTGTATAAATATAAATACTGTGATTGTCATTGAAGTTTCTTATTAACATATTTTAGTTACCTTTAGTTTTAATAAGAGGAAATATGTACATACATTATTTTAGAAAAAAAGTCATCTTAAACACATTAAAAAATAAACATTAGAGTGCATCGATTTGTATGGGCCCGAAAAAATGAAAAAATGGTAACCCATTTTCATAATCTGTGCTCAATTCTAAGATGTTTTCACCAAGAAACCATAGTTCTAAAATGCATTCCTGGTCCGAATTTTGTAAGATTTTATGAACTCAATTATGACCTGCCTCGTTTTTAAAGAAGGAAATTTTAAATATTAGATAAGTGTAAAAACAACTTTGACTGCAGTACAGTTAATCAAGGGTGCCACAGAAATCGCTTTCGCTTGAATTTCACTGGAATTTGTATGAAATTTAAGTGAAATTCAAGCGAAAGCGATTTCTGTGGCACCCCCGAATGTCTTGGAACTCGTAGTCTACAACAAAGTGAAAATTGAAAAGCAAACCAAAGATTTAGTTAGTTATTTGAAAAGAATACCCTGTAAATACTACATTGTGATTATCATGGGCACACACACACATACACACACACAGACAAGGTACTATGTGCGTGTATGCACAATATACATGTATAGTACTTACATCCTGTTATGTATTTGCACTTCATAATGAAATCAGCTAGAGGAGGCATCAAAAATCATGTATACGCCATGGTGGCTTATGCGTCGTGGCTTATCTGTTGTTATTTTTGTTTTGTGCTGTTATTCTTGTTCTTCTTCTTGTGTTGCCGCTGTTCGTTGTTGTCGAGCCATAATCGCTAGCGCCATAAAAAACGCATTGTTTATGCGACGTAATTGGACACCACCAGCAACATCAGCACCACCATCATCAGCACCACCGCAGCAAAGCACGAACCACGAACAACATTGAACGAACAACGAGCAACGCTGTTGACGTTGTCGCGTGGTCATCATCGTCGCTCGCTGGCCCATTTCCAATGCCATTAAAAGCGTCCATTGAGCGATGAATACAAAGGGGGAGTTCAAGGAACCAGAGCCAGAACCCAGCCCTCTGATCAGTGGAATGGATGGTGGGCAGGGGAAAATCCCACCCACTTCAACTCTGGACTACTCAGCGAGAGCATTTGTTGTGCGCTAATCCGTCGCGTATTTTATGCTGCTGACTTGGCGAGCGTTCCATATTCAACAATCCCGGGGCTGACCCAGCTTACTATGACTTTCAAACTTTTCGAGGGAACACACTCAACAACAACAACGACAACAGCAACAACAACGATGACAACGACAACGCAAACTTGGCTCATATAACATGCTTGTGCTCGCACATCAGCTTATGTAAATAGCTTATCAAAACAAGAGTAAAACCCACAAAAAAATAAAAATAAGAAAAAAAAATTAAATAAATTGCGAACACATAAAAATATCTTTATATGTATGTACATATATAGTATGTATTACATATATATGCACTGGGAACGGAACGAATCTGGAACGGAACTTGGCAAACAAGTTTGGGAAATTTGCAAAATTTTGAAGCGCTTTTCGCTTTAGTTTATGATGCAACATCATTTTTTGCCAAATAATTTCGGTGAGCAAACTTTTCTGGTTACACACACACACACACAAGCATACACACACATCTGTGTGTAGTTGAAAACTCGGTGAAAATTTAAATTAAAATTCTGCAAACTTTTGGCTCGTGTATTTTTGCGCAAACACTGCGCATAATTTTGCGCAAATCTTTGACAAATATTTTCACATGCTAATTTCACGTGTGCTGCCCCGCCTCCCCTTCCCCTTCCCCATCCCCCTCCTGGCTCCCTGCCTCTTTTGGTGACGTTCCAAATACCAAAGGTACACAAAGTTTGGCAGGATCCGGTGGCAGGAGTTTTTGGCAAATGGACCAAAGGACTTATTGTTGCATTATCAAATTCCGCAGCATAAAACAAAGCAAGAACAAGAACAAGAAAATTGTCAGCATGCCTCAAGTTTTCCATGTTCCACATACCTTCTCCAATCCAATTTGTGGGCGTGGCCGATGGGCAAACGGGCGGATGGCAGCAACTATTCTCAAATTAGGCTGGCATTCCATCGAGCTTTTAAGGCGCTGTTTGGGGCCTTCAAAACTCAAAGATTTAAAGAGATTTCTGGACAAACGTGCAGCTGAAAACTGGGCCAAACTAAGCATTTCAAAAGCTTGCCACCAAAAGTGTCCGAGTGTCCCGGTAGAGACCACGCCCCTTCCATTCTTACCGCCCTCTTTCGCTGTCTGCTTGGCACGTAGTTAAAACTTTTCGTTCACCATTTTTCTTGCAGTGGCAAGCCATTATTTCTATACTTAAATCCGCCGCCTGTCCGCCTGTCCGTCTGTCCGTCAGTCTTTCTGTCTTCAAAGTGCAACATCACCCCAAAAACTCTTTCAATTCCATGCTGCATGCCACATGCCACATGCACTGCGTTGCACATGGGCGAAATTTAAATGCGCCGCCCTTTTGAGTTGGTTCTTCCTGAATTTCGGGCATGTCTTGCATAAACTTTGCGTTTTGGCCTAAGACATGGCCCAGAGAAAGTGGTTCAAAGAGGGAGGGGGACGCACTGGAGAGCTGCCTCTTTCAGTTACAGACTGCGGCGTCAACATCTTGGATAATCTGCATATAAACTCGAATTCCGGCCATTGTTGGCCATAATAGTTTCGACTGGAAGAGGTGTAGGAGGAGTGTTCAGATGTTTGCGCAAATTGAAAAGAATGACGCGGAATTAACATGGCAGACATTTTTGTGAGAGCATATGGCACCCAAATACATAAGAAGTACTAGCAAACATCATTTATCATTCAACTCTTCTGCTTCTTTTCTCTGCCCAGATTTACTAAATACAATTCATTAACTTTTTTCATTACACAGCGTTATTTTCGCCCCGTTTTTTGTTAACTTTACCTTAGCTTAATCTAGATTATCATAACTTTTGCTTCCACATCAGCTCCATTAAAACTGCAACTATTTAATCAGATTTAAGTTGTGATAACATTTAAGAGCATTTCAGAGCACTACAGTTGGAAGTGCTCGACTATGAGATATGCTATTGTCAGCTTAAATAATCAAATACACTTATTGTTAATAGTTTCTGCAATAGCTATAGTATCTATAATTGGATCGAAATGAAATTTTTGTTTCTTAGGTGAAATAGGTTATATTAAAGGAATATCAAGTTTCAAGCTTATTCACATCATCATTTATGTTTTAGAAAAAATTGAACTGATCGGAAATGGTTATACTTCATATTTCACATTCTGTAGAATCAAGTAGTTAATATTTGTGGCTGTTTTATTTTTTCTCTGGATTAGATCACTCCCTTATAACATGTTATACTTTCACTTAATGTGCTGCAAATAAATTTCGACGGAGCGCATAAAAATCGTTGGATTGGACAATCATATTTAGTATCCTCTCCTCACACCAAAAGTCAGATATACGCGAGTGTGTGTGTAGTGTGTGTTTATGTATCAAACATACATATCTAATCAATATGTGAGCCGAAAACGGAGCTGGAGCCGAGAAACCAAAACCAAAAAAATCAAATTAAATGAATTATTTAATGAAAGAACATGTGAGATTACGAAATTATGTGAGTTACGCGCAAGAATGTTTTATGAATGTTTATGGTCGCGTAAAATCTATTACGTCACTCCAACCGAATACGCCGAGCACGGACACGGACACGGACACGGACATCGACACGGACACGGATATGGATGCCTCGTCGCAGCGGTCGTAAGGCAAATCCATCTGAGATGTGAGGGGACCCAGAGCTGCAATTCGTAAATGCTTTAAAGCTCGACCAAATGATACCAATAGCCGCCAGCCAAGGGTATATTAGTTCACTGATAAGCTTGGTCACATCTGGTTAATCTTTTCCCCCTTTAATAAATGAATCTATTTAACATATTTTGGTTTATTCAAGTAGTGTATGCAGAGTTCGTTAATTCGATACAAGTTTAATACAGTCAGTCTGTAGCATTTGTGCGTGTGTAAGTGTGTGTGCGTTTGTATGTGTGTGGATTGAGCACTTGTATCACATAAAACTGACTTTCATGCGCCGCCTGCCATGCATATAAATGATAAAAATACATGCTAATGTCGACTCTTCGAATATTCGGCTCAGATTCCATCTTTCTCCTCTCTCTCTGTCTCTCTCTCTCTCTCTCATTCTCTATCTGTCTGTCTTTTTCCCTCTCTTTCTATACGTTTCTGTGTGCGTATTTTATTAGCTCGCTGCGAACTAAACCAAAGCTAATGGCATGCTTAAGTTTCAATTATTGGTAATAGAGTTAGTTGCTCTCGTGTCGTGGTTAATTCAAGCTCCAAAGCGAGAGAGTACAATTTAGAGCCTACTTTTCAGCGCATCGAATAATTATTAGCTGTGTTCCCGACCAGCGATTTAGCAAATACTTTTACCTTTTAATTACTTCCTCCATTTTGATGACAATCTGTACATATTTGACAAGAATTTTAAATTTTTTAAAGAATTCTCAAAGCTGAAGAGTTGTATTTTGAAATATAAATAATGTTATTGTTTTCAAATTTATAATTTACTAAAATCAATTCCTAATAAGAATGGAAAAGATCTGTTAGAAATGTACTGTTTACTGTTTTCGTTCTTAAAGTAATGGGTATACTCACTATACGTAATTAAATTATCTGCAACGGAATACGGAATCTGTGATTCGTAGCTTAGAATTAGCATTTTTTAGTAGTCACTTGAGGGAGAAATTGAAGAGATCTCGTGCCTGAAGAGTTGAAGAGCCAAGGTCTATTGTCTTAGCCTTTTACTTTCACCTGAGTAGCCACTTCTGATTGCATTGCATTGCAGGTAACTATCTATCTGTCTATAGAGTCTACTCTTGTTACTAGCGCAATGTCACTGTCGTCGATAATCATTTAGAATTCACAAATTTGATTCTGATGACTTTCGTGCCTCTGTTGCCTCCTCTTCACCAAGGCTACCTTGAATAGTAAGAGCCTAATTAAAAAGTCGGCGCTTGGCAGGCAAATGCTTGACGACAATAATTGCTGGAAGGGAAACGGGCAATAGGGGGGAAATCCACTTACGTTGTGGATATTTCTAGATGTCAGCAGATTTTTTCTGTTTGTTGTTTTTGTTGTTGTTGTTGTAATGGCCTTAAGGTGGCATAGATGAAGAGCCTGTTTTTGTTCTGAGGGCGCATTAATCAAATCAATCGAGGCAAACTGAAAGAGAAGCAGAAGCAAAGAGTGATATTTAGAGGGGAAAGAGATAGAGAATGGATAAAAGTGTTCAAGGTGAACAGTGTATTTTCTTTTCTTTCTTTTTCCTTTTCATTTCTTTTTTTGAAGGGGTTAACTCAGCCGGATAGACTAAGATGGGGTGGTTGGGAGGTGTTGTCAGCATAAAATCTTTTGATGCCGCTGCATAAATGCAAATCAAGTGTATTATGTGTATTGTGTTTTATGCGGGCGCGTGTTTATCTACGGAACAGGCTTCAGGCTTCAGGTTTAAGCCTGGCGTTAGCCCCTGGCTTGCTAATCAGTCCTCTCCTTTAGAGATCCTTTAGAGGAACCCTGTCCCATTATTGTTGTATTGTATAGTATGCTGGCTGTGTTTATTTAGCCCTTGGTTCACTCACAGCTGCCACTTTGACTAATTAGAGAGCCGGCTGAAAATGATCAATTTGCATTTCACTGGCGCCAATTATCAGTCCACACAAACAACAACAACAACAACAACAACAGCAATGGGGCCGCATCACGTACTATGCTATATGACCTAAACAAACCAAGCCGAAATTCACAAAACGCACAAGGACGAACCGAAGAAAACAAAACAAAAGCCCGAAAGGGTCGACTCAAAATTGCGAACCCAAACAAATCGTAAACACTACAGTGCCACAAAATACGAGTACCGAACTGACTGGGTTAGTTGCGTTAAGGGATTGCCCTGGTCAGGTGTGCTTTCTCTCTCTCTCTCTCTGTCCCCCTCTCTTCGCCTCTCTCTCTTTCTCTCTCTCTCTCTCTCTCTGTCTGTCTGTCGCATGCAGAAAAGACTTGAAGAAATTGAATTTTCAATTTATAGCCACAAATTATGTGCGAGTCTTTGCAGCGAGACCGTTAACTGCGTATGTAAGCGAAAAATTTTATCACTTGACAAAAAACATAAATTTCTCGTTACAACCCAAACTCTCTTACCCCAATCAAACACATTCTCTCTCTCTCTCTCTCTCTTTCTCATAGACAGTCTCTGTCAATGTTGAGCATATGGCTGAATATGGAAAAAGATGGTTTAGCGGGGGTGAAAGGGGAAACGCTGAGTTTTATGGCCGGTCGGGCACTACTTCATATTCAACTCCCGTAAGGCTAATAAAGCATAATTTAATGAAGCATGTTGCAGTCACTCGGGCAAGGACTTCCGCTTTGTGTAAACAATAGTTTATAATTCTCACACATACACACACACATGCACACACACATGCACGTATACTCTTGGCCAGGAGCAATAAAAGTAGACTGGCAAAACGGGTTAAAACACAAACCTGAAATCAGCCGAGTCATGTGGATAAAGGTACTCGTAACTGGAAATGGAGATGAAGTTGGGGAACGAGATGGAGATGGAGAAGAAGGAGAGCAGGTTAATTGCCTCATTGCATCAGCCAAGTGTCGCATATGTGTGTGTGTGTGTGTGTGTGCATATCAGTAAACGTGAAAAAGGTCGCGATTAGGGTCAAAATCAGCTTTAATTCCGTCTGCCGAAATGGTTTAATTCAAGTAAGCGAGAAAGAGATAGAGAGAGAGAGAGAGCAAAGTTGATTTATATTGAGAAATTATGAAAATTATGAATTTAAATTAATATTAAACGATTCATATTGCCATTTGTCAACCCACACATACAAACACACAAGCACACACACACACAATACACACACTCGTATGCTATCCTTTTTTATATGACCGGCCACCTGTCTCTAATCCACGTCCTTCGGCCTGACCCAAGCCTGAGATGGCCGATAAGGTCGACGTGGCCTTTAAATATCAGGCGACAACCCAAAATACAGGCCACAAAACGAGCAGCGACACAATATGCTCCAATCCAAGTCTCCTCTCTCTTTCTCTCCCTCACCTTCTCACACTCTCTCTCACACTCCCTCTCGGACTCGACTGTCACTCAGTCTCAGTCTCAGTCTCAGCCCGTTGGCCTGTTGTCCCCTTGGCCAGCTGGCCCTTCAATTTTTCAATTTTTTATCGCCAACAACAGCGGCCACATTTTTATGTGCGCCTAAACCCTTTTGCCCGCTCAGAGGAGGGCCAAGATGGAACCCGGGCGGCAGCAGAAGCGGCCAGAAAATATGTTTTTTGAAAACCGCCAACTCTTTCACATACCCCCTTCCCACCCTGTAACCCCGCCCCATCCACCGTTGCCCCTGCACAGAGAAAAAAAGAATCCGAATGAACTCGATTTAAGTATTTTCGATGCCAAAAATGTACGAATTACTGGAAATGAGCATACAAATGCTTTAAACAAGTACTAACAAACTTGATATAAGAACAACGAGTCTTGATTCAAGTAGAAATGAGTACCAAAATTCAGAATATAAGTTCGGGACTAAGATTCGACCCACAGATCAAGTTCATAAAAACTTAAATCAAGCACTTTAATTCTTATGTCTTTTTTACGTTCGCTGGATTAAAACTCCCAAATGGTTCTGGCTTGTCTGCTATGAGGTACTGTTTTTCATCCATTTAGAAATTAAGACTATATTTAACAGGAAAATTACTTAAATTAGCCTTCACTTACTTTTACACTAAATAAATATTATAATATTACTCTATATATATATTATTATTTAAGAACATTTTATACATACAAATCAAGCTTACACGGTTTGGATTTAAGTCCGCAGAATGCTTATGTTTATATGTTTTTGTTCCAGAATGAAATGGATTTGAATCAAGTTTGAATTTAACTTAAGTCAAGAACGCTTTAAAGTAACTTTTAGATTGAAAATACTAAAATAGTTAGATTTTGTATATAAAATATCATACTTGAAATGAGATCGATATACAATCACAGCAATTTCAATTCTAGCGAGAAAGCAAGTTCGAAATGTGTCGTTTTAGATACGAAATACTTGATTTTTTCCCTCTGTGTAGTAGCCCTTCCCATTTGGCCGACTGACGCACTCAGTTTTATTGCACTTTTGTCTTTGGGTTCAGTTCGGCTCCATTTGGCCTGAACTTGTCCTGTCCAACTGTCCACCTGTCCGCCTTTTGACTTTCCAGCCACATTGTGTTGATTTTGCAGCACTTTCAGTTTGTTTTTCTTTTCCTTAATTTTCTTTTTTGTTCACATTTTTAACCTTATATAAATACATTTTTTTTGTTTCTTCTTCTCTTTTTCAACTTGTCGCCCTGTGTTTGAGTTTCGTATGAAAAGCTGGAGCGTTGACAAGGCTCACAGATTACCTGCCAAGTTAAATAACTCTGCGAAATTCAAGTTGTTCACGTTTATGGCAACATTTACTTATCAACTTGATGCTTTATCTTTAATTCGTTTGGCTTTTTTCATCTTTCCTTCCTTTCATTCATCCTTTCTGCTCAGCTCTCAGCAGCTCTGAGCTTTAATCAGCTTAGAATATTCTTCACTGCTATTTCTTGCTATTGAAATAAATTCTGGACACTGTAATTATTAAATTAAATTAATCCGTCTGAATCTGAGTACTTTAATAAAAATAAATACCATTCTGCGAGTTTCAAATACTTTTGTAAGATTTGTAAAACAGACTAAGAAATGTTAAAAAAAATGTATAAAAACCAATACATGCTTGGCAAAAAAGCTTGGAAAAACTGATAAAAACATTCTGCTTTTCTCACTTTGGTAGAATTTTGCTTTCAAATAATAAGATACATTTATATTTTATGCTCTTACCTTAATTAATAGTAACTGTTACTTATTAAAGGCATACAAATCATTAGTATACTCTACATGATTCCTAATAAATGGTTAGACAAAAATGTAAATTCTGGAAAATTCTTAATTCCCTGATCGAAACTATTACTCAATTTGTGTAGATAATATCCCAAAGCCAACATTTTCTGTTTGGTTTATAAAACTTGCTTTGAAGAAGTTCGGTTCCTAAAAGCTAGAAAATCTGGTAAATGTCTGTAAAGCAAAAAAAAAAGAACGTATTTGAGAACATCGAATCTTTCACTCGGTTGAATGTTGACTCTTTTGCATATGAGTATTTGACTGCAGGGCACTTCATTTGCCATTTGACATACACTCATACACTTATACACCCATGCACTCATACACCCACTCATCCATTCACTGATTCACATTCACCCATTCACCCATTCAGCGATTCAGCCATTCACAATTTGCTGAAGCCTTTAACTTTCAAAACGTGTGTGCCTCTGACCATTTGCGGTACTTGGACCGACTGCAGCATTTTATGGATAATCGATGCCGAAAGTCGAGACGACGACGATGCTTTCCATGGAACTCAGACATTGGCGTTTGTTGAGGGCAAGTCATATTGCTTTGGACAGCTGGAAAAAAGCCAAAAGCGGCTTAGGGTGTGAGAGGACAGACGGTGGCAACAAAAATCTAACGACAGCTTAATCCTTTTAAAACTGAGAGCACATAAAAGCAGCGACAGCGACAGCGGCAGACACAGAATACAGAACAAAACAACAAAAACCGCAAAAAAATAAAAATGAAAATTTTTTTTAAATGGAAAAGAAAGGAAAAATTGACGATGGCGATGGCGTCTGAGGATGAGATTGAGGAGAAGGACGACGAGGAAGAGGAAGAGATTTTGCGGCATGAGAACAATAAGGTGCTTTGGGATGAGAAGAAAAGTAAGTGCGAGGATGAGAGTGGGACAAGCACTGAGAAGGCAAGAGTTGAAGCGCCAGCGTGACACAATAAAGACAATCCGAACAACCGCACGACACAAACAACAACCGCAGCAACGACAACAACAACAACAACAACATTGCACAAAAGCAAAGTGTAATAACTATAAAAATAAACCGGTGCCGAAAAGCAGAAACAGGACAGACAATGACAGTGACAGGGCGGGCGAAGGTGATAGGGACGGAAGGATGAAGGAATAAATCTGTTGGTAGAGAGAGGGGCATGTTGGAATAAAGACAGAGCATCAAATGCCATTTTGTCATTACAAATCTTCAAATGCCTTCTACCAAAATAGATCCTTGAAGGAAGTCAAGTTCTCAGACCCTATTCAATAATTGCTAGAGGATAATACTAAACAGGCTGAAAGGTAAAAAAAAAGGAATTGGTTACAAAAAGAAACGCTGAGATATCAACAAACAGAATAGATTAAAAGAAACAAATTAGAAGATTTGATTTAATCCGATTACAGTTAACAATTAAAGAGGATTAAACAAGAGATTTTTATCAACCGCCAAGAGAAATTTAATTGCTGAAACTTAAGTGCCAAAGTGGAATTTGCTTGCCAATCTCTTTTTATTTTGGCTTAAATGAAAATTAAATCCAGTTAATCACTGTATTGGACCTCAGAATATATAATTGAACAACCAATTAGCACATAATAAACTAATAAATCCTGGCATACCAGTTGCCACCACATTGAAGAAGTCTCTATTTGTCGTCGCTTTCTCCCATTTCCTCCCTTTCTCTCCCTTTCTCTTTCTGTATCTGTTTCTCTCGTAGCTAGTCTTATTTTAGCCATAAAACGATGACGACAAATTTGTAGCTCTTAAGATGCACATAATCGCTTTTGCCGAACAACAGGAAAGACAGAAATAGAGAGAGAGAGAGAGAGCGAAAGAGAGAGAAAGAGTGGAAAGTGAGCAGGGGGGGGGGGGGGGGGGGAGAATTGACGATAGATATTAGGGAAACGAAACGTTTTATGGCTTTAAGCTGTTTTTCCCAAAATTCACCTAAATTGATTATTATACAGCTGGCAATATAAGACGGGCAAACAGCACACAGGACATGTAGCACCAGCAGGACAATGGACAGAGAACAACAACAACAATATGTGTGTGTGTGTGTTGAAAAACTTTGTTAGTTTCAACACGTACACAAATCCCAGAGCAAAGCCTTTTAATGGCAGCCAAAAACTAACAAACCACATTAGCACGAGAGGCCGGGAAACCGAGAGAAAATAGAGGGGCGGGGAGCAGGCCTGAGAACTGAGAATTGAGATTTGAGAAGTGAGAATTGTGGACCAGAATGAGCGGATCAAGCTTTGACTAAAGCTGCCACCAAGTTGTTGAGATTTGCCAGGCGAAAATATCGACACTAACAACAACAGCAGCAACAATAACAATAACAACAACAAGCAAACGCGTCGAGCACACATCCTTTTACAAACACACATGCACACACACATGCACACACACATGCACACACATACGCACACACACACACACTCAAAGGCAAATCTAATAATAAATCCAAGACACTTAACGCCTTAGCCGCCTAAGCATGACCCACAAACCAGTCAAGGGATGGATATGCTTATAAGGTGAAGAGAGGGGAAGGAGGGGAAGAGCGCAGAGAACAGAGAACAGAGAGCAGAGAAAGAGGTGAGAGGTTGACTGGTTATATGTTACTGTTGTTGCCAGCTCCTAAGGGAAATGCAAATCGCCGAAAACCCAACGAAGCGTCAGGGCGCCGAATTGAGTTGAAGGATGATTGCCACAGGCCAGAGAAAGGAGAGAGAAACAAGAAGCAGGGGGGAAAATCAGGGAGAAAGTTGGTCCACTAATGTGCCACAAATCCATAGCACCCATTTGGGGATTTCTTTCAGCATTTTACCCTCTGCAATCAAGGGCATAAATATTTCTCAATCAGATTTGCCTCCATTTTTGCGTTGCCCACAAAGATGAAAGCAAGAAATAAATACGAGTCGATCAATTTCACTTAAAAGAGAAAGGGTACAGCTGGTGTCGGTGTCGGTGTCGTTGTGAACCGGATTGTTCTTTCTGCAGTTGGTAATTTAATTGAGCTTGCGGTCAAACGTTGGGAATCAGGGGAAAATTACTTGATTCTGATTTGATTTGCCTAGATAAGAATCTAAGTCTCGAGACTCGAGACTTGGAGAATCCAGACTGTGATGGGCTGCGGGTGTTGGTATTGGTGTTGGTTTGGTTTTCTCTGTCCCTGTGTCTGTCTCTGTGTCTGTGTCTGTGCTTGGGGTTTCCTTTTGTTTCACTTGGCGCTCAAGTGGATTAGGCCGCAAACACTATGGCCAAACTTTAGTGGCTACAAACGATTTCCGGGCTGGGGATGGGGATGGGGATGGGAGATGTTGTATCAATTTGGATCCTTCCTTTTTGTTTTTCTTTTTGGAATGTACGACCGCTGAAATGGATAAATGATTGAACGGCTGGTCGAACAATGCCAGCGAGTAGAAGTGAGTCCAACTTTGTGCTCTCAACAATGATTACCCAAAACTAATTTGAATTTTATTGATTCAATTCGGCGTGGCTGTCTTAGCAGCCCATTCTTGGCGTTGACTCCACCCCGAACGTGGCTTTTATCTGCATCTGTCCTTCATGATGTGTTGATGATTTGCCTGAGCCTAATCTGCTTTTTTTTTTTTTTTTTTTTTTGGTCCAACCGCATTCTCCCCCAAAAGCGAAGGATTGACAATCCGTTTGATTTTTATGCTCGCCTGCCTCCGACTTCTATTTTTAACTAGTTCTATATCGATTTCGGCTTTTGCCTTTAATACTGCAAATTGTATTTTAATATGATAAACGCATATGCCTATTGAAATCACATTACCAAACATCTCCCTCGACATTTACTTGAACAATTTAAACATATTGACAAACTGAGTTAGTTTTTCTCATTCTCTTCTCTCTATCGCACTCTCTATCTCTCTGTTGGGATGACAGGCGTATCAAGAAAATGGCTGAGTGAATAATAAGCAAACAGCTTGCAAATCAAACTAACAAGCTGCTGATTTGCCATTTCATTATGTACACAGAGTACATAATAAAGATATGTATGTATGTATACTTATGTACATACCAGATGAACTTGGTATATACTGACTAATCTTTTACTGTAGTCCACTAGCTGTCAGTCTGCGTCAGACATCATTAATCAGCCAGAACTTTAGATACCGACTTATAAGCACACACATTGTAGGGAAGTCTGTGGATACTTATGAATACTGCATGAGTACACATTGCAATCCCTTTGAGTGTCCGTAGCTCATGATTTGTACAAGGTGAAGTATTTATTTTTTTATATTTATTTATTTTATGGAAGTCAGATATTGAATATTCATAATTTTAATAATTTAATTTATGCATATTATTTTATTTATCTCATTTTATTAGTCGTCCACTGTGCACAGTGGGTTGCAGGGGACTCAAGTGCATGGACGTTGCCTACTTTAAGGCACTGTCGTGTGCAGCCTTTTGCCAATTGATGTGTGGCATATGCAGTCTCACACATGCATATGTACATATGAATTGTAGCTTATGTATTAATTTAGTACTTGATTACGAACGCGGGACAATGGGAGGGAAAGATTTGGCAAGAGGCCGCACGAATAATTGTACCCCAAAACTGAAATTTGATTAATTCAATATTTACACAGCTGTCCCTCTCTCTCTCTCTCTCTCTCTCTTTGTTCATTCTTTTTCTCTCTATTTCTCTATTACTTAATGCCTTATGCTTCTGCTTCTACTGTGGAAACGAAACGTGCTTCAACACTCGCCAAAAGCTATTTACTCCCACTGTCCCTATATCTGTGTGTGTGTGTTTGTGTGAATTTTAATGTTCGCTTAGCTAATAAATTTTCGGGCCGAAGTAATCAAATAATTGCCGAATGTACGAAAAAACACAAGAGCATAAGAATATGGCTTGTTTTATTGCCATTTTATTTCGCAAAATTTACGAGCGGCCAAAAGTTTCGGTTTTCCTTTTTATATTGCCCCAATGAAAGCAACTACAACAACAATAACAATAACAGTAATATCAAAAGCAACAAGAACAGAAACAGCAATAACTTGAACTTGAACATAATAAAGTAGTACTCGAAGTACAGCCCAAAATCTTGTAACCGTTTATTGATGGCGATGTTTCTCGAATGACGCCGCTCGACATGACAAATCGCGACCCAAGTGAAAGTGAAATTGCGAATGAATTGAGATGAACAATTAACTGGCTGCGAATCGTATTCCTGGTAGTTTAGCTAATTTAGGGGAAGTTGTCCAATTTACTTATTTATTTAAACAGAGAGTGAAATACTTGGCTTACGTACGGTTTCTATTTTAATTTGAGCAAATAAATTAATGATGGAGGTTCTTATAGGAATATTAAAAAGAAATATATACATACTACTATATGTACATATATTCTAAATCAGAAAATGTAGACAAGAATTATAGAATGCATTTCAATGCATTAAATCAACATTTTATAGTTCTTATTGTACTATGAATGCAACTTAATTTTAAACTATGTATAGCTAAGTACTATATTTCTTCAGTTGGAAACGTACACGAAATTGCAATTGAGTATAAAGTATGTATGTTCATATGTAATTTGGAATGTACATAGTTTTGTATGAAATTAGAAATCTAAACTGCTTAAGCTCACAATCTGTTACACTTAGCGAAAGAGAAATGTTTTCAGGGAATGTCGTGCGGTGATCAAATGAAAGGGAGGGATGAGCTAACATAAATAAACGTCTATTTGAGCGTAACGCTGTTGAAATTGTGTCATGAACTCCGGTATAGAAGACGCGTCAACACAATCTCACACTTGTGTTCGTACTCACACACAGGCGTGAGAAAGGGACAGACACATAGAAAGAAGAGAACAAAGAGACCAAAGTTGGTTGGTTGGTCGGTTGGTCGCTGGGTCGCTGAGTCAAAGAAGCGTGTCGTATCTACAATCAGTTCCAGTCTCCCAAGCGCCAGCATATAACATTTTTTTGAGCAAAAATTACAAATTCCACAACTAACGTGAAACAGCAGCCCAACCCTCCACCCTCCACCCTCTTCCTTCCTCCCTTCCCTCTACCCCCTTTGGATCATCGCTTTGGCTGGTCCGAAATACGAAATGCCGCTTGGAATCTGTCCTCAGCTGGCCACCTCCTCCCAACTTACTCTTCTCTCATCTGCTGCTGCTGCTGTCCAAAAATATATACAAAATACCGCTTCTGTCCACTTTGGCCATCTATATCCTTACGACCTGCCCGCTCCGCCCCATGCCGCCTTCACCACTGCCTTCTGCTTCAGTGTGGTGTGGGCGTGTACCACAAATGTTTTGAGCCACTCAAATGCAGCTCAGCTCGGCAAGTGGTTCCTCTCTCCTTCCTTCTCTCTGTATGTGTGTGTGTGTGCGTGTATGTATGTGTGTGTCTGATTTCCAAGCACATGGCCAGCGGCTGGAACAACAACAATGCACGAAATTTAATGCCAACAGCAAAAATAATGAAAGTATTTGCTTTGCTAAGCACAAAAATATGTCAAAGTAAATTTCACTTCATTTTTTTGCTTTTTTGCTTTTTCTTTCTTCCTCTTACATGTATCCTTTCACTCTACGCGTGTGTGTGTGTGTGTGTGTGTGATGGCGTTTAGGTTGAGTAGGTTGACTTCAAGATGCGTTGCACGTAGCCTCGTAGCATGTTACAGATTTCACTGTTTGTATACCCTGGAACACATTCTGCGCAGGGTATTCACGGCACACAGCAAATTTGAATTTGTGTTAGTGAGAGTAGAGATTCGTGTATATTATAAGACTTCAAAAACCAAAGCATGCTTTTAGTTTTGTACATGCTTCTGATTTTTCAAAATTTGATTCTCTTGCTAACTAATCATGATACCCAATCACAACTATTTGTATTCAGCATTTGATTTTTACTAATCAATAAAATCAGATTTTGGCATGGGTATATAGAAAAATGTGAGAACTAATTCTAATTTCTATCAACGAATGATCAATACATATTATCAAAACCTAATTTAATAAATATTGATCCGATACATAGTCTAGATCTGAAACTTATTTTCGGAATATTTATTTTATTTATCATATCAAGCAGTTACTTTCGATCACAGGATAGCTTGCAGTTCATCATTTTAAGAAATGCTTCAGCTTATTAATATTTATATGACGACTGCAGTTTGTACAAGCATTGAGTTGCTGTTTTTGCTACATTAACTTTGTTGTGGGATGAATGAGAGAAGTTAATAATTTAAGGCTCTCAGCAGGTGTGGCCATATTTTAGCCAAGTTAAGACGAGGACGAGTTACGGGTACTCGTATGTAATGGGACTCTGAGAAATCGACAAGAAAAGTTTGAAGAACTTTAAACTGACACAACGCAATGAGATCGTGAGATGGAGAAGGGAAAGCAATTGAAACTAAGGCATTATGATATATCACGATTATTGCTTATTTTCAAATCTGTGCATCTGTGTGTGTGTGTGTGTGTGTGTGTATGTGTGTTGTTTGTGGGTTTCCCCCTTGTTGTGACTTGACGGATAAACAAGCGAATCCATCAATCAAACGCACACAAAAGTGACATTCTAAACAGGGAAAGGGAAGGAATGTGGGTAAAGTGAACCCAAACCCAAATCCAAATCCAAAAACCCAAGACCGAAACTGAAACCAAAAAAAAAAATAAAACGGAAAAAAGAAAAAAGGGAATTCAATATGCATGTGAGCACGTCTTTCACTCAGGAGAAATGAATGAAATTTTTGTCGAATATTTATCGGGCATTACCCAAAGGAGAACAGATGAACAGAAAAACAGAAATGAAATGGAAATAAATAAAATAAAATAAAATGAAATCGAATATGTATGTATGTCATTTTAAATGAATCAACTGTTTTCTGCCTTCCTCCTATCTCCTCTTCTTTTAACAGAATATTTATTGATTTGAATATTGATATGAACTTTCTAATTGAATAATTTAACAAGTTTTCTAATCTGATAAATTTCACAATTTTGTCTATTTGCAGTAAATCGAGTTCGCAATCGGAATTAAAGTTAAGCTGGAAATTGATAGTGTTATCGATAGTGTTTATCGAATATCGGCCGTCAAACTGAACGCGTTGCGTGTGAATTTTTGTTTGTTTTTTGTTTGGTTCCCAACTGAAAGAAGACGCCTTAAACTGCAGACATACATACGCACATACACACACACACAAACACGCGCGCCGTGTGTAGGTGTGCGTGAGTGAGTGCACTGGTAATCATGGATTGGACTCGGTGGCAAGACGCTAAAGCCAGAGACAGAGCTGGCAGCAGCATCCAGAGCATCCAGAGCAGCGGCAGCAGCAGCCTTTGCGATTGCGAACATCACGAGCACGGCCAGTGGCTTCCCATTTGATTCGTCCAGCTTCATATAGTAGGTTCAATCAGTCAATCAAATCAGTCAGTCGTCAGTCGTCAATCAGCCAGTCAGAGTCAGACACAGAATCAGTATCGCAATATCAGTATCAGTCAGTGCACATGTCACCAACCAAACAACCAATAAAGCAAACAACCAATCAATCAATCAATCAGTTAGACAGTCAGTCAGTTGATCAATCGGTTAGATCGATAGCTCGATAGTTCGATAGTTCGAATTCATAACTAACTGTAAATATCAAGCAGCTATCATTAATACATACAGGCAGTTTCGATAAAATACATCTATATACACACGTTTATGTAGTGCAGTGTAAATTCAACTAATCATAATATCGAACATCGAACAAATCAACAACAAGCAATATCGGACTCGATCCAAAGGAGAAGGAAAAGGAGCAGGAGCAGGAGACGGAGTCGGAGGAGAGGGAGTCGAGGAAGCGAAGAGAGCGGCGCATGCTGCGGGTTTGTTGGCCTAGTGGAAGCGCCAACAGTTGCAGCAACAGCAGCAGCAACAACCACAACAACAACAACAGCAAAAAAAACTTAAAACTGAACAACAGCAACAATAAATCTATTACAACAGCCGCCTCAACACTGCCAATGCCCTCATTGCCATCATAATAATCAACAACGTCATCATCGTTTGTTTAGATTTGATACAAGTGAGTGTAGATCAAGATCAACTTGTACTTTAAAATGCATGTCCTTACACTATATTTTAATTACATATTTATTCCCACATTTCTATCAAAGAGTACACATGCCTAGATTTAAGAAGTCTGTCTCTCAAATTTTGTATAAAGTAAACATTCACATTCCATCATAAGTTTCATTCTGAAGCTGGAGTGAAAAATACTCAACTTCTATCCATATTGCCGAATTGTATATTTCATCTAATAGTCTGTTAAATTATTTTATGAAAAGCTGTCAAGCTGTGCGTATAAACACAATTTCATGAATTCGACACACACAAAAATATTGAACATTAATTCAGCCTCAAATCATGAAAGTCGTTGTACTTTCATAAATAGGGGCGTTTTTTTATTTAGCAAATTTGACTATTCATGAATGCTCCGTATTAGTGTTGACGGAAGTCCACGCTAGTGACGAAAGCAGACCCCATAAAAACACATATAAATGTAGAAGGAGTATAAATATCTAAAGACTATTGATCGAAATCATTGCAGCATTCAAAGATAGTTGTTTAAAATTTTGTCAGATTTATGTGATGTTTTATTTTTAGAAATTTTTAAAATATCAGCTTAAAAAGTAGGTTCGATTCAGGATAGTTTTATTTTCATAATTTTACATCTAACATATTATCTGTTGAATTTTTATGAATTTGTTTTGTGAAAGGAGAGCGAAAAAATGATTTAAAACGAATTGAATTTAAATATACAAAGTTTTAATAAACTTGATAAAGTTGACCTTACTTATCATTTTATTGAAAAAATTACAATATGTAATTTAATGGATTCTCCGAAGGAATTTATCGATGGCTCACATTATATAACTCAAGTTTAACTTCATTGTTAGGCTCAAACATTTTGTTTTGCTCGATATAATCTAGTCTTATCTCTCCCTCTATTTCCCTCTCTCTGTCTCTTTATAAATATATAAAAATACACTCATACGCATAAATACAAAATAGTGGTATTTTTTAGCTAATAAAAATGTGCAGTATCTTCGTGAATTTCATGAGTATCTGTAAACGCGCCTAGTTCCTAGTTAATTGACTCACAGCGATAAGTAGCAAATATGTACATTCATTTGAATGTCTGCGTACATACGTTCATGAATTGATGTATGTAGGTACGTAAGTATGTAAACTGCAATTAACAGTAAGCGTCTCGTAACGAGTGTTGAGACTGTGCATTCACCTACGAATACGAGTACTCGCACTCGCACTCGCACTCTCAGTCTCTTATTCGTGTAGTTTGAATGTATTCGATCAATGCTCAATTGAGAATTGCAGTGATTGCACTTGTGAGCTCCCAACTAACCTTTACCCTTTAGCCCCCTCTCACACCTTATGCGGTCCGCGTCATCATCAGTGCCCAGTGAAGGCGTCTGGGGCATTCGAATGGCACTCGAAACACCCATAGTGCAACATTCATTACAGTGCATTGATTGCAGGTCGACAGCAGTCGCAGTACTCACTCACAGCTAGACACCCACTTAGAGCGCATTTGTACATTTGTAACTAGCGTAGCCTCACCCAAGATCTACCCCTCATCCTCGTCCTCTTCCTCTCCCTGTTCCTTTGTCTCTCCCTCTCCTTCGCCCACACTCTTCTCTTCACTATGTCCAGTCTTTCAATCGCAATCGCAATCGCAATCGGGCAAAAGCAAATCTCATGCAAATCATATGCAAAGTAGGACGACGGAACAAAGGGTCGGAAGGGGTCGAGAACGGGAAACGGAAAACGGGGAACGGGGTCCAAACGCTTGTCAGGCGACAAGCAATTTGTACAAACATTTGCGCAAACAAAACGCAGGCGGTCACGAAGAAGCGGTGCAGGTGGTGGAGGTGGCTCAAATGGTTGAGGTAGTCGCGTGACCCGCAAGTTTTGCACAGTTGGCAACGTAATTGCTCATAAAACGTCCAAAGAGTGAAGCGATAAGGAGCCCAAAACCGTTTATAACAATTATACTACAAGCTGCAATCTAAGCAGCCTTTTGGGACCGCCACAGAGGGAGAGCTGGGAAGCAGGGAGCAGGGAGCAGGGAGCAGGAATCGGGACTCGAGAATCTGGGTTCATCCAAATTCAAATTAAAGCAACCACTGGCAAGAGCGTGAAATAGCCTGTCGGCCGAGCCGAGCCGAGCCGAGCCCAGCCCCATGGTGTGGGGCCCATGCTGGGCATCGCTATCTGGCTAAATGTATAAGCCAGATACCTTAACGCGCCGCGGCAGTCTGAGATCCCTCCGCAGCGCACCCCTGCTGAGCACGGTGCTGGAGAGCACGCTCTCGCTGACCCGCATCCATCCGATTGCCTCGTTGGAGCTGCCGGGCCTCGACTATGCCTTCCAATCGCAATCGGCCATTGGCGCCTTCCACCATCGTGAGCTAGGCACCTCCCTGCGCAGCGGCATCGCTGCCATCACCGCGGCGAGCGCCAGTGCCGCCGGTGGCATCTCTCAATCCCAGAGCGCACTGCTCGGCCGCTACGGTCCCAACGCATCCTTACGCAACAGCGAACGAAAGATTGTCCAGCCCAAACGGTATGTGAATGATCGCCCCCATTTTCACCTGGTCACCTGATCACGATCCCACGATCCCATTAACACACCTCTTGTTAAGGTACTTATTCCATTTTGACCTAATCTTTATTTATGTATATGATTCAATCTTCTCAGCATAATCAGTTTTACTCACGATTATATTACCATTACAAATTATATCTTATTACCCAATATAAATGTCGATTGTAAACTCTTAGTTTATAATTTTGAAAAAGATATTTTTCGATATTTACCATTGTATGAACTACCGATTTTCGACAATTTACACTAATAACAAAAATGTGTTATCGATTAACATTATTATGTTGTCTATGTTTATATAAAGATACTTTTATCAGAAGAAAACAAACATTTTATTAATTCTATCAACTATAAAATACATCGATAAAAATATGCATTATTTATAATAAAGTCATTATATATTGTCAAACTAAAGTCGATTTATCTAATGCATTGAAATTATATTAAATGTATATAGTATTTATTGTATCTACTTTCAAATCGATGAAGAATCGAATATGTCTATAGATGATTAGAAAATTCTCTAAATGAAGTTCCTTATTTGTTTTGATAAATATAAAGATGTGTTTGAGTTTCGATATAAACCAGACTGTCGACTGGGTGGGAATACAAGCGATAGTCAAATATCAATTTGAAAATGCTTTAATCAAAGTTTTTAAGCCACATCAATCGATACTTCGATATACCTGAACATGGGCTCAGATAGAGAGTGAATTTCTGCCGCCAATTCTCTGGAGCAGCTAAAATTCTTTTAAACATCTACAAAATTAGTAATATTTGTTTTTGTAATTGCTGGGTGCAGGTTCATATATTATTTGTGCTTTGGTTGCTTTTTCTCTTTAATTGTGTTGGTAAAGTTTGCTGAAAAGAAACGACAAAAATAACGGAAAGAGCTAGGCAAGCCCCCGATACGAATATATCGCTCATTTACATGAAGAGTGACATAAGTCGAAAAACACGATTTTTGAGTTAATGATGCAGAAATGTTCACAATGTGTTGTGTAAAAATTTCATCATCCTATCTTTAAGATAGGAAGAGTATATGTCGTTTTTTCGTTTCCAACGATTCGACTTTATTAACTCAAAAGAAAGATATATCTCAGTTGCAATGCACTCGTTCACTAGAAAAGATTCTTTATGTTTTATAAAGCTCAGTTGTTTTTTCTCAAATTTGAAAACTTTAAATGCGTTTATCTCGAAACGCCATTTTTTGAGATATGTCACTCTTCATGTAAATGAGCGATATGTTCAGAGTATAGACTTCAATACTTTTCCATTTTTTCGCCTGCAAGTGGCTTTATTGTGAACAACTGACATGTATGTATATAGAATTAACGGATTACCAATCGCGCACGGGATTCCAGCGCTTGAGATTGCCATCCCAGGGCAAATCCTCGATGCCGGCTTGAGCAGCGATGGCGGCCTTGACGCGGTTCGAGAAATCAATGGCCGATTCATTTTGCCTGCGCTTGAGGGCGGGCATATACCAGACATCGCACTTGATGGACCACGAGGAGATGACCATTAAAATGTAGCGCAACATGGAGCATCGAGTACTGTCCCAGAAGGCATCGCCAAAGCGTCGGTCGTAGCGCACGGCGACGGGATAGACGACATTGCAGATGGCGAAGCTGCCCTTCTTGAACTGCATGACCGCCGTGTTGTTGATGCAGGTGCCCTCCGGGAACAGCAGGATGGGTGGTCTGGCACGCCCGGTCGCATGCAGGCGCAGGACCAGTCCCAGTGACTCGCGCTCCCCCAGGACTCGACGCTCGAACCACAGATGGGGCGATGCCCTGGCCAGAGCACGTTGGATGAGGCCGAGGATGCCGTCATGCCGCTGGCCAGTCAGAGAGTAGTGGACATCGCACATGAGCACCAGGACGTCCAGGGGACTCGTGTGGTTGCACACACAGATGCCGCTGCGGGGCAGATGCTGCACATTGTGAATGCGCCGCACCACCGGGATGCACCACATGGTGAGTCGAAAGCACGGTCGCAGGGCCATGTGCACCAGTCGGCGCTTGAAGCTCCACTCCGGCAGCTGGCCGAGCAGACCCGTCACTAGGGTCACCAGCAGGAGGCAGCTGGAGCAGCCCAGAGTCCGCAACGGCACCAGCAGACTGTAGCGGAGGATTAATCCAATCAGCCAGAGGATGAACAGACGCCAGTTGAGATGACGCTTTCGATGGCGCAAATTGCGCGTCAACAGATTCCATTCGCCGGGCGGCGGAGCAGCGGCGGCAAATCTCGGCGTGACTTCGTCCTCCAGCACGAGACGCAGTCCATCCGCGAGCACATCGCAGCACTGCTCGATCCTGGCATTCAGCGCATCCTTGTGGGACGCCACCTCCGTGGACAGTTTTTGTAACAGCTCCTGCGATTGCTTTGGCAACATCGCCACCTGGTCTCCCACCTTGCCACGTTTCAGGCGCGGCTGGCGTGGCTGGTGTGGCTGCTGGCGGCGTGC
Organism: Drosophila suboccidentalis; assembly: GCA_037043435.1. Taxonomy (NCBI): domain Eukaryota; kingdom Metazoa; phylum Arthropoda; class Insecta; order Diptera; family Drosophilidae; genus Drosophila; species Drosophila suboccidentalis. The sequence goes on along the minus strand of JBAMBK010001066.1, from coordinate 1,962,874 downwards.
CGTCTCCAGTTGCCGCGAGGTGTACTCGAAGAGATGCTCGAGCAGCCGCAGATAGCAGTGATTCATGGACTCGCAGCAAGTGCAGAGCAACACCAGGCTCAGCACCGACAGGCCAAACACTTGAAGCCACATTTGGAAGATCTAAATGGGGGATGAGGGAGAAAGTAAGAGTGGGCAATGGAAATTATTTGTGGTGGGAAAAACTCGTTAATTCCTAATGCGAGCGAGGAACAGCGTCGAGCCAAACAAGTTCTCAATTAAAGCCCTAATTCAATTTATCGCCGCCTTTTTGGCTTTGCGCCTTTTGTCTTTGTCGGTCCACCTCCCCTTTTCCGTTTTGCCTTAATTTTCCCTCTTTTTTTCTGTAATTTATTTTTGTTGGCATTTTGTTGAGCTCCGCCGACTTTGATTTATTTAACAAGGAAAAGGCGCCGAAATATAAAAAGCCGCCAGAGGAAACTTTGCCGTCGTCTGTCGACAGTCGACTTTCGGTCCGGTTGGGTTTTTCCAACCTCGCCTCCTTTTTTCGGCTTGAACGTATACTGTGTTTTGATTTGCCCTTATCCCCATTTGGTTTTGCATATGGCAATAATTGAATTATGCACAACAAGGCCGCAAAATAATTGGGCGCCGCTGTCGCCGCAGGTTCTTGGCCTGGCTGGGATCCTGTTTCAGTTGCTGGGACCGAGTCCTGCAAACCGAAATCACTTAAAAAACCGCAAAAACTTCTGGCTTTGTTAATTCGTTAATTAAATGGGCCTGGCTGACTCTCGATGACAGCTTGTAAACAGGAATTCAACTTTAAGGATTACGCAATGAGTGAGGCCACAATAACAAACCCCTCAACCCTCTGTTATGTATGTCCCCTACCATCCTTGCTTCTATCAGCCGCTCATCGCGTCCTCCTCTCACATTGATGACATTGGCTGGCAGCAATTTTTGCTTATCAAAGTCAAACACCGACTTCAACGACGTCCACAACGACAACTCATTTAGACGCTGGGAGAAATCCTACTCTCTTAAGCCCCATCCAACGTCGGCACGTCTTTCCTTTTGCCCCTTTCCCCGTCAAGTCAAACCCTTAATTAGCATAGAATGTGTTTTAGAAAGCCACTTGAGCTAAACATTCACAACACCTACACGACGTCTTTCCCAACCCCAAGCCCAACCCTAACCGCCACCCTCATCGCCATCCCCACACCTAGCACTTCTCACCCCCAATTCCAAAATCCATCCGCGTCTCCCTCCTGCCCCGCCCTGTCCCACACTCCTACGAGTGCTGCGACCTTAGACGCTTGCGGCTACGACTTTCTGCGGAGACTGTGTGGCACAGTTTAACAAGAAGGCCGCTTGCCGGTAAGGGGTATACACGCTAAACCATTCATTTGGTAACGTCGCTAACATATCTCTCATCTCTGAGCAGGATGCAACACATTTTAGCAATGTGTTAGTGGTGTGCTATTGTGATATGTTCTGTAAATGTGGCATGTTAGTTTATTAAATGTCTCCCAGCACTAAATGCATGAGTCGATTGTGAAAAGAGCTTCGAAAGCACATTAAAGTCGAATGTAAGTCTTAATTTAATAAATTAATTATATCATTTATTTTAATGGCTTTAAACTAGTGATGGCCAACATGTGTATTTTCCTATACCAACGGATAGGAGAAAGTATTTTATAGTAGGCTCTTGGACACAACTGATTTAAATGAATTCTATAAATATGATGGTCTACATTTTTAAGATGAAGAAATGAGTTGAACTAAAAAATGACGAAAAGATAGAACCTGATAAATTGGGCCTTTTACGCGTACTACAAACTATATTAAAAATTAATTATTTTTAAATTCCTAATAAAATTTCAAGACTTGAGCTTGTGTAAAGGGAAAGCTTTGGAAGCTCATGTGCCTCTTATTGTGTTCAGTCTACTTAAGTTGAATTAAAAAGAGCTTTCAAAGATCGAAAATTGTTGAACAAAGCTTTGGTCTGTATGAATAAAACAAAAGGATAACTAAGAAGCTTACGGCGAGCTTAAAGCTGCGTTTGTTCATAACTTTAGATAGTGCTATTATTGATATGGTACTCAAACTGTTATACACGGTCTTAAGAGAGTGTATAACAGTTTCGGCAGAGCAGACTTTTCCTCAGCTTTCAGCGTCTGCAGCACGTGATGCTTAAGTGTTGGGATAAGCATTTCCGCTCTTCAGACATAACGCGAAAAACGTGCCACGCCCCCGCCCCCGTCCAGCCCTACCGTATACACACACACACACATACACAGATATACAGAGAAAAATAGAAGCAACATCAGCGCGACTAGAGACGCGACAGCGCGGGAGTATGAAAAAGGGGGAGGGGTAAAGGGGTGGAGTCAGGAGGGGGGGGGGGGTTAGGTAGATGAGGAAGCACAAAATGAAATTGTGACGTTGCTGCCACGCCTCTTTCAACGCTCGCCTCGTCCGCCCAGCTGCCATTCAAAAGTAATTTAGCGTTTAAAAAACATTTTTCTGCCTGACTTTTAAAAAGTTTTGCATAATGCGCCGTCGCATTCTGTTTGCTTGTTTGTTTGTTTGTTTGTGTGTGTGCTCATGTGTATGTGTGAAGGTGTGCGTGAGTGTATGTGGGGTGGAGTATGGGTGTGTCAACACTCACCTGTTTAATGTGGCCACGTTTCGTCGTCGTCTGTCTGATTCAACTGATTGTATTATAGCACCTACTAAACAGACTGAAAGGCAAAGCCTCTGAGCATTTTAGTGTATATTGACTTTGACGTTGACGTTTCACTGACTGCCTGCCTATCCATGTGTGTATGTATTTGTGTGTGTATACTATAGTATGTTTGTGTGTGTGTGTAAGTGTGCGTACAATTGGGTTTACAAAGCAATTGCTTATGAAAATCACATTCAGTAGTAATCTGTAAGCACTTAAAGCCACCCCCCAAAAGGGCCCGCTTTCAAAGAAAACACAAAGTCGTAAGGCTTTATTCTAGCTTCGTGGTCTTAACTTAATTTTTATTTTTGGCCAACTTAAAAAATGGCTGATTAGCTTGGCAGGCCTCAACGTCCAACATTCTGAAGTGCACAATCTGTTAGAGCCACTTTAACAGAGTTAATTAAAAACAAGTGAAAACACTGAAGTTTTCAGTGCCCGACTCACAGATTCCCTGTGTTTAGCAACTAGTAAAATATGGGTATTCTACAATTATAATCAAATTAATTTTAATATTTTTAATATTCAACATTTTGTGTATCTGGCTCTTAACGATATAATTCATAGTACATACATTCACAAATATAGAATACCCATAGAACTCATAGAACTTTCTGAATACACACAGAGCAGACGAAAGTGCTTGGCTCATAATTTTGGATTCTTTTTTAATGCTCTCAGTTAAATGGTTTTTGACTTTTGTTACATTTCTCGCTACATTTCGCACTGTGTTTCCGTTTTGCTTCCTTTTTAGCCACATGCGTAATTGGTTGAAGCCATTTACTCGAGGCAAATATTTACTTGGGCAACAAGAAATGTAATTTCTGAATGTCTTTCTGTCGCTTTTTTCCTCCCTCACTCTCTCTCTCTCTCTCTCTCTCTCTCTATCCTTTTTGTATCTATCTCTTTCTATTTTTCTTAATTGATCTATTTACTTAATTAGGAGCCACGACCCATCAATAATCTCCAACTGGCGATTTTTAATTTTCTTACTGCCCTTCTCAATTTCCCTAAGCCGCCTCCTTTTCTCTGGAGGGCCTGTAATTGTGTGCATTGGAATTGGAATCGTTATTGGTGTCATCTAGTCATTATTGAATATAATCCCGATTTTATAAATTATTTCCGTTGGACGCAACGTGACGAAAGTTGTCAGCGTATCGTATCGCGATTTGTGGTCAAGTTGTTGGCTTCAAGTGACCCGAGTCCTGTATCCGGAGTCCTAACTCCTGAGTCCTGCAGGCGAATCGGAAGACGAGTCCGACTATCTTGGCGCGTTTATTTGCGCAATTAATCAATTTAGCTGGCGCTGTTTGTTGAATAAGTGATAGAGATTTATCACTCGCCCACTGAGCTTGCTTTTTACTTCAACTCCTTCGCCCCTTCGTCCTTAGAGTACAAGTTGGCGGGCCTCCTTGTGGTCCGTCTGTCTGCTGGCGAACTTTTAGAGCACATTAAAGTTCACGACAGACCCTCAACATTCATTGAACCCAATGCTTTGACTTTTGCGTCTCAACGCACATGAAAAGCAGTTGAAAATGCTTCAGAATCACGGATGTGGAGACGAAGACGTAGACGTAGACGTAGACGAAACAGGAACTGAAGGGTCTTGGTCTTGCTCATGGTTCTGTATTAACTTTGACTAAATCAAGAGAAAACCGCGAATAAACAGTGCTTTCTATGATGTTCAATGTGAATATCCCTCATTAAATAGCGACGAAACACGATACAACAAATTTTTTCTTTTTTTTTCCACATTTATTTCAAAGAAAAATAAACTTGATTAGGATTTGGAAATATTTATAGACAAGGCTTCGATTGATAGAATGATACAACGAAAGTGTGTAGAAGATTAAATACGACGTTTTGAATAAAATAAAGTAATATGAATATTAGTTTATTAATACTTCTAATACTTAATACTTACATCTCTAGAATGAAAAGTTCTTAAAATTGAAAATACATGTAACTGAGTTTAGTATGAAAAACTATGTCAACCAATCTAACATTTGGTGTGTGTATTTTAATAATATACATTTTTTTCAACTACATTCCTACGAAAAACGTTCAGATATATTTTTAAAGATTCCATTAAGCATTTTGTGTGCTGGGAACTTTAAGTGCCATGGTCTGTCGACCGCCGAAACCTCTTTTTGCCATTCACATTTTCGTCTTTTAGCTGTGATTTTCGTATATTACGCAACGTTGGGCGGTTGATGGGTAGCCGGGTGCTTGGGTGGTTCGGGTGGTTCGGGTTGGGGTTTTGAGGGTTTGGGGTCTGGTGCATTTTGTGGCCGGTCAATGCACCCGGGAGCATAGGCAAAATTGTATAGCTGCGAGTGAAATCAAAAGGAAAAGCAGAAATGCGGCGGGACAGAACCCACACCTACCCCATAGCACCACCCTCATCCCCGTTTCCTTTCCCGCTCCCACTCACACTCCAGCTGCAGGGGCCCGCAGATACGGAAGTGAAGCAATGGCATGGCCACCAATACCGATGTTTTCATTTTAAGTCGCGCCATTTTGGAATTTTGGCTTGTCAACGCGAACGCGAACGCCAACGCTGATGTCGAAGCCGATGTCGATGTCGATGTCGATGGTAACTTTCGGGGGCGCACTTATTAAAAATTGTGGCCCGCGGAACGTTGCACATTTTCTTAGGTGCAAAAAGTTGCACTTGGCGAATGGCCAAAAAGCGCATTGAACGCTGTGTGTGGGTGGTTTGACTGATTGAGTAGTGGTACTGCAATTGCTTTCTTTCTCTCTCTCTCTCTCTCTCTCTCTCTCTCTCTCTCTATCATTCGATCCTTGCAGTTGCTGTTAAGTGAAGTGTAGGCACATGAAACGAAACGAAACACGCGAAACTTGTCGGTGCGATGTAATAAATTTTGAAAATGTCCGAGCCCACGAATAATGAATGGCTTGCCCAATGCACACGAAAGACACCAACAGCCACACCCATACATGGGCACTTTCACACTCACTCACACACACACATAAATTGCTTGACATAACTTCAAATTTAAATAATATGATGTGAATTTATTTAATCAAAATAAGAAAATAAAAAAAAAAGAAGCTAAAACAAGTGGAAAAGGATGTAGTCGAGCTCCCGAATTTAGGATACCCGTTACTTACTTTAATAAATTTAAAATATTTTTATTGCATACTTTTAGGCACTTATATTGCTTAAAAACTTTAATCAGCCATTACCACCTTTCTATTTGTCCGATCTTGTTACGATTTAGTAGGATGATAGGTAATAACATTAGTTAACGTTAATTAGTAAAAAAAATCCTATCTTGAAAACTGTGCGTGTGGTGGCTTTTCACGATTTACGGAGGCGGAAAGGGGCGTGGCAAAAATTTGAAACAAACTTGATCTGCGTGGGGCTTATAGAAGTCTGTGTGCCAAATTTGGTTGCTCTAGCTCTTATAGTTTTTGAGATCTAAGCCCTCACACAGACGGACGGACAAGACGGACATGGCTATATCGACTCGGCTGTTGATGCTGATCAAGAATATATTATATATACTTTATAGGTCAGGAGATGCTTACATACATTGCAACAAATACAATATCCACTCAGCGTCACTCGTCTTCCCCTGACAGTCAGATAAATTAAGATTGCAGACAGCGCTGTTAAATTCATACATTTGAAACAATTTAATAATGTATTCAACAATGGTAAGTTACTCTCAACTGCCTTATAGGGAGAGTATCGACTCTATATGAGAATTTGAAACAGGGCTCACATCACAATTGTTCATCAGATTATCTAGACCGTAAAAACAGATGAAATGTTTTGAATTAAGTTAAAATTGTAACTTCTCTCTATCGGAAAATGTTATGGCAATTAAATAATAAGCTAGAATTCGCTTTAAATATTATTTCACCTTGTTTAAGTTAACGACTGAAACAACTTAAAGAACTATTCAGAGCCTGACTGTCTCTCTCTTTCCCTCTGTCTGGTTCCCTTTTTATCTTTCCACTTATATCGTTGCTAATTTTCTCGTTTTCTTTTCTTTTCAGTTTAGTGCAGGTATCTGCCCTTTGCACTTTAATTATCTTTTGCCCCCTCCCTTCATCTTTATCCTTCTGCCTCCTTCTTTTGGTCATCATCTCCTTTTATTGATATTTTCTTCACAACACGCACATGCACACACTCCCCTACACGCCGCTATGGGAAATCTGACCAGTTCGTAAGGAAAAAACCCATTTTCTGAAAATCGCCAATTTAAATTATTTTTGAGTACAACGCGTTAACAAAAGATTGTTCTTCAATGTTGAGTACCAGAAATCTTAACACAATTAAAAAATATTCAAGTTTGGTTCGCGATTTGAATGTGTCAAGAAGTGAACAATAAGGCAACATTATTCAAATATTTGATATTAATTCGAACCAGTGGGTTTTAACTATGTGTTTGTGAGTAGAAATTAATCGTGCTGTCCCCTTAAAAATGTAATAGTGTGAGTAGTCTAGCAAACGAACATTTTTCATTAAGTCTCATTTTTAAAAAGGTATTTAAAGTGAGCCCAGCGAAGTTAATCGCTGAAAAATATTGTGTGTTTTTAAGTAAGTGTGTATGAGTATTTAATTCTTGTCAAAATGATTGTAGTTAAAAAACCCACATTTACCCACTATCGGTGATATTTACTTTGTAGCACCTAACCTCACAATTTCAAATTCCGATTTGTTCGCTTGCCGTATGGGGAATTTCCCCAGTTTTCGATGGCATTAAACAATAACTCGTAAGCCACTCAAGATATTTTGATGCGGTTTTTTTCTAGTATTATAAATGATACTAAAAGTATTTTGAAAAGTTGGCTTGTCACCACCCCAGTCCCCCAATTTTTTTTTTTAATTTTATGCTCACAGCCATCTAAGCGGTCTTAAAACTTTCTATATCTAACAAATACGTTTTCTTTCTATTGCTAATAATATAATATATAAAGTCAAAACTTGTAATTTGCAATAGAAATCATAAACTTACTTACTACCGAAAAAAAAAATTGGGGGTGGGGGTGGTGACACGCCCACTTTTCCAGAATACTTCTAAGAGGATATATAACACAAAAACAAAACCGCATCAAAATATCTTGAGTAGTTTACTAGATATTATTTATGGCCTCACAGACTGGTCAAATTACCCATAGTGCTCCGTCTGTTTTAGCAAAACAAAAATTTCATTGCCTACTTTTGGACGCAGCTGCCATATTATTGATTTGAAGTGCAACATTTCGTAATATACGCAAAGCTCTGATAACCTCTGATATATTTGAATACTTTCCTATTCAATATATTATATTTTGATTTTTGGCAATTTGTTAATTGTATTTTATATGCAAGCGGATTTGAGATTTGATTAGCTTCGTATCGTTGCGAATGCCAAAAAGTTTCGCCTTTATTTTTCTCTCCCTATATTTCTGCTCCTCTTTTTCTCTCCCTCTGTCTCTCTCGCGTTTTCCCTCTATCTATAATAGAGAGGGTGAGCGACTTTTGCCTGCAGGTTGCAGTGCTACTTTTACTATTTGCCTAACAAATTGAAACGCAAATGAAATAAACTTAAATATGCATACAATGTAAATAGACGTGAACAGCTTTGCCGCAGGGCCGCAGCTGGTAAAGGTTTTGCATAGTTCATAAAATCAAGCCAGAACTCTCCCTATCCCCAATTCCTTCTACTTCCCGCTTTCTCCCATCACTCTAATCTTGAGATATTGGCCTGTTTAGCTCATTCCGCTTATCGCTAAAAGCCAATCAGCATCGCAAATTTAATAAAAGCGACAAAAATCGACAAGAAATGACAAGAATTTATGCGAATCTCTCAAAAACGAAACAAACGGCAAAGCCTAAAAATTGAAAAATCGTGAAAATTCGTGGAATGTCAATTTCATGGTTTGGCCTTAATTAGCTGCTGCTGTTGCCAGATTTTGTTGGCTTTAAGGCAGCTTTAAAGTTGCAGGCAACTCCCCATTCAGACAGATTCAGCTATGCAAATTCAGTTCCCCCTTCAGACTTCTTGTATCAGATATACATATGTATGTATGTATGTACTTTTGTATGTACATAAGTTGCAAAGCAAGCGCGTGTAACTTGCACGCAAATGCTTTGCTTTGAGAAAGAGAAGGAACAGCATGGGTAGAGGAGAGGAAGAGTGTAGAAGGAAAGAGTGGAAAAGAAAGAAAGGAAACCAAACAAAAGTAAACACAAGTTGAGAAGCATAAGAAAAAAAATATAACTGCAAATATTTTCTTATGCTTGTATGAAATGTAAGCATGTAAATATACACACCGACATACACACCGACACAAACACACACTCACATATACACAGAATCAGACACAGAAAGTCACAGTTTCGTGGCACAATGCACTGCAGTTGCTGCCAAAGTCGACACAGCACTGAAGACAGAGACAGAGACAGGGACAGACACAGAGAGCTGTCATGAAAGCATAGCTCGCAAATAACTGTTGACCGTTTCTCGTTGTCTGCAAATTAGTGTCTTTTCCTGACTCTTTACGAAAAGACTCAGCGAGCAACCGTTTTTTCGGTTCTTAAATGAGCTCGCTCGCACTCGGAGCGAAACCGTTTTTTTCTATTTTGTTTTGTTCTGGTTGTTCCAAGACCGTTTCGTCGTGTTCAATGAAGCAAACGGTCTTTTGCATATGTATTGGTATACATTAACACGCATAGGCAAGCAAATCACTAAGAGTCTGTTTTGCACTAGCGCAGGTTGTGTTGGCTACACCTGCAACGCAAGTTTCCGTCGAACGGGCATTCTCAGCCCTACACTTTATATTAAGTGAACGCAGAAGTTCGATTAGTGCAGAAAATCTGAACGCCTTACTAGTTATTAAGCTTAACACATAGTATATAAGAAATATTACAAAAAATATATGTATATATGAGTGGTTTAAACTCTTTTCTTAAAAAGAATATGAAAAAAAAAAAATTTTTGAAATTAAATTGAAATTGTTTTGTTAAAAAAATTATATTATTTCTTTTTCACAACAACGCAAATAAATGTGAAGACCGTTTGCGTTGAGTTTTTCGGTCAAACGGTCTTTTGCTGAGTCTCATTGTGCGAGCGTTTTTCGTTTCGCTCTTTACGCACTGCTCATTGAAAGACCGACATACAAAGAGCTCAACAAAAAGAGCTCAACAGAAAACATAAATGAAGACAGCAAGAGTCTCTTGCTCAGAGCGAGAGCGAGAGAGTACGAACTTTTTCGGTTGTGCTCGCAACGAGAGCGCAAGAAAAAAAACGGTCGACAGTTATTTGCGAGCTATGCATGAAAGTTATCCAATAGATTCTGTATGCCATAGGAAAAAATATTAGCAAGCTGGACATTTTAAATTTGGTATATTTTTCATTAGAACAACATAATAAATTGTTGTGTATTTAAGGATATATTCTTTATGAACACGAACATGTGAATTGATTGTCCAAGAACGTCGAAATTAAATAACCAAAAAACGAATACATTTAAAATGGCATTATAACAATCGACTTAAAATTAAAATAATAATTTTAATATTTATTTATAATATTGTATGATACGAGTATAATAAACTTAAATAAGCAGACATTCTTACACAGTATTCATCAAATTTCAGAATTTTCGAAATAAATACAGTAATATCTCTTTTAAAAATAGGCAATGGACGTTGTTGATTTTTTTTTTTTATATTTTTACACATAAATTTAATCATATAATAGTTCTGTTTCCTTGACTGCAAGTCAAATACTATAATGTGCTTAGTTTATGATTTTTTTTTTTTTTTTTTTTTAAGTAGAAAAGTCTGTTTGCAGTATATACGAATTAATTAAAATGACTGAAAGCACAAGCAAACGCATTGGGCAGCCCTCGCTGTAGTCGACAGACATCAGACTGCTTCAATTTGCTGGATCGCTGCGAACTTTTAAAATATTAATAACAAAAGAATTTAAACTTTCAATGAAGACAACGCGAACAGGCTCACTTTGCATGTTTCTGACTGTCTTGTTGCCAGTATCCGTCTGTATATATATATGTGTGTGTATGTGTGTACACATACATATATCCATATATAAATACTGCTGTCTGCCTGTACATGAAAGTGGCTGCTGGCTGTAAGCCCTGATTCACTACTGACTGACTTTCGGAATGACAATCGGGTTTCAAGCCAACTGACAACTGCCTTTCATACTACTTGCACAAAACACACACATATGTACATATGTCCTTAGCATAAACCAAAGTATGCAATCCTTGCACTTCATTTCCATAGAGCAAGCTGAGGAACAGTTGTCAGCTGGAGTTAGGCAACGGAACTTAAATTGGCATCAAATCGATTTCAATTGCAGAGCGGAGATTTTTCTGAATGCCTAATGCCTTTATCGCACTGATTTTTATCTTGAATCTTTTCTTTGTGCTCTTTAACTGTGATTGCTTTAATTTAAACTTTACTTGACTTAACTTAAGTTTCGATTTGTGATTTTAAGTGAGAATACATATAGCACACAATAGCTTTTACCTTCGACTCTCTGCTTCATTAAATTTTTAATAAAGCTAATTATTTTGCATTTTTATTTAATTCGATTTTTCACCCTTCCATCTTAAACAACAGAGACATAATTTATATTTATTATAGGAAGTATTTATGATAAATTAGTCAACAAGTAAAATTATTTTAATCAAGGAACAATTTTAATTCATTCCTTTTTTTCTATCTCAAACCTCTCAACCTTTTGTTATTTCCAAGTGTCATAAGATAATTGTCTGCATTATCAAGGAAATTTTATTAAATTGATTAAATTAGGAAACCTTACCAGGATCTAGGAACGAGCAAGCACTTGCTATGAGTTAAAGGATTTGCATGTTTTGCAATTAAATATGTCGAGTAACTAGGGGCACTCGAGGCGTATGCTTTATGCACATTCAGAAATAAATTATGAACCAGGCAAAACAGACAACTCACCCACACACACACACACACACACACACGCACTCGCATACAGATACATTTACAGACGCACACACCTACTGCTTGTTGCTGTCAATTAAATTGTTATGAGTCGAGTTAAATTTTCTTATATTGAGTATACGCAACGTTGGCCAAAAGTAGTTAAAGCGAGATCAAGCGATGCGTATTTTCACAGACGTCTCAATTCTCAAAGGACATTAGCAAATGAATTGATTATATAAATACCTTGGTAATTGGTTGATTGAACTTGCAATTGCTGGAATTAAAAGCAAAATTACTCATACGTCGTGTGTGCAAAGAGACATGAGGTACTCAAGCAAAGTTTGCATTAATGGGAATACATATAGTAATACATATAGTAAATAAACTTGTGTGTATGTACATATATGTATAGACTCTATACTATAGAGTACACTGATAAAAAAAGGATCTAAAATCAAGATTTTGGTCTCAGAACTAAGAAATTTGGTGTAAAAAATGCGTCGAGAACATGAAAATCTTGAAGTAAGAAAACACTTCTTGATTCTAAGAACATTTTAATTAAGACCAAGATCTTATTTTTAACATCATTAATTCTTATATTTTCAAGACCACAAATCTTAGTATAAGAAAAAAACTTATTATTTTTTAAGATTATATGTTCTTATTAATAGACCAAAAAGTTTTGAATACTCTAGACAAAAATCTCAAATAGAGATTAAGCTTCTTAACATTTTAAGAAGAATGAAGTAAGTTTTAATTAACTTGAGAGCTATTAATGTCGATACACAAAACACTTGCAGAACGCAATGAGCATGGCTCGGTATATAGCTGTCTTAAGAGATGCCAATCTCTATCATCAGTACCGTTGTGCTGACTTGACCAGCGATCCAAGCCTAATGTTAGATGAGAAGCCAGAACCAGTTGTGAATTCTAAGTCTCAAAGAGTGTGGTTTTGTAAAGAGAAAAATATCTAAGATCAAGATTTTTATTCTTATATTAAGAACTTAAGATTTTTTTGAAATAATACTCTTAGTTTTTGTAAATTGGTCTTAAAATGGTCTTACATTAAAAACAGAATATTTAAATTTGAGAATTTTATTCTTATGCTAAGAACTTACGATTTTCAAGATTAATATTCTAAGTTTTAGTAATTTGGTCTTAAAATATTATTTTTTCAAGAACAAAATATTTAAGATGAATGTTCTTGATTTTAGAAAGTGGTCTTTTTTTTCAGTGTAGATTATTATAAATTTAGTAGTTGCTTCGATTAGCATAAGTACCCCACGTTGACTCGACTCGAAATAATGAATCTTTCATTCATGGTTTGCAAGTATTTACGACGCTGCCACTAAAGCACAAGCAAGGGAACTGCCCACTCCCACTCCACTTACTCGTCCTAGTTGGAAAAAGACTTCACCTGAGCTCGTGTCCAGGTGCAAGTGCGGTTCCCTCTGTCGCCTCTCCTTCCCTGCCGACCCGACAAAGTGTAATTAAATATCCATTTAGTGTACATTACGTTTCCTTTGGCTAACAAACGCGGCCCAGAGACTTGCAGCTGAGTAAGGTAGACACATTACCAACTTTTTGCCGTATACTCTTCCTCTCTCTCTCTTTCTCTCTGTCTCTTTCGAATAGTCTCTCTGGGAAAACAGCGAGCGCTGAATAAACCTCTTAAGAATAACTAAAGTAGCGAATGCACCCAACTTGGAGCCGGAAAGGCGCCAGAGAACTTAAAGAGCTGCTTATGTCTAAATTAATTTAAAAGTTCGTTCACTTGAAAAATCGTGTGGCCGTCAGTGGCGCTTAACTCTCGCTCTGTTCTCTACTTTGCTATCCTCTATTCTCTATCCTGTGGTCTGGCCTGATCCTTCCTAGCCCCCTCCTTGTCCATTTGCGGCCGCTTGAGAGTTGCCCGCGGTGGCTGGGCCGAACATGGGATGGGATTGGGCAGATACGGTCAGGGAACGGACAATAATGCTTCCAGGCGCTCACTCGTTTATTAAAGATTATGCTCATAATGACGACGACAATGTCGACAAGCAGCAGAATGCGCTCTATACTCGTCCACGACCCAGAGAAGAACGACGAACGAAGTCGCATCGTCCATCCCATCATCATGTTGATGATGCTGTTTTTCGAAAATTTTCTTCATTGTGTATATGTTTGCACCTTCTCTCGCTTTCCTTCTCTTTCTCTCTCTATCTCTCTCTGTCTCTCTCTATCTCTCCCTCTCTCTCTCTCTTTACCTCTTGCTATTTTTTTTTGTTTTGTTTATTTTTTATGCCATGTTTTATTTTATTTTATTTCATGGCTCTTTGCTCGCTCGTTTCATATTTCCCTCGTTTTTTCCTTCTCTTCTTTTGAGCCATTAAAGTTTGTTTCTGCTTTTGTTTATCATCACACTGGACCTGGACTTCGCCTTGGACCTGGACCGTTCTCGTTTTCGTTTTCGCTTTCAGGTTTTCATACATGCGTGGCGGGTGACGGGGGTGGGGACAGGAATAGGAAGGGAAGGTGGCTGGTTCACTCGAAGAACCCACGTTGAGTGTGACGTGATTTGTGTAGCAATTTTCCTTCTTCTCAACGCGTCGCCTGAGCTGCTTGCGGTTTCTGCGGCACCATCAGCTAAGCCATCAACACCCCAGGCGTCAGCAACACTGATAATGAAAGTCTGCGCACAGCTTAATCAAATGTGGCTTTCTATCGACCTACAGCAATATAAAGATTCACATATTTTTTTCAACTATTTTTAAATATATAGTAAAAACTTAACAAAAATTGTGATGGAGTCTAAATATTAAATCTAACTGTCATCTAAAAGTTTTTTAATGAACTTGTCAGACAAATATAATGACAATATACTTATAACGAGTTGCTTTATTCTACCTAAAGTTAACAATAATCGATTAGTGGAAAAACAAATATTCCCCAAAAATTCGCTGTATACTTCTGTTTTACGTTTTTTACAATGATAACATTTTTATAAATTTTGTCTTAATCTTAAGGCACCTTTTTATAAATCTTTTTTAAATTGCTAAACATGCTAATTTGTTTATGGAATTTTAATGCATGATTGTAAAAATCATAATCGTAATTATCATACTTGTTAACGAATCGTTATCGTATTTGTTGGATCCCTGCATTAAAATCGAAGCAGTTAATGCTCGTAATTTAAAAGCTGAAACATTTGCTATTGCAGAACTACTAAGGTGTGAAGAACTCCCTCGGTCCGTTCACGTACTTTAGTGACGCAGTGTGCAGTGTGAAGTGTGCAGTGTGACGTAGCATTTAGGTTGTCTGTGATAATAATCGAGGAAATGGGCCACATGTGGCTGAAAAATTGTGCCACTGTCGTCGGTGGAGCCAGACGCACCGAGATGACTTCGTTCCCATTGTGAGTCGGCTGAAACCTTTGCGGCGGATGCCTTCAGCAGATCCTTTGTGGCCCGGACTCGCCTCAACTCGACTCAGACTCAGACTCAGAATCGACTCGACTCAACTCCGACTCGGCCCAGGCGTCGACCGTCTCAGTCGCCCAAACAATCAACCTCTCCTCGATCCGCTCCTGTCTTCCGTCAGTCCCCGCTCAACCCCTTCCTATGGTCATGTTTCTCGTAGTGCCCATTGTTTCTCTACTCTGTTTCATTTCTATGTCATTTCCGACGACTTGCGCCGCTGCTGCTGCTCTGCTGCTGCTCTGCCGCTGCTCTGCCGCTGCTCTGCTGCTGCTTCTGCTAGTGGCATTTCACAGCTAATTTCAACGAGAAAATTTTTGGATCGTGAGATTAGGCGATGACAAGGGGCCAAGTGAGTGAATGAGAGAGGCAACAGTAGAGTGGAGGGTGGTGAGGATGGGGAGGACTACAACCATAAGTCATCCGACCGCTTGCCTGTACGACGCTTATGCAAATTTGTGCCAGCTGACAAATGGGGCAGCATTTGCACAATGCCGACAACGCAACGGAAATGGGCTGAGTGGAGAGTGGGGATTGGAGAATGGAGAATGGAGAGGGAGGACAGAGGTAGGAGGATGTGACTGAGAACTGAGGACTCACTACTGAGCACTGTGAAAGTTCGGGGGCGCTGGGGCGTGTCTATATAAATGTCATTTGTGTTTCTTTTTTTGTTTTTTCTTTGGATTTCGTTTGGTTTCTTTGATACGTTTTCTCTTTCTGTTTTTTTGGTGGACTTTTTTTTTGTTGCCCGCTTAGCCCGACATGATGATGATAAAGTGCACATTAAAAAATATTTGTCTGCCTTTTCTTATTGTGTGTGTGTGTGTGTGTGTGTGTTGTGGAAAGCGATTTTATTTATTTGCGGAGCACGCTTTGCATTCTCAACTAGGCACAACAGCAACAACAGTAACAACAACATCACAACAACAGCCTCAATAAAAAACGCAGCAACAGTAGTGAGAAAGTTGGAAAGACAGTCGCAAGAAGTGCGAGTACTTTCCATTTGACATACATATGTATGTATGTATAGTATGTACAGAAGTAAGAAAATCAATGAAGTTTTTGCAATCAACTAAGAGAAATATACATATAGTGTGAGCGTGTGTGTTTAATTATTATTACTCGTTATTATGTAATATATAGTGGCGCATATAATTCACACTTGCACACACACACACATAGAGATACACGTGACACGCCCACAGCGGCCATTTAGCTTGTCAGCTCTTATCAACAAGCTGCAAGCTGTACAGATGAAGTCTTTGCTTTTAATTCTTTTTTTTCGTTTTGCCTGCTGCCAACGACGAAACGCGACACGTTGAAGCCATTCACACACACACACACATACACTCACACACACACACACACATACACACACACACATACACACACACACATACACACACACACATACGCTCATAAAATTATTTTCTTCATATATTAAGTGTAATAACTTTCATGTGTCGCCGCATGCGGAATGTGGCACGAAGCTCTTGCAAATACGCGCGAGGTCCAAACGAAGAGTATTAATGATTTTTTCGATTCCTCTTTTCATTAAGCGGCTTATGTTTATTTTACTTAATTTTGATTCATTTTTTCCAATAATTAAACAATCTAAATTTGTTGGCCAACAAATGTTCATTTTAATAAAGAAATGTATCAAAGGAGAAAAATGTTAACGAGTAGGAACTACACATATAGGAAATACATAATACATAATGAGAAAAAATATATTTGACTTTAAGTTACTTAGTTTAATTTTCAAATGAATCTATTGCTGTTATCTGATCCCTTATTAATTTTCAAAAAACGACTCGGAAGAAATGTTTGCTAAAATTTCTTAATATAAACGGAGAATCTGAAGGGTAAAACTTATTGAACCAGCCCTCGCATATGGAAGTTTGTTACTCATTCGCTCTGCATGTGTGTATGCGTAGTATATATATGTATGTGTGGGAGTGTGTGTGTGTGTGTGTGTGCGTGGAGCACTTAAATAGAATTAAGTGCGAGTGAGGAGTGCGTTGTCCTCATTTGGCACTTGGCGCACAAATCCAGCGTAAGACAATAAAAATCGTTGTAGGTGAAGTGTAGTTAGCAGCGTGTATGTCTGTGTGTGTGCTTAAAGCTTCATGTGTATTTAAATAAAAGAGAAATCTAAGAAATACCAAAAAAAAAAGTCAACAATTGCGAAAGACCCTCAGAAAGCAATTGCAGCAATTGTCAGAGAGGCGTGCAGTGGGCAGGACAATGACAGGTAGCCTGGTCTAATTACCAGCAAAGGACAAATAGAAATGAAAAAAGAAACTGAAACAGAAATAGCAATAGAAAGGGAAACGAAAGTCAAAATCAAAAAAGTAAGAGACAAGAGCTGAACAATCAAAAACAACAGAAATGGCAAAGCAAAATTACTAAAAGTCAACGAAAAACCTGAAGAAATGCAGAAGCTGGAAAGGTGGAGAGTAAGGGAGGAATATGAGAGGAAGGATGGAGGAAGGCAGTTAAAGGAAATGCTACATTCTTGTTTCCTTTTGTTGATTCTGTCGCTGTTGTTTAATAAATTGTGACCCACTCGGACCAATAAACTAAAACACAAAACGATAAACGAGAGAAAGCAACAACTCGACAAATTGTCAACTTATGAGTGGCCTCTCGTTCTCGTTGTTGTTGTTTCGTTGCTATGACATTGACAACAGGCATCACGATCATGATTCCTACTTTTATTCAGTTATTTATTATGCACTCGTAGTATTGTATTCAAATACTATTCACTTAATCGCTTTTTCCCTTTATGCGCAATTATTTTGGCATTGGCATTTTGTCAGCCCGCCAGTCATGCCATTTAAGTGGTGGTTCATTCAATAGTTTAGCTCGATGAATGGGTTGAGCTGGTAGTTCAGCAATTACTGTGAATACTATGAATACACAGGTAATTAAGACAACATTAACAAGGCCAACAAAATGCTGTATATTTAATAGCATATTATCCCTTACTTATAAATTGAATATTCGATCAAAGTCAATTCAACAATATAACGCTAACGTGCAAAATATAACCAAAAGAATTGCCCACAATTTAGCTGCAATTTGAATGTGAAACTATTAATTAGAGTACACCATGCACTAAAATTATGATTATATTTGTTTATATATTTGAAATATATATTATAAATATATAATATAAATCAATTCATAAAAAACTAATCGATACGAGTACATGGAATCATGTATCATTACTCTTGCTTAAAAAACAATTAAAAATTTATTCGATTCATCAACAAGTAAATCGGTAAGAAAACCAAATAAATTCAATTGATTGATCAGTTTAAATGTAAGCAAAAGTATTTTTAAATTGTGTTTTGATTAGGTAAGTGCAACTATAACATACTAAGAAACATCTTAAATAGCATTGCGAATTCAATCACTGCAACACAAACACATTAAAGAGTTAGATGAGTAATATCTTACAATCATAATATTTAAACTGTCAATTTTCACTGGCCATTTACATTTACAATGCTAGATTTTCTCAATTTCTCTATCTCGCTGTTGCTCGTAATTGCTCCTATTATGCGCTAGTAAATCTCAAATGTAATACAAAGTAAAATCGTAATTTCAGAGCAATTTTGTGTCGTCGCCTTGGCTTTAGTTACCTTTTTCCTGTGCCCATCTCTTGTCCACCCTTTTGTCTATTGTTTATGCAACTGTTAGCTGAAAATTGCAGCGCACTATGGTCCCGATGACCATTTTTTTTTGGAATAATTTAATAACTCAAGAGATAAACAAGATATTTTGATCTGGTTTTGCATTGGACTCATATTATCAACCTCTTTTCTTTATTAAAGAATATGCTCTTAATGCTCTAACACTCTTTAAAAAAATTATTCAAATTGGACAACTATATCATATAGCTCCCATATGAAAACTGATTTTTTTTTTATAAGAACCTTCTAGATTTCCAATTTATCTGGACCAAACCTTTAATGTAAAGGATTTATTATGGGTCAGACACATTGGGCAAAAATGATTGCGATCGATCAACTATAGTAATTAATTTTTATAAAATGCTCTAAGCCAGTATCATTGAAATTATATTGCTTTTTCGGGTTTTTCCCCATTTCTGCTTTATCGACACTTTTCACAGAGAGGTTATGTACAATAAAATAGAATTTTAAAAAAAACCCCAGAATACCGCAACTTGAGCTTCACTATCTGGCTTCAGAATTGATAACGTTACAAAATACATATAGTCACACAGCTGAAAAGTGCTAATAAAATTAGTTTTGTCTTCTCAATGATAATTTTTTTCTTAAAATTTATTTTTATTTATTTTTGCATTAGTGTTGAAAAGCACTTCATTTTAAGGCTTAAATTTAAGCACTAGCATGTGCTCATTGTTCATAACCCACAGTGTGGGTCAATGTTGAAATTCTGACATTGTAACATTTTAGTTTGATTTACATATTTCCAATGTATAGCCATCAAAAGTTCATTAAATTGGACATCTTAAAATTTTAACTTAAAAATAAGAGTTATCATCAGGACCATAGTGCAGCGCACTATGGGGCGAAATCCGAAAAATCGAAAATTTAGTCATTTTATCAAAGTATTAATATTACTATTTTTTTTGTGTTAAACTATTCAACTATTTGACCTGTTTTTGAGGTTTTTATTATTAACTCGAAAACTACTTCGGATATTTTGATGCGGTTTTTTTTTCCATTGTTATGTATACCCATAGAAATTTTTTGTAAAAGTGGGCATGTCGAAATCTCCGCCCAATTTTTTTTTTTTATTTTATGCTCTTGTAGATACAAGAGCACACAACTTCCTTTGTCAAAAAAGTACATTTTCTCTTTATTGCTAATAATAAACAAGGTCAAAGCTTGTTATTCGGAATACAAATTATGAGCTTAGTTGTTTTTATATATACAATAAAAAAAAAAAAAAAATGTAGGGCGGGGGTGGTGACACGCCCACTTTTCCAAAAATATTACTGAGGGTGTACATAATATTAATAAAAAACCGCATTCAAAAATCTAGCTTATTTGAAAAGTTATTAATAAATATTAGATTTTTCGGATTTCGCTCCATAGTGCAGCTGTCGAATACACACACATATACACGGATACTTTTAGCGTCTGTATCTGTATCATGTGTATGTGCATTTAGCAGTGCATACTTTCGTGCTGTCCGTCATTTTTTTGTTTTCCCTCTTTCATGACCTAAGCCAGTGCATCTGTATTCTTGTGTGTGTGTGTATCTGAGAGATTTTTCCGATCCGAACATGGTCTATCTTTCATCCTTGGAACAATTATCAGTGGTCGCAACCGTCTCGCGGACGCAGCACATTGCCAACGCGTCTGTCTCGACTCGAGTCCAGGGTCGATCCGATTAACCAATTGTGGATTCCTTTGTCTCTGTGCGTGTTTGAAGTGCTTTGAGTAGTTACATAATAGCGCCTTCCTACTCGTCCCAAATTCAGGTAAAAGGTATAAGACAAAGAACTAACCAAACCGTATTAATCGTGCAGTTCGATATCTAGAAATCTGTGTAAAACCAACAAAACGAAATATTAAATTAAAAAAAAAATATTTAAGGCCCGGTTTTTCAATGTCTTTATCAAGGTGGACTTACTATAAAGGTGACGTCGTCCGATGTGGTGAGGGAACAAATTTTTTTTCACCTCGCTCTCTCCGCTCTCAGAGAGAGCCGACAGAAAAGCAAACGCTTACTTAAAATAAATAAAACGAAATAATTCAAAATAATTTATAATATTTTAAACCCTTGATCAAATGGCGATATGCCCGGGGACCTGCAGCATGTACCCATATGGCATTTGAAATGTAAACACGTGCTTTGCTACTGGCTTCTGGGGTACAGCAGTTGGCATAAGTCGTCTCCGTTTTGTTGCATTTTTGGACACATAGAAGAAGTCAGAGTCAATGAAATGGCTGGCACAAACTTTACTTGAACTCGAAAATTGAACGCCTGTGCTTCTTGACCAGAGCTCCCTTCTGTTTTCGTCACGTGGCACTAATAATTGCAGGTTGCAATAATTGTTTTCTGTCTACGAGTTTATTTGAAAAGAAGACAAAAAAAAAGCACAACCTACTTCGACAACGTTTGCAGGCATACTGTCAAATATTTACCCCCTCGAAAGAGCGCAGCTGTGGTGACGACGTCACCTTAATAGTAAATTCACCTTGGTCTATATAGGGTGTTTGATAACTATTGAAAAGGGAATTTGACGTAAAACGTATGGAAATTAATGCCAAATTTTAAATTATATGTTAAAAAAAATTGTATATGTACATTGAAAAAACGGCTCTGAATATATTACATTTCTATTCGATAACTTAGTTACAAGTTAACTGATAAATCTTACTTCGTTGAACACTTTTAATATGTTTTCTTTAGGGACTAAAACCGAAACGAATATCGGTTTCAGTTACGGTTTCGGTTATGTTTGCATTTAGGTTTACGGTTTTCGGCTACGCAAAATCTTTGAATAAAGGTTTCGTAACGGTGAACCGGTATTCAAAAACCGGTATGGTTTCGGCTCACCAAAAAAAAATTTTTTTTTTAAAGCATAAATTTATTAATAATATAATAATAATAATAAAGAAAATAAAATACAAAACTAATAACAAAATATCATAGATCGCAAACAAGACAAACAAGAGTCGGAAAATATCGAAACAGTTCAAAATTTTTCGTTTAAAATTATTTTTAACTTGTTTTTTAAATTTTTATAATAAAAATTGAAAATAAAACATGCTTTTAAAATTGTATTTAAAAGATACACCATAACTCTTATTTGCAATTTTTAAAATAACAATCAAAATATACGACTTTTTTTTCAATTTTTTTTGTACACTTATTATTAATGAAAAACCCTTAGAAATGAAACGGTTACTAAACGGTTATTTCAGTTTACAGAATTTCGGTTTAAAGGTTTCGGTCGAATGAAAATATTTTTTTTCGGTTACGGTTTCAGTTACGGTTTTAAATTTAAATCGGTTTTTACCGGTTAAAGCTAACGGTTTCTGTTAGGGTTTTAATCCCTGTTTTCTATTTATAGTTGAGGTTTCCGCAATATCCCTTCATAAGCAACGAAATTAAATTAATCGATGAATTCCAATAATTACATCTAAATTTAGTTAACAAAGCTATTAGGAATATGTGTGCTCACATTCCGTTTTAATAACATATGCTGTTTGCATTCTTAAATCTGTGTAACTTAAGAGCAGTTAAAAAGGCCGTAACCGCAGCATATTCGCAACTCTACACTTTATGTTGTTTCCAAATTTATTCATCCAATTATTATGCATAACCTCTATGGTCACATCATTGTTCCGCCGCACACCTCCATGCTATCTGTTTCTCTTTGCGGATTCCGGAATTTACCACAACATTGCGTGTTTCAGAATAGGTGCTCTGCTCTATGTTATTTCCTCATCCGATACTCATTCCCGCTGTGTCTTATTGTTTATGTTATGTTTGTCGTATTCATAGAAATTGTTTCAAGTTCAGTCTCAGAAGCCTAATAAATTGTATGGCCCGAACGGAATAAAACACGTACACATAAATCAAAATATATATTGTTTTATTTTGCGACAGAACAATTTCTCCAAACGTAATAATTTGATTCTTGTTCACGTTTTATTTCAGTGCTTTTGAAAATGTTTTTTAAACCTAAATGAAAAGCTTAAGCGAATAGCAAAAAAGTTAAATTTACTTAAATTGTAAAAGCATGTCGATTAATTATGTTATATTTACTTTGGGGAATTTGCTTGAATTTTAGCTTAAATCCTGCCCCCGTAAAGCCAGGAAACTAATGGGCCTGTCACCTGAACATCCTAACACTCAAGCACACTCACAGAGAGAGAGAGAGAGAGAGAGAGACATTTACTTGGGATAGGTTGTATTTCAGGTAGCAATTATAACGCTTAACAGATTAAATTATGGGGTATAAAAGTGCTAAATCGCTCGCTGGCGTCCTTGCAGTTTCATTTTAAATTTTCGCATGTCTTTCAGAGACAATCTCTAGCTTACCCTCTCAAATATGATATGAACAGTAGCATATCGACCAGGTGACCTTTAACAACTGTTAAGTTAAGGCACCGCGGAAAAATAAATACCTTAAATCGAATGACTTCAATTGCTTACAAAAAGATATAAAAAACTTGAAAGAAAAATTTCGCACTGAAATTGACTGAACTGGAAGACCAAATAATGCAAATATCCAACCAAATACCCGATACACGTTATGGACAGTTCTTGGCATTCTTTGAATTTATTTCTGTTTTCGTTAGAGGCGGGGCAGCATCGCGAACTCTTGAGAGGGTGTGTTCTGGGGCGATTGTTTCTGTTTCTGATACTCCGATACTCTGCCAGAGGGTAATTTAGTCAACAAGTATGAAACGCATTGTCAAAGAGAATTCCCAGTTAGCTTGCTAAATTCACATTCGCTGTCATTCTATTTAAATTAATATAGAATAATCATAGGAATATCTCCGAATATCAATGCAAGAGTAAATATCTTCACTCAATTGTCTTCTTAGTTATTAAATTTTATTTCGGTTTCATATATTGTAGGGAATTAGGTCTTCGGCACTTGCAGATCACAATTCTTTCTTGTTGTTCTCTTTTAATCACTTGTCCTTTTACTTGCTTGCGCGCTTTTAATTTATTATTTTTTTTCCCAACCGCACTCAAAACTTTTTGTATTTTTTCCGATTTTCATTTTGGGACGACAAGCGTAACAAAATGTTTAACTGCGAAAAAAAAGAAATAGAAATGAAAATAACATTAACAACAACAGGAAAATAAAACAAATCTTGAAATTGACTTCTTTTCGGTGGGACACCGCGAGTTAGCTGGTGTTGTTGTTGTTGTTGTTGTGGTTACCTTTTTACAAACTGTCGCCTTTTTGAGTTGCTGCTGACAGCGTGAAAATCAAGATAAATGTGTCGGTTTTCTCTTTCCAACTGTGTTTCGTGCTTGTTTATTTGCTTTTCGGGTTGTTGCCGCTGCTTCTGTGTCCTGGTGTTTAAAAGGCCAGTTTATTTAATTTTAGATACAATTTTATTTAAAGATCTAAATCAGCTCACGTTGTGGTTGAGAGATGGACACAATAAGAACCAGAATTCGCTGAGTTCTAGAATTTTATTTACGTTTTTTCTACAGCAGTTTATGCAATTTATTCTCAGACTTTTTTGTTAATTGCAATAAAAATTAATGCTTCATTATCGTCTTTTTTAATTTCTGAAGTTTTCGCAATGATTATAAAATTGAAACACACTTTTGATAAGCTTATATAATATTGTATTTTATACACAGGATAATA
Source organism: Drosophila suboccidentalis (assembly GCA_037043435.1). Lineage (NCBI taxonomy): Eukaryota > Metazoa > Arthropoda > Insecta > Diptera > Drosophilidae > Drosophila > Drosophila suboccidentalis. The sequence continues at coordinate 1,938,413 of JBAMBK010001066.1, read as the reverse complement.
GCTATCGTATTCGAACTTTCTTTTCTTATTTTAAAGTCGATCCACTTGACCTTTATCATTAAACTCTTGGAAATGGCCCGTCGGAAATCAATCGTCAGTATAAAAAAACTTTGTTGTTTCCTGAATGTCTGAAAAAATCTTACAGATTGTGTTTTGTATTGTATTTTCTTATACATCTATAGCAAATATTAATGAAAATCATACATCTGCCATAAAGGGAAACGGTATCGAAACTGAAATACTTATGCACATATATCATCCTTTTTTTGTATCAAAGTATGTACATATGTATGTATACACTATTTTGATACACAACCAATTTTTAAGATATCTAAATGTATAATTATGTATAATGCCGAACGATTTGTATTCAGGCATTCACAAAGCGGTAAATTAAAAGTTAAATCACTCAATCGATCTTAAACTATATTATATAAAAAATGTTTGTTGAAACTCAATTGAACCTATGTTAAGTAAAGCTGAATTGCACAGCATTTGTGCACATTCACACAGATACACGCTACACACATTCGCACACACATAAAGTCCAATTAATCGCGCCACTAATCCACACAAAATCACAGGAAATCTCACGCTCTGCTTGGGTCAATAGCAGAGTGGAGTCCGTTTCACCGTTGCACCTAGGAGCAGCGACCTCATGCCAAAATTTGGGGCTCTGTTCAGCCAGATGAGACGGCAACTGAACCAAAATCCAACAAACAAACCGACAGTCAGACAGAGTCCCAGTTGGGTGTTGTATGTTATGTATGTACATAAAATAGGTTCATGCAATGAAGTGCACGATTTAAGGACATCCGATAACAATTTGGAGCTGCCAGATGCATTGAATTTATGTTATTTATGCAATGTGGCAACACTAAATAATTTCGATCGCTTGTGTATAAAGCTGAACATCTTGTGCATAATTGGAAATCATGAAATGCTGTATCACAAATTGTTCTTGGCATAAACGAAAGAACCATGTGGTTGCGTGATTGCGTGGCTGGATGGCTCGGTGGCTCGGTGGGTTGGGTGTAAAGGCGGTAGCCTAATGTCGATGCCAACTAACTGAGTGCTGAGTGAGAGCTTCTCTGCTTGGCTTGTTAGTCACGGCTTAAAAGCTTAGCGTATAAAACTCAAATTATGCGTGTATGTGTTTTTGGTGTATGTGGTATGTGTGTGTGTGTGTGTGTGTGTGTGTTGAGTGTTGAGTGTTGAGTGTGCGTGTGTGGTTCCTGTTGCTTAGAGCAATTAAGCGATAAGCGTAATCTACGGCGTCAATTTGTCAATTGTCGCTGTCACAAGTGCGTGAAGGCGTCAGCCTGGCATTTCAATTAGAAGGCAATCCCAATTCTAACAAACAATACTACATTTATATGTGTACACATGTACATACATATGTATATATCACTATCTTTATCTCTCACTCTCTTTCTGTCTGTCTGTCTGTGTGTGTGTGGCCTTTGCGCATATTTCATGAACTTGAGAACGAGAACAAACACACAAATGCCATAGAGTGTATTCAAGGCAAAATGTATGGAAAGGGGTACAAGAAGGTTGATGGCGGGGGAGGGGGGTGGCATAACGTTGACTGCTGAGTGCGGCCAATTAGCACAAAGGCATTTGACTAAGTACACAAAAGTGTTTCCGTTTAGGCAGCACGTCAAGTGACAATTAGCCAGGCCGCAGTTGGCCCGTGATTCGGTTTACATTTTTGAGAGGCCTCGAGGCCTCGACTTGACGCTACTATGTTACACACATTTCACAGCCAACAGCCAACAACAAACAACTAACATGCTATCTCTTTCTTTCTTCTTTTTATGCATTCTCTCGTTTTTGGGTGTGTCTTTAGCGTTTTATCGCGCAAGCTAAAGCCACATCTGGTCGCCGACACCGTTAAGCAGTACATTAGTCGGGCGCAACCAACAACCAAAAAGGGTTCTCAAGAGCAACAAAATAACATGGAGTTTTTACGAGGCGTCTATGCGTTTATGCAAGTGAGTAGATCATCGGTGAGTGTCAACTGTTTCCATTTTAACAACTGTACTAATCCATATCAACTTGCTCTATTTTTATTCCGGCAAATTTTGGTTCTTGTTTTATCACATACCATACATACTATATATTGATTCGATACGATTCCGCTTCGATTCGATTTCGATTCAAAAAATAAAAACTGAAAACAATCTAAAAAAAAAAAAAAATACCAATTATAAATACAAAAAAAAAAAAACACGAAACAAATCAATATGTAACTACTATCTGCTACTATCTTACTTATTACTACTTCTACTACTACTACCTTGTTGTAAACGTACTACAAAACCAAACCGAAAACCGAAAAAATACCAAAATACAAAAAACTTAAAAAATAAACAAATATCGAAAACCAAATGTATTGTTAACGTCAATGTATATATAAAATTACACTACATGATAACATATGTCTCTTACTATACATGTAAAACAAAAAAATAAAAAAAAAACACATAAACAAAACTGCAATATCATCTTGCTCTGAGATAAATTAAAACAAACAACAACGAGACGAGATATAAAACAACTAAAAAAATACAGAAATTAATTGAATAATTGCGCTGCTCCAGCGGGTGGAAAATAGGGTCAAAAGCTACATTAAATCACATGAAAAACCATTTGAAAAGCATAAAAAAAAATGAAATAAAACCATAAATATAATTATTCGTATTATTTTAGATTTATAATAAAAAAAGGCATTTTTCAATTATTAGGCAATTATGTGTGTATATTATGGTCATCAGAGGAGGACCTTCAAGCGATAACTTAGCTTCAAATTGCATGACTTCTCCATTTCATTAATGATTCCATTTACTCGTAAATATATACCGACTTGATAGAGACCCCCAAACGAAAATCATCCAGAACCTAGAAAAGCGAGCGAGTGAGCGTGCGACCTTAAGAATTTCAAAACAAATAATTCATCTACATAAAATATACTGAATATAAATATAAACATATATATCAATCAGAAGTATTCATATAAAACGTCGTTGCTTTGATAACAATAACAAATTAACAATAATAACAAAAACAAATATACTTATGTCTATGCATTCATCACAACAATAGGATTTAAATAAATGACAGTGAAAACGACCAGATGCAACAAAAGACAGACGCAACAAACAAAAGTAAAAAACCGAAAAGAAAACGAATGAAAGAAACGACCGTCAAGAAAACAAAAATCGCGTTGAGAAACAAAAAAAGGAAAACAAGAAAAAACCAAAATAAAAAAGAAAAGAGAAGGCAAACAACAATTTCATAAGCCTAATGCCAGAAATGGGCAAGCATCTTCATAGAACGACCACTTGCCCATTGCCCATTGCCCATTGTCCATTGTCCATTGTCCATTACCCATTGCCCATTGTCAATAACCATAGTCCATCTAATAACCATTGTCCATCCACCATCCCATTCAAAATCAGATTCAGTTTCAGGCTCTCTCTCTTTCTCTCACTCTTACTCTAGACTGTAGAGGGATGTTTTGTTTCTTTTGTTAATACAATACACAAAACACACACATACAGTTGTCCCACTCTCTCATTCAATAACTGTCTCTCTTTCGCTCTCGCTGTCTATACAATTATATACAACACACATTTGTCAATCATGATTGTTGTTCCTAATTTGTGTTACCTCTTGACTTTCTCTTTCTGTAATTGGCCGTATAATTGATATGTTTAGCTCCAATATTTAATTTATGTTTAATCTATGTGTGAAATTGCCAAATTGTATTGTTGTAGAATTGCAAATTAGTCATTGTCTTTGTGTATGTGTGTGTCTTTATATGTGTGTGTGTGTGCTGTATTATGATTTTTTTAAACACACATTACGTATACGCCGTGTGGCGAATACTGATCTACTAGCACCCCGTTATCCCCTCCAACCAGCCAACTCAAACAACCAACAACTGAAAGAACTACATAATGTTTTAAATAAAAAGAAAAACATATTTTGTATTATGTATTTCAACACCAACGACATCAACAACAATAACATGATCCACATGAAGGTCGACTACAGCAATGGCGAAGCGACCCTCAGCCTGGTAAGCGATGCGAATGCGACACCTGCCTCAACCAACCTGACGACGACGACGACGAAGGCGACGAGAGACGCTGAGACAACAGCGAAATCAGCAACAACAACAACAACAGTAGCAACAGGGCGACATACTAATCAGCTGAGTGAAGTGGCTGAAATAGAGAAAACAAAAGAGTCTGCCTCATGTCCAGGGCTCAGCCTGGCGTCAAAGCCATGCTCTGCCCAGAAACAGAAACAGAGCCAGAAACAGAGCCAGATGCAGATGCAGGAGCAAAGAGAGAATCGTCAGAAACTGAATGAGATAATGAAGCCAGCCAATAATGCCGAAACAAGCACAACGGTAGACAGTTGAGAGTGCAGCGAAATGTGGGCAGATGATGCCAAGAGCCAAAAACAAGAACAATATGAGATATGCGAATTTGAACAATGATCAAAGACATCAATAATATGAAATAATGGTAACCATGTGATAACTCGTATGTATATGTATGTGTATATAGGCCATATACTTATGTATAACAATTATTAACATACTCGTATTGCAATTGCAAACTGATCGAACTGACGTGAGACGTGAGACGCGACGCGACACGACGAAGAAATCAAACGAAACACAGGGCAACTAACAAACAGTGGCCTTATAGCTTGTGCGACTGAATCAAAATCGAAATCAAAAATAAATCGATAGACGATAACCGATACACGTTAGCCGTTAATCGATCAAATAAATCAAATAAATCAATAATCGATCAGCGAACATCGATAACTGATAACTTGCAAACATAATCAAAATCATCAGCGTATAATCCAAATACAAACAAAAACCAAACAACAAACAACCATCAGCTGCAACTCCCGTGAACAGTTCAGTAACATTAACAGTACCATTAACATAAACATAAACATAAACATAAACATTAACATTAACAGCAACATTAACCATAACAGTACCAGTAACTGCAACTGCATCTGTACGCCAAGTGAACGCCAATAAACTTACACTGAGGCAACTGTACTGTACTGTTAAATTCTGTTCTGTTCTGTTTTGCGTGCGTGCGTCGTGCGTGTGTGTGCGTGCCACGCCCACCACCGACCACCGCGTGCACTCAGAGGGTTGGTTGGTGCCCGCGGTGCCATCCCCCCGAACGCAAAGTGATAGAAAATGGTAATTACAAACAAATCAAATTTTAGTCATTAACTATCCTCAAAAGAAAAAAAAAAAAACAACATTAAACAGTCTTCAAACTCTACCCAGCTATCCAAAGTTCATCTCTCTCTCTCTCTCTTTATCTGTATCTATCTCTCTCTATTTCGATCTGTTTATCTCACTATACCAATGTGTTTCTTTTCATATCTTACATACATATATTGCATATATTGTAGTTCAGATATTATTAGCTGCAATTATTTCGAAGAATTATCATTTAATCTGAATAATTTTTAGCTGCCGATTAGCTGCACAAGCGCCATCTGGCGGCGTAACATTTGTGTTACAATCGTTATCGTTATTGTTTAATTTTACTATTGTTTTGCTTTGTCTTGCTTCTATCTCATTTAGTTTTTGCGTTTTGAGTCGGATAACATGAGCGCGATCAACCCGAATAAAAAAGTTTAAAGAAAATCTAAAAAAAAAACAGGGGATGCAAATTGATTGCAGTTGAAGCGTAATCGATAATCGATATTTTATCAAAAGCAAACGTTCACGTGAGAGCTCAACGATAACAGATTGCTCGCCTGCTACCAAAAATATGCTGTCGTCTACGAGAAAACCAAGTTCACAATTAAATATAAATCAAGAAAAAAGTACGAAAAATCACAATGAAAATAATAATAAAACTTTAACATGCAATAAATAAAAATTAATGAAAAATAATCAAATTTAATACAAAACCAAGTATAATTGTGAGAGCAACCCAGCCAAGTAAAGAACCTCTTACCACCAACTAATTCTCTGTCTCTCTGCCTCTATCTCTCTCTGTCTTTCTCTAAATATACGTATATGTGTATATCTGTGAATATATGTATATTTCTAGCACGCACACTGACACACAATCATGTACTCATGCTCCAAATGGGAGAAAACACTTTGTAAAAGTATAGTAAAGTGTTGCGAGTGCCTCCGATGAACGATTAAGTTAACAGAAGCATTTATGAAAATTATATAAATCGAATATAATCGAACTGGCCAAAAAAAACAAAAAAGCAATATCAGCTAAGTTTCTTTTCATTTAATTTCAATTATACATATATAATTTTCCACATATATCAATAACGATGACTATTTATGCGTACATATCAATTAAGCGAAAAGTACAACAAAAGATCAAATAATTAAAAGCTGCTGCTAATTTATAAAACTTAAGGTTAATTACTAATATCAAACAAACTAACCGATCCATCAAACCAATCCAACATCAATTCACAAACAGCATTAGCCCCCTAAAATAGCTCTATTGCCGCGTATATGTTGTTCTGTGTACAAACTCGTAATTTGCCAAAGATACAAAAAAATTCAAAAATCTATGAAGACCAAACCAGACCCAACGAGAACACACACGAAAGTAACTTGAAATTCAGCAAACCCAACAGGGAACTATGCCCCCCTCTCTTTCTCTCTCGATCTCTGTATCTTTCTCTGTCGCTCTGTTTGACTGTCTTTCTTCCTAATGGAAGAAAATATAAAAAATAATTTTTTGCTTAAGTTTGTATTCAAATTATGTTAATTATTTATCTTGATATAATCCTAGACGAAGATGTTCATTGTTTTCAGTTTATGTTTTTGATCTAAACACTAAACCACCCTCTAAGACTCCAACCTAAAAACCCCTCCACAATCGCACATCCTCCAGTTCGTTGAGAAGCCTCGACCTCGAAGAAATCACTGTAGCAGAATGTACGAAAAAAAAAAAAAAAATCAAAAGTAACCGGTGCGCTCTCCTATCAAAATCAATATTTATATCAATATCTTAAAAATATATGTTATCAGTACCGATAGCAGCTTTACTTTCTGTTCGATATGTATGCAATTGCGTATGGACTTGCCAAATGTACTTCTGATTTTCCGTTTTCGTTTCTTCTTTTGGTTTCGTTATCCTCTCGTAGTTAAAAAGCAAATTGCACGTGTCAAACCAGCGTATCAATTATAATCGTACTCGTATCCGTATCCGTATTCGTAATCGTAACCGTAATCATATTCGTAATCGTTTTCGATTGAAGCCTCTTGTGTTTATCTACAAATAAGTATATAATTTTTTGTTGATATATGTGTTGATTTGTCGACGCTTTGAGTAGCGTTTAATATTCACGGCAGATTCAATATTTGTATTTCTATCCGTATCCGTATCTATTATATCTGTATCCGTAACTGTAACCGTAACCGTAACGTCAATTAAATAAATCACACGGCATCAGTATTTGTATATCTACTCGTACGTATCTCTCTTAAGTATGTAACTATCCCATCTCAAGCCTACAGCTCTTTAATATCAATAAAGCAATGTTGATACTGATATATTAGCACATACTCGTACATACTAACATGCATACATATATACAAACATAAATACATACATGTATACATGCTCAAAAAATCAACAAAAACAAAAGAAAATTGAACCAATTAATATTACGCATACGACCCATATTACGCATACGCAGCATGGTGCGAAACTAAAATCAAATCAAATCAAATCAAATCATATCAGGTCAGGGCATGCAGGATGCAACTAGAATGCGAGAGCTTATCTAACGGTTTGCATTCGATACCATTGCCGATTCCAGCTGCATTCTCATCGCTGCGCATGCTCCTTCACACATTTCCCGACTGTGGTATGTATAATGCTTAAATACGATCTATAAGTACATACATGTACTATATTTCTGTATGTGTATGTGTTAATGTGAATGTGTATGTGTATGTGAATGCGTATGTACATATGTATGTATGTGTATATGTTTGCGTATGCGTATATACATATATCGTTGTAAAACTAACATTAACATTAACTCGTATCTATTATCAAATATAAATTATCGAATACTAAATACCCGTATCTAACTAATCAGTAACTGTAACTTTAATTGTACTGTGCATTGTAATTTTTACGTTTAAACAGAAATTCGTGTCTTAAGTTAAAATTAGATATATTTTTATAATTTGTTGTAATTTGATAATGATTATCAATATACATATGTGCATACTCGTTATTGAATAAATGTACTCGTTTTATTATTTTTTTTTTGGATTTTCAATGGTCTATGCGTAACGCAAGCAATTATAACTATCGATAGCTATCGATTACTGTGCGTGCATACACACACTATCATATATATACCGTATAAATATTACATAAATACCTACTCGTATATATACTCGTACTTGTACTCGTAACTCAATATACATGAATTCCCATACATATAATATGTATATATATATATATATAATATAAATATATACCATATAAATATATCAATATGTATGTTGTATGCTTAATCGAATATAATATGTATGTATATTTATATATATATATATTTATCTAAATGAACAAAATAACAATAACTATAATTATTACTCATAATACCAAAAAGTAGTTGTCGTTGTTGATGTTGTTGAAAATGTGCAATTTTTAATTGATTGAAAGCAAAAAATATGTGAAGAATTTTTAATCGAAAGAAATGCCAAACTGAAGCTGAAACAAAGAGAAAATAAATATTAACATAATTAAGTTATATCGAAAGCATAAAGCTATATAAACAGTTCAATCTGTACTCTTTTTGTATGCTACCACTGCCCACATGTGGCTGGTATTTTTGCAATGAAATCGCTTTGTTTTTGAAAACCAACCAAACCAGAACCAAAACCAAAACCGAACCAAACCATAAACAGAACCCAACACCATCACAATTAATCAAGGAAAACACCCAAAAGATCCTTAGACACCCACCAAATAAAAACTCTGTTTTTCTCTGTATCTCTCTCTTTCTATCCCTCTATTTCTCCCAATCTCATCTCTCTTTTTCTATCTCTTTCGTCTCGTCTCACAACGCTAATTTCAATGTTTTTCTGTGTGTCTGTGCGTGTGTATGTGAGTGTGTGTGCGTGTCTGAGTGTCAATTATTTGTATTAAATTTGGTTAACTAAACAAAAGAAAAACAAAAGAATCATAAATATATATATACAATATATAAACTTAACTACCAAAGCAAACGGACAGGCAGCATATATGTTGGCAATCGAGCAATTTAAACCCCCAAAAAAAATCCTCATATAGTTCCGTAGAGTCAGCAGCTGATCAAAAAATCAAATGAATGAGAGAATCTCAATAATATCAGCAAAGAAGGTGTGAAACTGCACTCAAATACCAGAGATTTGAGTTGAATAGTTTCAAAATGTTCTTTTATTATTTTTATTTTGAAATTTCGATAAGTCCAAAAAAAAAAAAGGAAATAAGAGAAATTTGTACTGTATGCCAAAAAAAAACCAAACAAAAATGCAAATCAAACAATTTACTAACACACCAATACTAATGCCAAAACCAATACTAATACCAATACCAGTACCAATACCAATACTAATAACAATATATTATGCAGCATATAATGCTTATACTGTAACTATCCTGTCTTTACCTAAATGCTAGTCACAGTATCAAATACACCTTACACTGGGCAACCCTTTAACTTTAAATAAATACACACACACACACACACATATCTATATATACACGCACACGTGCATAATTGTATTCTAGTATCTATGTATTGTATTGTAAATATATGTATCTTGAGCTAATCACATACGATACTCGTAATAAATACTTATATTAATGCAATCTAATCGTATAATTATGTTTCAACTGAGTGTTTTTTTTTTTGTCGTTCATCGTTTTTGATTTTCGATTTCTAATATCCGCAACTGGCGAATCTGCATAATCTGCATAATCCGCTCCGAAATGGCGATGTCCTTGCTTTTTGTTGTATGGCATCAGAAAGGAGCATGAAATGCTTTCGTCTTTGTGTGCCGCTTATACTCATTCTCTGTACTTCTACTCATACCCGTATTCGTATTTGTATTTGTACTCGTACTCGTACTCATACTCGTTTTCGTATTCGTAGTCACTAAGCAAATTGTCTCAGAGCATACAATTATAGCACAATAAATACTAGTATATACTCCAATTCGTACTTGTAAATTGTAAACACACACACACACACTCACTCACACACACAATTACACACTGCACGAATATGTTTGTATATGTAAATCACGTAATTCTTGCCGAACCTCATCTCCATAAATTTAGTTCTCTAAATTACTTATCAAATATACTTTGATTTCCTTTATTGGAGACACTTTTCTTAATAATTTTTGCTACTAAAACTTTGGATTTTCTTCCTTTTTTATATATATTTTATTTTTCTGCACTTTTAAGACTTACATATATTTAATTATCGCATGAGTTCTGTGTAACGCAATCTCCCAAGAATCAGAGGACGTTATCTACTTTTGGGGGATGCCAATGAAAATGTATTTCTATTTCTACAAATTCGATTTTGTTGTTGGCCACAGTTGACACGTTAACTGACTGGTGTCATTTATCCTGGTACCGGAAATGTTACCAAAAATAATGCTTCGATGAACATGAACACTTGTATTATTTCCCAGGGCTGAGCGCGATCGCCTCATATGTAAATAGTCTCAGCTGATTAAGTATTAATGCCAGCAACACTAGTTAAAAGTAATACTAGAGACACACATATATATATCAAATATATATGTATATATAGTTTTAATAAACATATGAACATACATACTATATATGAACATACATACATATATTGTATTGTAAATGGTTTGCATAAATACGCATAAGAAAGAAGCAAGTGCTTGCGCCCTACTACTGCTCATCCAAGTTTGTTGCTCGATAATCTCTGTCTCTATTTATATTTACTACACACACACACATACACCCACACACACATACACCCACACACACATACACCCACACACACAAACATGCACCCCGACACAAAGAAAAGTTAATATACTTATAATATTGTAATTATTTAAGTTTTCTGTTCAGCGATTTCCTATCAAGTTGCAATTTTCATTTCAGTATTGAAGTTTTTAGATAAGGCAAACAAAAAAAAAAAAAATGAATAAAGTCAAAGGCAATGACCTGTAGCATTTGTGAGGGTGCGAGGCTGCTGCTTGTTTATTGCCACAAGAAATCGCTGCTAGCCACTTGCCACTTGCCTCTTTTTGCTTGCGGCTCCAATTTATTATTGAATTGCTGCAAGAGCTCTTATACGCATCCTAATGAGGCGTAAGTGGCAAGCACCATGGCAGCAATAGCACCAGCACCATCAGCCATAATAATAATACTCGTAACAGGGGCAGCAGCATCATGTATGACGCTTAAGGCACACACAGGACATTCGGCTAAGCCAGCGAGCCGTATTGTAACAAAGCTTATTTTTATTGCCCAAATATATTGCCAATGTTGTTCTAATAGCAGAAACGAGCTCCGAGTCTCTCAGCCAGCCAGTTATTGGCCTCACTGCAGTAAGCAGTAAGCAGTAAGTAGTAAGTAGTAGTCGGTATCAAGCAGTAAGTAGAAGCGGTAGCTCTGTTTCCTAGTTTCGCTGAATGTGGCGGGCATAAAATTCATTGTTATGGCTACTGGGCATAAGTCAGTCTCAGTCAGTCAGTCGCACGGTCATTGCAGTCAGTCGGGGAGAAGCCATTTTGCTAATCAACCCGGAAGCGTAAGTCAGCCAGTCAGCCAGTCAGTTAGTCAGTCAGTCGAGTCATACAAGGAAAGTGAGTGTAGCTCTAGGTATGGGAATTTAGACCTGAGGACTTCAGACTTCAACTCATTTCAGTGGGTTGCCTTTGCATTGCTTTGCGCGCTTAATTTGGTTTTGTTATTTAGCCAATGTACGCATTTTATTTTCTTCGTTTTAGTTGTGTCTTTTTTTCTGTTATGTTTTTGATTGCTGGAAGACGCTGTCAAAGATCATCCTTCTCGTTCTCATACAGTGCGCCCTCGAATGTGCTTACAATGACAAACAAAAACCGAAACCCAAACAAAGAACAATAAAAACGCTTCACATAAATTAATATCCAAAACATTTCAATTATTCAAAGTAATATAGCAAATCTGAACCCATTTCTCACCTTTCACAAAAAAAAACAAATCAAAATGAAATCAATTCTCCAAAAATTGTAAATGAAATATGTGTCAAAAATGTAAACTGACTCTCACCAAAAACCCACACAACAAAACAATCAAAATCGAATCACCTAATTAAATAAAAATAAAACAAAAATAAAAAATAAAAAAGAACAACAACAGCAACAGAAGTAAACACGTTAAGAACAAAAGAAAACAACAAGAGCAATATGTTGAACATGCAATACAATAGCTAGAAAATAATAATACTTATTACTAGCATACCACTCAAAAACAAATACTAAATATACCGCACACAGCTAAACTTAGTTCACTTACAACTAAGCACACTCACAATGCCTTCCCAGATACTCGCATCCCTCTCCCTTTCCCGGTTCTTTTGCCAGAGTTGTAAAAGTTTTTAATTGAAATTCAATTTTGCCTCGTTTTTCATATGCCCGACTCCAAAATAAAAGTCTCTTATCCCTCCCTCTCTCTATCTCTCTATCATTCCCTTTCTCTCTTATTCACTCACTATAACTGTGTCTCACACTCTCACATGACACTCGCTAAGTGCGCTCACTCGTTAGCTGATCATGGTCACGTACTTACTCTCTCACTCACTCTCACTACTCACCACTCACTCGCCAATCGCCACTCGTTACTCGTCACTCGCCACTCGTTACTCTCTCTCTATCTCTCACACACACACTGTGGAATGGCCAAGTAATACACGCTCTCGACGTTCAGTTAAATCAAATACAAATACAAAACAAAAAACATAATATGAATATACATAGCGGATGCGACGCTCACAACGTACTCGTTTAGATCACAACAACAACAACAACTAATTCTCTTTTTTATTATACTCGTAAGTTTGTGTCACGTCACTCGAACACTTTTTACTTATCAAACTAAAAGAACAGAAATAACAACAAAAAGAAAGAACAAAAAACATTAATAAACAGAAAGGTTAAAATAAATTAAACCTCATTATAATTAACTATATATATACAATATTTTGATAAAGAATTTTAAAAACTAAACAACAAATTTGATATAAACTTACTCTCTCAATCACTCACTCAATCACCAACTGTCACAGTATCTTTATCTATCTATCACGCAGTCACTAAATCACGCAATCACTGACTCTCACCCAAGCTAAGCCAAAGTTAAAGCCAATGCCAAAACCATGGTTAATACCAAGTTCAAGAATAAAACTAATCCAAGATACCAAAATCCAAAAATACTCGTATACCACATACCAAAACTATAAAAATACCAAAAACAAACCGTTAACTTACCAAGCCAAATAAAGCAATTATACACCATAAATGATCGATTTCCGCCTTTCTATGTATTATTATACTTATGTATGTATCTATATGTATTTATCGCCAATTTTTTACCTATAATACTCGTATTACCAAACGAATACCAAATACATATTAAAAGTATTCCCCATATAAAATGCTGAACACCAACCAAATATAGCAACACTAAAGTCAAGCTAACCAAACCAAAAAAAAAAACTCCAAACAAGACCGAACACACAGATAATGATCAGAAATCGATATCGATACCGATATCAATGCCACTAACGATACCAATATGTGTATTTGTACCTCAACAACAAGGACAACAACAAAAACAACAAGACACCAATATTTCCAACATACATAGCTATATTGACCATTTGAAATTTGTAAATATTGAATGTGGCTTTCATTTAATGTTCCGAATTCGTCGAAAACTCCATAGAAGCTAATTAAATAAAAAGGAGAAAATACCAAAATACTAGTTACTTTCACCATTAATTACAGCAGATAACGAAACGATAACGATGCTTGAAGAACAAATAAAAATGCTAATATAGTACACAGAAAAAAAAATGCCATTCTAAAATCAAGCCTAAAATACTTGATTTAAGCCCGCATATTTTAAGTATGTATTCAGGATTAATCTGAATAATCAAGCCTGTATCGGGATTAAAATGGGAAAATACACATTTGCTGAGCGCGAGAGAAAATTCTCTCTCGGCCTCTCTCATTTCAACCGGTCCCGTGGCTCAATGGTTAGAGTCGTCGACTCTGGTTTGAAAAAAATCTGGGTTCGATTCCCCCCCGTCAATTAAAAAAAAAAATAAAATAATGTTAATGAAACAAATTTAAAAAAAATATCTATAAAAAAAAAATGGTGAAAAAAAATTAAAAAACGTTAAAAAAAAATCTTAAAAAAGAATATTAAAAAAAAAAATTAAAAAACGTTAAAAAAAAACCTTAAAGAAAATATTAAAAAAAAGAAAAATGTTTAAAAAAAAACATTTAAAAAAAAAATCTAAAAAAAAAATTTAAAAAAAAGTTTAAATGTAACGAAAAGCATTAAAATTAATATTTTTTTTTTAGCCTGAATTTAAGAATTTCAGGATTGAATTCGGGATTGAAAAAATCAAGTATTTCATACTTGGTTTAAGAAAATCCGAGATTACCCCACTTCTGACATCGTTTCGGATTGATTTCGGGCTAAATATCCCGGATTTTTTTTTCTGTGTATATATATATAACATTAATTATTTTTATGAGCTAGTATCTTATATACGTTATAGTTCAAACTGTGCAGGTCACTGCGTGAGACAGATCCTTTCAGAAATGTATGGGATCTGTTTATAACGCATCGACCTGCAGGCAATCTGAGTAAATGATTTGTAGCAAACCAAAAAAAAAAAAAGCACTTATGCTAAGCCCTTAGCCAAGGAAGAGACTTTGGAGTCGTTTTCGAACCGAGCTGCTGCCTACTCGTATAACCGTATATCTATTTATCCATCTATCTCTACAAATATATATGTATATGTCTATCTATTTGTCTCTAACTTGTATTGTGTTGAATTTTTTTAAAATAACGTACCAAATTTACACTTTACTTCAAATCTGTTCGTACATTTTTCTCCATTTAATTCAAATTCATCTAGTTGTTCACTCCATTTACTATCTACTATAAGTATAATATATATATATATATATGTTTTTCATTTCAAAATGTTATTTTCTGTGTACAACACTTTCACGCTCACTCTCACTTACTCTCACTCACTCACTCACTCACTCTATCTCTCTCAAATCTCTTATCTCTCGCAATTTTCTCGCAATTACATGCACAGCTTTCAGCTGTCGCACACATTTTTTTATTGTTCACTATACCACAACCACCACTTATACAACCACCCACAACTCACCACGCTCACAAGCCAACTCACCACGATAACGATCACGATCACAATCACGATCGCGAATCTTCGTTCACCGTTCACTGATCACTGATCACTGATCACCGTTCACCATTCACTGGGTTAGACTTTGATCACTTTGAAGCAACTTGAATACAAAATTCACCACCGCTCAGCTCACAATTCACCTCAGCTACAAACTAGCAAAGCCCAAAATTTGTTTTGTAACACTCTGACGACCACATATCACTTATTCACCAACAAGCAACATGCAACATGCAACAACTTAAAACTAAAACTTACCTCAAAACAAAACCAAACAAATCCAAACCAAAGAAAACCACCAACCACCATAACCAATTTGCGCATTCAATTTGAAGGAATTGATAAGCCATTATCGAAATTTCATGGGTGTGACCAGACCGTTTCACAAGACGATTTATTCATTTCGTTTATTCGTTGTTATTCGTTGATCTATTTTAACCCTTTTCATAGTCAGCCGAAAGTAAAAAGAAAGTGAATCCATTTAATAAAATATCGATTAAGTGGTCATCGTTACGAACAAATTCAAATTCTAATTCTAGTTCAAATTCAAATTCGATCTCGATTCTCAATAATTCAAGTTCAAATACTTGTACGAATTGTGACAGCTCCAATTGGTTTTCAGCCCATTAATAAGGCGGCCTATCTGAAGTGCAGCAATATTGGCAATCGATATCGATAACTCGCCAACTAATTCATCCTCAACTCAACCCTCAACGTCATTAAGAACTCACCTCACTCACTTCAGTGGCCGCCCATCATTCTCGTCAATACTTAAATTTGCGTTCCCAGCAGTTATAATCAATTGCTAGTCAACATATTCGTATTCGTTTCACACTCCACACCAAAATTGTACTATCGTTTCCGTTTTATTTTCCTTCTTATTTTCTTTTTTAATTTTTGTAATGGCAAAAAAAGAAAACGCCAGGCCTTATCGTATCAAATTGCTGTGACACCTTACTATACTTAAAAATTATTTTTAATTGGAAATCAATTCGAAAGCTCAGAATTGCAAATTGTATTTATTTCATATCAATCAAGTAAAATTCTCGGGCACATGAATGCGCCCAAATTAAACAGTCGCAAAAAACACTCGCTCAACTTTGATAATCGTTATTCTGTAACGATCAGCGATCAACGATAATTATCGCATTTGGCCAGGTCCTGTTCAGAGTGGGCGCGGTTCCTGTGCCCGATTGGGCCCAATGTGTCCCAGCTCAGATCAGCAATATAAAATATATTTTACAAGTACATATATGAAAACTGTACGTAAAGCGAAAATTCTTTCTCTATTTGTTAATATGTAAGTCAGTTAATTAATTGTAAGGCAAATCGTAAAAGAAAACCAATTGTTGATTAACATATAAAACAAATACAAAGAAAAGATAAGAAAAATAAAGTAACCCTGCCATATAAGTAAATGTACATACTTATAATACTTATATAAAGCACATGAAAAACAACCAATTAATTATGAAAGACAGACATTCTTAGAAAATTTGTATTACAGTTTTGCCTTGAAACTCTTTTCAATTTATGCCCCCACCTCATTCTGATCCTCCTCTGCCAATACGCTTAATAATAATGTTCTCTCTCTTCGCATACGCACGAACAACCAACAAAACCAACGACAACATTATCTTCCACACATTATCTTCCTGAAACGCGATAACACGACCCTCGATAACCGATAACTGTTAACTGATACATGCAACTGGCGATACAGGTGTCTCATGTCAAAATCGATTCACCTGTTTTTCGCCTGCACACAAACGCAACGGTTATTTTACTGATAACATTCTCGATTGCTGTGACAACGCGGCAGTACGTAGGAAATCCCATAGACTGTGTACACACAAGGTGAGATATCATAAATATGTATATACGAGTACTCATTTACTCGTACTAACTTGTTAATAATAATAATAATAATAATAATAATAAATATTCCGAATTATCCTTTAAACTTTATATCCACACTATCCATATTATTCACATTGTGCTTTTGATTTTGAATGGATATTCGGAATAGATTTGATATTTAATTAACATACTAACATATCGAACTCATTTTTCCCGCAGAGACATTCCCGAAGATGTTCTCAACACATATTGTTGGATACACTCAACGTATACAGTTGTGGATGCGTTCATGAAAAAACAAGGTTCCGAGGTGCCTTTTCCTGGAATTCACAATTCACAGGGGCGTGGCCCTCTAACAATAAAGCACACAAAATATTATCAATGGGTAGCGTTTACACTATTTTTTCAGGTAAGTTCACAATATCTATTAAATCATATCTGCTGTGAATGCAAGCGTGCGCTGGTGAACTTTCAAAAGCTGCCCCAGCATCCTGAATGGTGTTGTATCTGGGAAAGCTATGAAAGCTCGAAAGCTTTTTGCAAGAGAATTATCATGTGCTACAACTAAACAAAAGCTTTGCAACAACACCCTTGCAAGCTCTGAAAGCTTTTAAGCTTTTGACACTATTGGTGTCCATAATAAAAGAGCTTTTATAAGCTTTTAAACTCTTTCACATACCTTCAAAATAATTTAAAAATTTTATCAGAAAAACTTACTTGAGCAAATTTTTATATCTATAATTGCATTTAATAAATAAATTGGAAATAAAATTTAAGTTAACATTGCACGACTAATGTTCGGATGAATTCGATATACATCATTCAAGGATATAAATTTATAAAGAGTTTGTGTTAGGATGGTATATGAAACTCTTAAGGTAACTAAATGCATTCAATTCTCCTCCATCTGAATGATGGATCCCAAGACCTATCCTAACCAGGAATTAGTCGATATCGAACGACCCCAACATCTGTTTTGGCGATTGATACTCGCCGTTCATATCCCCCGTTTTTTGGGTGCAATACATGCAGCTGTCTGTAAGCAGGTGTATAGGGTAAGGGTAAGGGGAATGGGGGCACGTCTAGCCAGGCACATGGATATCAATTCGCTTGGGAATCTCTTGCTGTCGCTTCACTTTGCTTGTGTTGCCCTTTGTTTTTAAACGGCGCCAAAAGCTCCCCCCAATCTCACAAATATCGTTGTTGATAATGTTGATGATTATGGATTAATGCGGCGTAGACATAAGTAGATGTAGATGCAGACGAATCGATTACTCCCTGCTTGATGTGTTTTTTGTGCCCAAACCAAGTCCAGTCCTCAGTCCCCTAAGACTTTGTACCCATTGCGTAGCAGCCGGAAAAGCGAAGCAATAACTGCGCAACTATTTTTGGAGCAGCCGCCACAAAACTTATCAATGCTGTTTCTCTAACTGCAAGCAGCGTACCACTTCCCCCTTGCCCCTTACCTCTTGTCACAACTCCACAGCTCACTCGCTCCAGTGCGGGATATTATTATATTTGTATGTCTGGGCTATTTTTGGTAAAAAAAAATAGAACGGGGAATGCAACCGCTTGACCCCGTTTAAACTTTACCGATGGGGCACACAGGCAAATGGGGAGGAGAAGGTGGGGAAGGGTGGGTGGCATCCCTGGGAGGCTTAGTTAATTGCTTGGATCGATCTTTCTTAGGGGCAACGTTAATCTGAGCGTCTTTTATCAATTTGATCCACACTCTGTCAGATGATATTCGTATTAATTTATTAACGCAGCCTGAACGTAACTTGTGGATAGGGCAAGGCGGGAACGAAGGCGCCAAGAAGAAAAGAAAAGATTGAGACAATAACAGAAAAAGTTCATTTAATTTACGAGGAATTTTGTGTGCGGCCGCGTATCTAACACACCTCTCTGGGGAATACCCATCTAGCATGTCGTTAAATTATAATATCCTATTTAACAAATCATATTTCTTCTTGATCGCAACAACAACTGACGCAACCATTTGACATCTCGACCGGATCGGATCGAATCAAAGCGTCCGTGAACCATAAAATCCGCGTGTGCGGTTTTTCTTTTTATTTCGTTTTCATTTTTATGCTCAATCTTTAGTGGGTGTTGATCATTAAATGGAAAATATCCATTACATTACTCAAAGAGACTCAAGAGCTGGGGGTGTCCAAAAGATGGCCCCAGGTATCCGGCAGATTGTTCAGTTTCAAGTAATGATCTTGTTTTTGTAAACACAGATTCCAAGCCATCCTCTGAAATAAAACTATGCAACTGATATTAATAGATATTTAGAGCAAGTGTCTACAGGTTCAAGACCGTTAAAGACCTAAACGATTACTTACGAGTATTTCTTATTTTGAGTTATTCTTTCTTCTTTCAATAGTAATATGTTGTTTTTTATCAAGCAACTTACAAAATTTATCAGATACGTACGTGGAATCATATTTTTATACCCTGTGGCCATTAAAAATGGTTTTCTGAAATGTATGTAGCCGACAAAACGAGGCGTGGCTGCCATCACAAGGTATATACTATACATTTTTGTTGTTCAATATCAACAGCCGGGTCGAGAGTTAGAGACTTAAAATTTGATATGTAGGTTTATGGATCCCATACGCGGATTTCATTTTAAATTTGTATGCGACCACTATATGAAAGAGTTTCCATAAGAACGATCAGTCAAAAATCAAACATCAGAATGAAAACCTATTTTGTTTTCTAAGATATCTCAACCAATCAGTCAAAATATGCATCTAGTACATAAAGCATAGTGTACAAATGTTAGTTGTTTCTTGAGAAACATATATCAACCAAACTCACAGATTGGGAAGCGAGTCGGGGGTAGGCGAGCGAAACGAGCAGGAGCGGATCCCCCTTGTTTCTTGTAATGTCCTAAGTTTTAATTGACTAAAACCTTTAATTAAAAGAATTTCGTTTATACTTGCAAATATTTCAATATGACATCATCGATTTGAATATACATGATTCTTTTTTAGTGTAGAACTATAATTATGTTAACTTTTGCAGATTTTAGCATTTCTAACATTTAATTTGTTCCTTGCTATACGAATCACATGTTTGTTATTAAAATATAAGGTTTTTTTAATGTTCTGATTAGGTTTTTTTTATTTTATGGTCATAAGAATGTTGTGCTAACGATCCTAGCTCTCTGGCAAAAGTGATCAATCAATAAAACTAAGAAATTGTAGTTTTTCGAGTCCCATTATTACTGTTGTTGCTTGGATTTGCTGACAACTCCAAGGTTATTTGGGCAACATAATGAATTGACAATGGGCAAATTTGGCGACTAGTTCACTTCACTTCCTAAAGCATTGGACATTAGGAATAATGCATTAAAACATTTGGCGCAGGGCCCAGAGAACAAAGTGTTATGCATTTTACAATCCGCATTGGTCTATGGTATATTGTACATTAAGGAGCCGGGACTTTTCCGGCGCAGACGGCGCGCCGCCTGCAACTGCACTAAAAGCCTGGGACGGAGACAAGACTAAGACGAAGGCTGAATCTGGCCGGGAAGAAATTTGTCTTAATGGCCGAATTATGCAAAGAAATCTTCTTTTGTCTTAGGCAGGCAACTCACGTAAACCCAAACCAATTGAATTTTAATGGGCACATCCGGTGGATGGGGATACCCATCCACAGACCCCAGTCGAATCTTTTACACCATTCACCATTCATAATACTCGCTTATTGTTCCTGCAGTATGCGAGAGATGGGGAGATAGGGAGAAGGGGCGGAAGGGAGATGGGCGATGCGGCAGCTGTCCATCATGGCGACATTTTGTGTTGCGACAAATGACAACTTAATCAAATCGCCAATGGATGTCGGACAGTTTTTATTTCCATAACTCCCCAAGTAGTGCGGCTAGCAACTGAAAACTGGCAGATGGAAAATAGGAAATAGGAAATGGGAACTCTCGAATGGCAACTGTCAGCTGGCAGACCTTATTGATATGCTCCACATGGTGTCTGGGTGCAAAAATCAAAACACGCATAAATTCTATGCCCATATATCCTGTGTCGTCGCATGTCCCCATGTATTGTGTCCTGTGTCCCGTGTCCTGTGTCCTGCGAAGCCTTTGTCTGGCTGATTGCAGCAATAATGAGCGGAAATCGCACAAGCAACAAGGAGACAAGTAGACAAACAGCTGGACAACAATGCAAGGAAACTTTGCGTCACGTATTCCCTATTTCATTCCCTCGTCTTCAATCTCCTCTCATCTCCTCTCTATTCTCTCTATCTCTATTTGCATTCAGTCCTTTGACTTTGGCTATGGGGCTTTTTTGTTGATATCTGTGCATGGCATTCTGTTGATAGTTGCGGACGTCTCGTGAGTACGCGAAATAAATATGAGCATCATGTAAATAGTTTGAACCAAGCACATTGAGTCCACACTGATACTCATTGAGTCGAAATGATAGTATTGTTTGAAGCTAAATTAAAATATTAATGATTAATTTTTATATAAATTAAATGAAGAAATAAAACGTTAAGCAATGGCGAAAATTATATATATTTTGTAAAGCTAATACCAAATTACAGTGCTTTACAGCCTTAGCATCGAACGCCTTCAGGCGGTTGGTTTTTAGTCAATAAATAATCGTGTAAAAAAACCTCTTTACGAAGTAAAAGTCTAGTGACGATAACATTTTCATGCCGCAAAATTTCTGATATCCAATTTTGTAAGGAACAATATTAAATGTAGCACATAAATTATTTAAAAAAAAGTTTGGCGAGAAAATCTCAAAATACCTTTCCAACAACATATAGAACATATCTGTAGCTTGTATCGTTTGGAAGCTGTGGTGGTGTCAATTAAGCCGCTTTTAGCGATTTCCCGCTAAGCTAGCGATTTTCCGAAAAAGTCGTTGAACAAAATTTTCCACATTTATGATCGGGAACTGACTTTTCATCTCATTTTCGGAAGGCGACTAAATATTTAATATTTAACTATCTATCAAAAAATAAAAAATTTAAAAAATTTCATTGGCAGTGAGCAGAAAATAAATCAAAATACAATTTATACACATCGTGGTATTTTTTTATAAATCAGTTGATTTTTAAAATGTATATGGGCATTTCCAGAAAAAGGTCCACCACGACGAAAAACGTAAAATTGATTAAAAACTCACATCTTGTGAAATTTTTTTCCAAAAATGTATTCAAGTTATTTATTTTATCAATATACGCTAGAAAAAATTCAATAGGATGAACATATAGATTCTACATTGGAATAAATTCACTTTTTCCATATTTTTGCCTATTTTCTTAAAAATTGATTTTCAAAATGGACCGTTTGTATTTTAACGATTACACTAAGTCAGAAAGTAAGATTGTAACATAAAAGATTTTAATATATAGAAATATATTAAAAGTTTAATTTAAAACAAGTTCTAAGAGCTATATATCGGAATATAGAATACAATTTGATGAACAAACTCTTGGAAAAACTAGGTGGAAATCTTGTCACGTTCGCGATGTCACGTTACAAATTACTAAGAAAACTTGTAAAATATATAAAACGGTAGTTACATATCAAAATTATTTCTAAAATGGAAAACTACATTATTTTATTATGGTTTAAGAGTATTTTCTTCCAAATTACTCGCCACATTTCGCAGAGTTTCGCATTTGTCAAGATGAAGTCAAAAATGACTTCCATTTTTCGTCGCGTTCGCGATGCATTGTTTTCTATAAATAAATAAAAAACGACCAGTCTTCAAAGATTGTCTTTTATCATAAAAATAGAGTTGATAAAATGCATTAAACACGTGAAAAAACATTTTTGAAAATGTAAATTTTTGCCATTTTTTTTTTCATTTAAAGTCGTACGAATGTCGAGTTCGCGATCCTGGAAATACCCATATGTGGATAAGTAGATTCAAAAACTGGGTATAATACTTAGGATCATAGAATAGAAATTAAGATGATCAAACTCAAAGTACATATATTGTTGCTTATTGACAAGTTCGATATAATACTTATAATTTAATTTTATAAAATAATATAATAATTTGTAATGTATTTAGTTGAAATGTTTAGAACGTTTATTATCAATTAGTCTCGCCCCACTGTGCCTGTAAAGGCTCCGCGAGCCCCTCGGCATTTTGTTAGGCGGTCTGCCAATCGCCATGGTACTGGAACTGTCCATTGTTCGGTGCGTGTGTGTTTGTGTTTGTGTTTGTGATGTGGTGTGGTGTGGTGTGGTGTGGTGTGGTGTGGTGAGTGGCAAGTATGCTCTTCTGGGCTGTTGGGCTGCTGGCCACAGATTGTTGCAACAGTCACAACTACAACCATGGGTGTTGAGTATATCGAACGTTGTCGTCAGTTCATTGTTGTTTACAGCCAACAGCCAACAGCCAACATATACAACAAGCAACAGTGCGCTCACTCACACACACATACAAGCATAATCAGGCACAAGAAACAGCCGACCGCCAAATGCAACATACAAAAGCATTGAGACAGAGACATCAGCAAGCCGGAAGTGTTGTGAATGTGGCTCGCGAGCGAGATGGTCAGATGGAGAGAGAAAGAGAGAGCGCGAGAATAAATAGATGGTGAGAGACAGTGAGATAAATAGATAGATAGAGATAGAGGAACAACTAGGGACAGAGAGAGCAAGCGAGAGCGAGCGAGCGAGCAGGAGAGAGAGAGAGAGAGACAGCTGGCAAGGGAAATGTTGACAGAGATCTGTCGGAGAGAGCGAGTTTTTGGCCAGCAGCAGCAGCAGCAGTAGCAGACCTGGCCGGGCCAACGTTGGGGCCATTTCCGCAGTGTCTTTTAGGTTGGCGAGGCGAACGCGCGCGCGTTTTTCCTGCTGTGATCTCGAGCCAACAACTAAACAGCCCCAAAGCCAAAGCCAACAGGCGACAGTCGAACAACGGATTCATCGGGAAGCGAGTATCGAAAGTCGAAAGTCGAAAGTGGAAACTGGAAAGTCGGGAACAGCCAGACGCGACGGCAATTCTTTTTAGTTTCTTACATATTTTTTTAATTTTTGTTTTGTAATCGACGTCCTCGGGTTTCGAGTACCGCTCAGTGTGTATTTTCGGTTATTGGCCAGTGAATGAACATCATTTTTTTTTGTGGTTGTGATTGTTGTTGTTGTTGTTGTTAAATAAATGTGTCCTGCTGAGCAGTGCGATCCAAAAAATGTGAAGAAGTCCTTCGACACGTGATGCAGCCGTCCGCAGGCCTCGTGTCCGCCCGCGCCCGCAACGCGAGAGACGAATGCGAATGCGATCGCATGAATTCGAATTATTCTTGGGTTATATTCTCGTTTCTCATTTTGACGATCTGTTTGATATTTTCACAAAAGTCTCGGCAATTGCTCACTGAATACGAATACGAACACGAATATGAATATGAATACTGTACTCGTATCTGTGTCTGTAGTCGCAGTCGTAATCGTTTGATATGCCCACCGCTCTGGCCAACGCTCCATCATAATTAACTCTACAAAGTAAATAAACGAACTGGCCAAATGGACCTGGCCATGTGTTTATGATGCGAGGTGGTCGTGGCAACAGTTTCACATTCACATTCACATTCACAATCCACAAGTCCAAAATTTCACATGGCTTTTGTTTTTATTTTTGCAATATTTTTTTTTATGCGGTGCACATGATGTGATGATGCCAGGAAAAGAAAAGACAAGAGAGAAGAGAAGTGATGAAAGGAAAGGAGAAGAGAACTACATTACTTGGTGTTCAATCACCCACGGCTATCCGCCTACAAACGACCACGCCCACCTCATTCAATACATTCGCAAAACAGAACATTTTTGCCTTTGGCAGATCTCAGTGATTGTCGAAACGTTTTTACGTGCACAAATTTCCATTTTTCATTTTCATTTTATTTTTATATTCTATACAGGCGACTTCGACGTCGGCGTCGAAGTCGGCGTCAGCGTCAGCGTCAGCGTCAGCGTCGTCGTCGACGTAGCTGTTGTTGTTGTTGTTGGTGTTGTTTCTGCTCTCGATCTTGTTGTAGTTTTTGTTGTTTAATATCATTCACACTTAGTTTAGAATGATAAATTAGGTTCGAGTCTCTTGTTTGGAAAAGCGTTCAATGTGTTTTAATACTCAACTCATTTGTTTTGGGAAGTTGCCCCCCGCTGGAGGGAAGTTTTCATAAACTGAAACAAACAATTTCGTACATCCCGTTCCGAATGAATTAATTATGGATAATAAGAAGTGGCATATGTACATATGTACATACATACATACATATCCGCATTTGAAAGAGTAATGATCTACATTTACCAATAATGTAGATATCTTCATGCACCAAATGCCTCATGAACTACTGTTTTTCGAAAATCAAGTGAAGACATTCAATCATTCTGGGATTTCATTTTATTTAAGCACATGAACTCAACTCCCTGATTGTTCAATAAGTATTTACACATTCGTTTTCGATATATTGTGGAAATCAATTTAATTTAACATAATGTAAAATCTTCACTGATACAGAAGTCCTTCCCATTACTTTATTTTTGTGTAACTTCATAAAACTTCACAATACCACTAATTGATTTCAGTAGATTTGACCAAACTTTTGATCTATTCTTCATTTTCTTCAGATCGACATGCTCGTGTATACTTATATAAATATACACTCATATAGTATTTGGGCATATGGGCATATGGTATTCTTTAAGAACTTAATCTTATCAACCTCAAACTGTCTACGCGTCTTTGGCTTTCATATTTTTATTTCCACGTCCCCAAAATTATTTCAAAATCGTGTTGTTTTTTTTTTTTTTTTGTATACGAGTATATTTTATTTTTTTATCGAATGCCACGCAACCGCAAGCACAAAATGTCTGACAACAGGAGCTTACGTCCAAAAACCCCATGACAAATCCATATCATTTAACAGATTGACTTTATAGCGAATATTTTTAATAACTAAGGATACAAAGAGAGATTTACAGGGTGGCCATCACTTCGCTTGAATTTCACTTAAATTTGTAAGAAACTTAATTGAAATTCAAGCGAAAGCGATTTCTGTGGCACCCCTGTTAATTGTAACTTTTAGACCTCAATTTGGTTTTAACGATTAGAAGGAATAAGTTAATCCTTTTCCTAATATTATATGTAAGAAAAAAATTCGCTTTAATTGCATATCAATATTACATGGGATAATTTTCAATCTTTCAATGTAACTTCGATAATTGAATAAGTATCTTTAAATAAGATTTGTATATTTATATGAATATTGTATTCATTCATTCGCATTCATTTTCGTAATCGCTGATGATCAAGCAAATCTTTAGCTTCTCTGCTTATTTTTCTTGTGATTTCTCATTACTCATTGCTCACATTTGTCAGGCGGCGAGGAAAACCCAATTAGTCATCAGGGTAGATGCCGAGCTCTGGGATTCCTATTTGATAGCTGCTCTTCTTCTTCTTCTTGTTGTTGCTGTTGTTGTTCATATTTTGTTGTCTTCCGCACAATTTGAAATCATAATTATAGATGCGTGTATTTAAATTTAGACTCGCATTGTTAGCGCCTCACATTTGAGCAAAGCAAAGGGAATGGAAAGTGAAAATTGAAAAGTGGAACAAGCACAATAAAGAGAATGGGATTGGGAGTGAGAAAGTGGGAGAGTAAGAGGGATGGGCACGAAAATTAGAGCTCGTTTAACTTAATTAGGCATGCGTAGCGACAACAAACAAATTTTCGTGGAAATCTGGGAAATTTGGGAATTGGGGAATTTGGGAATTTGAAATAACTGGGCATTACCATGGAACATGCCTGGCATATTTCCAAATGCCCTCGCCACCAAAATATTTGTTGAAATGTCAAGTGCAGTAGTTGCCGATACTAAAAGCGAATCATTTTATAAACAACAACGGGGAGCTGGCAACAACAAATTACAAATAAAACACAAAACACAAACAAGAAGCGAGAAGCGAGAAATGTTGCCGGAATAAAACTTATGCGATTTGCTGTCAGCTTACGAAATGTAGGCCTTGAGTTTGTACTATAATCTGCGTTCAGCAATCGACAATCTACGATCTACGATCTTCATATATTACAATATATTTACATGTATCTCTCTGTCGATTTATCTATCTGCTGCTTGTTCTCAATGGAGTCTTCAGTTCACAGTTTGCAGTCAACATCGATCATCTCTTCAACACTTGTTGGCGCGTTAATTATTTGGGTGAAGCCTTCGCCATTGACTTTGCTGGGTTTATTGGGCCACGTGTGCGTATACGCAATTTGTAGACGAATAGACGTAGACGTAGTTTTTTGGTACGTTTTATTATGCCTTCAGACTCGACAATTTGTTTATAAACATTGCAATTTTGAATTTTACTGTACATTGTACTGTTCATTTGGTAGCAGCCCAGCTGCGTCTGAGCATAAATTTATTAACATACATATGTATGTATAGATCGATGGAAAGATAAATATGTAGATGGATGGGTAAATGGAATGAGGTGGAAAGGGGTGGAAGGGCAACCCTAAGCCAATTCGGACTAGAACTAGAAATGGAAGCCCATTTAATGCCACATTTTATTTATATGCTCGACGCGTTTTTTATTTGTTTTGTTTTGTTACGAAATTTCAATGGTTGCCGCTAAAATAAATATTTTTACTCGTACATTGTAGCATAGAGAGTTGAACTGCTTCCCATTGCTTTTCAATAAACAAACTGAGATGAAGAGAACTCTGTGAAAATATTAAACAAGTTTCGCACGTTTTTCAAAAGTTTATGGCGCGTTGCGTCCGTTGCTTTGATATTAAATTCGATGTATTTAATTGATTGATTTCGTGTCGTCGTCACAGCAGAAGTTGGAATGCTGAACAGAGATCAAATTTGAGCACATCTAAAACACAAAACAATAGCCAATCGAATCTTAAAAGAAAACAACAAAAGTATACAAAAATACACAACAAGAAAAGTAATCAAAACCAAAACCAAAACCAAATCCAAAACCAAAGCAAAACATAAATTGAAGAATTTACCCAAAAATGCCAAGTTCTGTGAAAGGGAAACGCGTAACTAAAAAGTGTCGATCCAATCACTCCAATCACTCCAGCAGCCAGTCAAATCAGACAAATCATCTCCATCAGAATCGGCCCCACAGCCAGCTGCCTCTTCAGTTATCCGTCCCGACAAATGGTCGATGGTTCCGGGCCAAATCAGCTGATTATCAGCTGCCGATGATGGGATTGCCGCGCAAGAGAAAGAACTCCAGTCCCGAGCACAAAAAAGCCATTACGCGTATCCATCGGTAGGCTACATACACGATACTCGATCTTGAGTCGCATATAACTCGAGTAGTACTTGGTAGTAGTGCATCAGTATATCAGAGAGTACATCACACAGAGAGATACTCACACTCACACACACACTCACAGAAATCAGAAATTGACAACAGAGAGATACCAATTGAGACTTGGTAAAGACTCCGCGCGCTCTGTTTAACAAACCATGTTAGATATATTTCGTGGATTGAAAAACCTTGTAAAGGTCAGTCACGTTAAAACCGATTCGATAGTATTCCGCCTCCACTACTCAATAACTGTGATGATTCTGATGTCATTCTCGCTAATTATAACCACACGCCAGTATGTGGGTAATCCAATTGATTGTGTTCACACTAAGGATATTCCCGAAGATGTTCTCAACACATATTGTTGGATACAATCGACGTATACGCTCAAGAGTTTATTTTTGAAAAAGCAAGGCGTTTCGGTTCCATACCCGGGCATTGGTAATTCCGATGGCGATCCCGCCGATAAAAAGCACTACAAATACTATCAGTGGGTGTGCTTTTGCCTATTTTTTCAGGTGAGTCCATCTCCATCGGTTTCCCCTATCGTATACTACTTATAACGAATAAATCCCAGCAGGAAAATGTTGCAACTAATAACAATTCTCTGCATGCGTTTGGGAAGCGATCAAATATGTTCGAATCGGTGGCTTGAACTTTGAACTATTTAAATATCTATTATTGAAGGCTAACACCACTTGTATTCAAGTTTTAATGTTTGTGCCCAAATCAAAGCACTTTCTTCATTTAAAAAAAATAATTTATTAAATAAATATAGACTTTAGAGTTCAATAGACATCTAAGAACAACAAAGAAAATATTATTACTTTGGTATTCAAATGGAACTCAAACTCGAACATTGAACCAAACTTTCTCCACATTTTAAAAAGTTTATTGTAGAATCCGAGTTTACATAAACTTGTGCAAATTATTAAGTATACTTAACTATTTTACGCCTGAGCGTACCCTTTTTTTGTTACATTTAGGATGAGGATTAACTCAATGGATTCTGCGAGACACAAAAATATATTTCGTGTTACCATTAGGAAAGAATTGAAGCATAGATTTAAATTCAGTTTCACGATATTATTATTTTGCTAAGTTAGAATAAAACTTAACTGCATAACCTCAGTATTTTGTTATATAAGAGCCTTAAATAGTTTATAACTGAAGAAGGAGCCAATTAATTAATACTTAATTCATAAAATAGACTTGAGTAGCAATAAAAGATTTATTTTAATTATTGCAAAAGCTTTTCTTTTGATCGATAAATCGCAATTCGGAAAATTAATTTAAAATAACATGTGATTGGGATAAAATACTAAGGATTTTTAGTTGTATCCCTGCTTTCGGTTTCGTCACCAGCGTAAAATGCTCTCCCCTTTGTTGCACTTTTCCCGCGAAAAAAACCGAGTATATTATTTCGGTCATCGCCTGTCTGCAAGTAATTTCATGCCGCAGATGAGTTTATTGTCGTGCGGCAAGCTGAACAATTTGATGGATTAAGTAATTAAGAGTGTTTCAGTGTGCACACACACACACACACATATGGAAACCCATTGTGATATGCTAACAGACATATGTATGTACTTATGTATGTATGGATTATACTTATTTATGCACACGTATTCCGTATGAACGCGTACGTTTTTCTTTTCAATACAATTTTTAAATTTCCAAATATTTGTGCTACTTTTTGTTGTAGTTGCTATTGTTATTATTGCTTTAGTTTCTGTTGCTGTTGTTGTTGTTGTTCTTGTTATAGGTCGGCCTTTGAAACGCAAGCAATTTGAATGGCTATAGCCAATGAAAATGAAATGTTTAAACATGTCCATACGAGTCTAACCCGAATTCGAATTGTTGCTGTTGCGAACATTTCACTTACGCACACTCAAGGCCAACAACAGTTGACTGGGCCGATAGTTTCACTTTGTTGTGACGTATGTGCATACGTTATATGAGTACGTAATACGTCGATCGAATCGAATCGATTCACACACAAATTCTGAGATGTTTCGAATATACTCGTATATTTGTACATAGAAACAGCCCCTTGCAGTCATCAAATGCTTTGCTGTTTTAATTCTTTATCTTATCGAAATGAAATTACTAAGTGCTCTCTATGGCTCATCCAATTTAGCCAAGTGATTTTCTAGACTTTCAATCATATAACCTCGGTATTATTACCATTGAATTCATTCTCCAAGTTACGGTTTTATCTTGTGAAATAACTCCTATTCAACATTTATCCTACAGCTCATTTCTTTTCAACTTGTCATTGTTTTCACATTCCTTTATTATGTTATCAATTGAAACTTCTTAAAGATCGTCTTAATAAGCCGTAAGTTTATGTAGTGTATGGTGCGATCAATCGTTTGCTTAACCTGAATTCGATACATTTATCGAATGACTTTTCATTTCCTTTAAATTCCTCAACTAAAATTCCCAAGTGATCTTATATATTTTTCTCTAATTTAGACATCCTATTCGCTTGTCCACACTCGATACTGTTCTCGAATGCATATTATAATGATTCTTAAACTCTGCTAATCTTCCCAAGTGATTCTTAATACCTTACGCTTGAAATCATATAAATAATCTTCAAGCTCAACTGATCTTCTCAGGGGATCTTTAATGGTATTTGATAGTATCGCCTGCATTCGATGACTTTGTTGTTCTCGTTTGTTACTATGGTTTATGTCTCGGGTATTGAGTCGTGAGTCGCTTTTTGTGGCGAGGGGCGCTGCATGATTACACAATAATATAGTATATCTTCCCGCTAACAATGTACAAATATTAAATGTATATTTTTATCACACTTTTGTCACAGTCACCACTCGTTGTTTTCTGTGTGTTTTATGTTAGAAATGAATGAGGAGAGGAGGTAGGAGAGGTAGGCTATACTATTTGCTTCGGCTTCGGCTCGCCGCGTTTCTCGGTTAGTGTCACATAGGCGATTATATGTTAGACGTCGCCGTCATAGTCACCCAAATACCTATAAATACATTTATTATGGTATTCTCCCTGCTTAATGACGCGTAGACGCCGTTTCTATAATTTACACATTTCCATTCTGCTTAATTTGTGGATTTATTAATAAAAGCGACGGGTGCGACGAGTGCGACGGATGCGACCTGAAATCGAATACAATGCATCGATACTTACACGAAAATATGTATAAAGCATCTGCAACCTGGGTATAAATACTTGTATAAACTATCGAATAGTCGATGGATATACGTGGATATACATACATATGTATGTATAGTATGTATAAATATGGGGGAAGATAAATAATAACAGCCAACGATCATAAATGATATAGGAAAACAAGAAAAGTCATAAATCCGTGGACAACATCTAGTCAACTATAAAACACCTGGAACGAGACTCTAGTTAACTATATTAGCCCCAAAATAGATGCGACAGATGTATGGGTGAATGGATCTCAGGACCTTGATACACGGATATCATGGTCGAAAGAACGGGGGCAACGGGGGAATCAATCATCTGCTGATCGGCGATTGATCGTGCTCGCTGCTAATGGCCAGACCATTAAGTTGGACAATGCAGCTATAAAATTTAAAAGCAAAATTTGCTTGCAGCAAGCCATCATCATCATCGTCATCGTCATCGTCATGATCACGGACCCGTTCCTGACCCCTTTCATCGGATCGTATCTGATCGGATCGGATCATATCGATCAAGCGCTCCCCTCAGATATGTCAAAAATCAGAATTTTCTTTGCCTAGCTGGATATCTGGATATTTATTGAAAAGGCACAGACAAACATAAAAGTGAACAAATAATAATTCTGGCCAAATGCCAGCGCAATGCCGAAACAAAAATCGAGCCCCAATGAAATGGAATGGGATGGGAGAGGGATGCGTTACGTTCCAATGGGATGGGATGGGATGGGATGGGTTGGGTTGGGATGAGAACGCATAGGGTGGGGTGGGGTTTAGTTGGTTTTCGAGTTGGGGATCGTATACGTTAGGGAGACGGGTTGGCAGCATGACGCCGACGACGACGACGACGGCTGGACTCCCCAACAGAGTTGCATGGACATGTGTTTATATTTGACTTATGTGGTTTTATTTTTGTTCGCACTATCCGAGAGCAGGGTGTGGGCAGCCAACACGGAACCCGAGATCAGATCAGGCAACAGGCAGGCTGACAAACTAACAAACCAACAGACTGGCAAACTGGCAAACTGGCGCACTTGGAGTAGACGGGAAGACCGCCCACACTTGGACTCTAGATATTACAGTTTGGACCCGTTCTTGGGCCATGAGACGTGAACATCTTTGCGTTATTGAAAATGCAAATATTTCCCTTTTTCGCCATTACTGTGCGCACAGTGGTCTAGAGTCAATTGTCTCGAGCATTTCAAATTTATATTTAAATATA
This sequence comes from Drosophila suboccidentalis, assembly GCA_037043435.1. Lineage (NCBI taxonomy): Eukaryota > Metazoa > Arthropoda > Insecta > Diptera > Drosophilidae > Drosophila > Drosophila suboccidentalis. The sequence continues at coordinate 1,905,288 of JBAMBK010001066.1, read as the reverse complement.
ATTTTTTTGCTTTTCAAAATATAATATACATATATTCTGCACTGTACAATATGCACACATTTTCGAGACTTTTCTATAAAAAAAAAATAAAACATTTTATGGAGTGTGTGAAACGAGCTACACAAGTGATATTTTAGAAGTTTGCCAGGCAAATATATTTATTACTCGACTCATTTATGAGCACTCTGAAGGCCTTGTATTTTTAGTGTCTCTACGAGGCAGTTTCAGTGCATTGAGTTGGCTACCAGCTGGTCCATTCATTCTGGAGTAAAATGCATATGAATAAACGAGTATAATTAAGGAAACCCATTTCCATTTCTATTTCTGTCTATGCATTTCGAGATTTAAAATGAATAAAGCGAGCCAGGTTCATGCTTGATTTCAGTAAGAATGATCATCCTGAACCAGAAGTCGAAGGGAAATGCGGCATTGAAAATCATTATATTTAGGGTATTCACAAAATCGTATCGTTTTATTTTTTTTTAAATTTACTATACCGGACAACAACAATTTGTACCAATCTATTTTAAAGAACATTGCTAGAATACGAAAAATTATTACTTGCTAAGAGCAAAACTTTACAGAAGCAAATAACATGACAAATTTGATATTTCATTTAATATTTTTCATAATTGGCATTTTTATTTATTCAATTTATTTACATTTCTGTCATTAAACGAGCCGAGTATATTACACTAAGTTTAAGCGTAGCACCTGAAAATGGGCTGTAACCATGTTATCTTAATACCCTAAATGCGAATTCTATTCATGATTTAATTTTGATGTGTTGTCAACAGAGATTAAAACCGCAGCCATACCATAACCGTTAACCGGTAGTAATCGATTGAAATTGGTAACTGTTACTGAAACCGTAACCGAAACACAAAAATCGAAATAATGCCATCCGAGATGACCGATAAAAACCGATATCGGTTTACTTTGGTTCAGTCAAGCATACAATTTATTTACATTGTTAAGGTGTAATCATCGTTTTTCTAAACGTTGTTTGATATTTTACTTCTACCCTAATTTAATGTATATGTATATTTCAATAAAATGATATTAATTTAAAACATTTTTGAATATTTGCTTTCTAAATTACGTATTTTTTTTAAATTTTGAAAATTGTTTTGTAAACCGAAATTATTCCAGTATTTTGAAACCGAAACATAAACATAACCGGTAACCGTTGCGAAAACCTAATTGCGAACATAACCGAAACCGTAATTGAAACCGTTATTCGTTTCATTTTGATATAATGTTCCTATTGTAAGCTGATAAAGAAAATAGCGTTCAACAACTATCAACATAAATGAAAATATAAATATTATATAATTTGAATTAAGTTTACCAAAAAGCAGATAAATCTGGTTTGTAATTGTGACATCTTAATTCTCAAAATCACTGAAAATCTGGGCAAATTTTATATTAAATGATACATTTACATAAAAATAGAATAAACATGAAATATGGTAGTGAGCAGAAATGACAATGATCTTTAACTTAAAATGGTCTCTTAAACAGTTATTTATACCTGCTGAATGACATGATACCTTTTTTACAAATCTGCCTATGTTTTCCAAAAATGTATATTCCTCGTTAAAAAAAAAAAAATCAGTATCAGGTATCGCACTATTTGAACGATCCATTTTTTGTAATACCGTTAGTATAATTTGAAAGTTTTAATTGCAAAAAATGTTGTGTTCAATGCAAAATGTAGTAATCAGGTATCAGGATTAGTATTGAAAGTCATATGTATTAATAATAATTAATTAATTAATATTAATAGTAATATTAATGACCGTCACTTCGAACGAATACAATTTTTTTATTTTTTTATTCCATTGTCTTCATCCCACTGTTCTGTGGCGGAGGCAGTCTTTTGTGTTGACCGTCGACTTTGCTGCAGCAGAGGCGTCGACAGAGGGAGAGGGCAGCAGCTGAAGTAGAGGGAGACGCAGCAGCTAAAGCAACAGAAGCAGAAAAGCAGCGGCTGCTGTTGGCTTTTACTTTATTTTGCTTTGATTGCAGTTGCATTTATGCGATGTTTTTATGGCAATTTGAACGCTTGCCAAATTGCTTTTCATACACACGCATGTGCGTCTTATGTCCCCCTCTTTTGCCCTCTTTCCGCCTTTGGCCTCCATCTCTGGTCGTTCCTTTGCCCTTTGGCCAGCACCCACAAAGATTTTGGTTGTTGTTCTTATTACTGTTGCTTATCGTCGAGTCGCCAAGTCAATTTGCAAGGCCGAGATACAGATACATCTCGTTTGCGGGCGAGAATGGGATGCACATAGGAAAAGAAATACTAGAATTGTGGCCATTGAAAGGGCAAGCGCATAAGGGAAGTGTATGGCAATCGTTGTTGGCCAGGCCCAAAAGACTGAGGTTAAAACAAGACTCGCATAAGGCCAAAAGCACATCAAACGCATCATTTGACTTCCGGCAAGGCGTTACAAGCTGTGAGCACATCACTTGTCCATTTGTTTTGTTGTTGTTGTTATCGTTGTTGTTATTGCTGTTGGCATTGTTGTTGTCGTTGTTGTTGCCGCTGCCGTCAGAGGGCGATACAATGTGCCACAGATGTTGGACGGCTATAAAACTATGCGGCGAAGCCAATTTCAATTCTATACTCAAATTGTTGCAACAGGCGCAAAATAATGCAAAATTTCGTGGCAACAAAAGCACGTTCGCCCCCAGCTCATCATCATCTCCTTCGGGTTCCATATTTCCATTTGCATTTCCATTTCCATTGCCATTCCCCTTTGTTCCAAGTGGTATTTGCGCGTGTGGTGACGTTCGAGTTTCGAGTCGAGTCGAATAGATGATTACACTCGTAGACGAGTATGAGTACTCATAGTTATTTTAGCATTTGGCAAATGCCAAATGAAAATGAAAATTAATATGAATATGAATATGGAAATGGAAATGGAAAGGGGACACTGTGTGCAGAAAGATTGGCGCAGACAGCCGCCATTTGGGCGCCCACTAAACAAACTGAACTCTCACCTCGACGGGCATTAGAAACCGCGACATGTGCTAAGCCCGAGATGTCTAATGTCTAATGTCTGACTGGCTGGCTGGGAGGGATTACCACCTGCCCACCACAGATGCTGATGCTGCCAAACTAAACAACATTTTCACAATCTACTCGCAGCGTCAAATTTACGATACAAGTTATTATTAATTTGTCATCAGAGCGCACATAAATACAGAACGAAAGACTGACAGAGATCCATATAATTGGGCAAGATTTAAGTCTCTGTCGCGCTGTCTGTTTTTCTTTTTTTGGTTTATAGTCATTGTTTCTCCGTCTCACTTTCGCTCTTGATCAAGCTGAATATATGTTTTATTCTTTTATTTTGTATTTCATTTATTTATTTAACGCATCGCATGAGTTGCTTGTGTTTCGCTAATGGATCACAGCTAATTGTTTTGATGACAAGTCTATAAATATAGACAGTCAGACAGACAGACTGACCGAAATTAGCAAATAAGTAATAATGCATGAGAGCATCTATCGTTTAGGAAGGTCATCCAAAGGCGATCTTAAGTATATATAGTATAATATATTTGGCATTGCTCTAACTGGAATTACGAGCTGCCCATTCCGTGATCTCGTACCAGCAAAAAAAAAAAAAACAGCTGGCGATTGTCACTTGTCAAATTAAAGCGCTTTTACGACAATTTCCAATGCGACAGACAGACGCCCACGCACTCACCTTTACGCACAGCTCTCTCTGTTTCTCTTGCTCTCTCTCTCTCTCTCTCTCTCTCTCTCTCTCTCATGCTCTCTCTTTTCTCTTTCTTTCAGGCAATCTTATTTTACACACCAAGATGGCTGTGGAAATCTTGGGAGGGTGGCAAGATTCATGCGCTCATCATGGACTTAGATATAGGCATTTGTTCCGAAGCCGAGAAAAAACAAAAAAAGAAATTACTTTTAGATTATTTATGGGAAAATTTAAGGTAAGAACACTTGCATATCAGTAGAAAATTTGCAATTCGATGTTTTCATTTCAGATATCACAATTGGTGGGCGTACAGATACTACGTGTGTGAGCTTCTTGCCCTAATAAATGTGATAGGTGAGTAACAACAGCAACAGCAACAACAACAACGATTATCATCATAATCATCATCATAATCATCATCATCATAATCATTAATGCAGTTGCAGGGAACAGGTGCAGAACAGGGAACTGTTCCAGTTTCCAGCAATTTAATAAACAAATTTGGGGTTAACCATACACAATACTCGGGCGTATACGTAATATGTATACGTTATAGACTCACTCAGCTTTCCGTGGAAAATCAATGACGAATTTTTATCGACTGACCGACCGACCGATCGACCGTCCGACCGACCGACCGACCGAAACAGCAGCTGCATCAAAATAAACAAATTTTTACTTATCGCTTTTCGGATTCGGATTCGGATTCCTGACTCCAATTTGCGGACAACGTTTCGCTGCCACGTGCGCTGAAATCTCATTTCTGACTTAATAATTAACTGTCAGAATACATAAAAAGCAAAAAAAAAAAATAAATAAACAATTATCGATCAGACTAATACCAATGTATTGAGAGATGCACAGAGTCTTGACTAATTGAATCTGGACGTTTGATTGGCCCCAACTTATAGTGCCACTGAAATAAACTGGGTAAATTCTAACCAACTTTAAATAGGGAACAATTATGGGATGCATAACATATACTAACATTAAACCTACACTAACTTTAATTATAGCTAACAATGATTGTAGTTTAAATATTAATTACTAATATACTAATATATCTAACAATGAATTCTATCAATAATCCGAGTCAATCAGAGCGATGATCTCAGATCTTAGATCTCACACTTAAAAAATGTTCACGTTTCGAAATAAATGCATTATTTACATAACTTCGAATACGCAAATTATTGCGCCTCTTCTTTTGAAGTTTGCAATTCACAATAATTGTACATTTTCGGAACTGAAAATTTCCCTTAAACCCTTAACTGAAACATAGTACATGAATTGCCATTTGTGTTTTACAACATAATCGAAATGCTCACAAGATTTCAATTCGTTTGGCGTGGCTTCTTAGGAAACCCTTCGTTAAACCACAAGATAGATTATCTCATTGACTGTGTCTTTCTGGGAATTCAATTGAAAAGAACCGGATAAATAAATATATCGAGTAAACGTTCAATTACAAAAGAAGACTATGTTAATAATGTAGTAGCTGGCATTTCATTCATTTCAATATTGAACGAAATCATTTACAAGATTTTTTAACAATAACACATTTCTCTGAGATCATACTTACACGCACACATATGCATGTATATATGTACATGTATGTATATAAATACATATGTGCGAGTGTAAGGCAGCAATGAACCCATAAATTAGAGCTGTCAATTAATCTCTTTTTAGATAAACATTGACCACACAACGTATACTACGTCTGTGTATATATCGTACTTATAACCGATATATTCATATACTATATGTATAAAATTCTTGTTGTATTTGTCAGGTCAAATGTTTCTTATGAATCGATTTTTCGATGGCGAATTTATGACATTTGGCTTGGATGTGATAGATTATATGGAGACCGATCAGGAAGATCGCATGGATCCGATGATTTACATATTTCCCAGAATGACCAAATGTACATTTTTTAAATATGGTTCAAGTGGGGAGGTGAGTGGCTAATGCCCTACACTCTAACCGATATACTATATTAAATTTAATTTTTAATTTTTTGTTTATAGGTGGAGAAGCACGACGCCATTTGCATTTTACCATTAAATGTTGTTAATGAGAAAATTTACATTTTTCTTTGGTTTTGGTTTATATTATTAACGTTACTCACATTATTAACGCTAATATACAGGGTGGTTATTATATTCTCGCCTCGAATGAGGGTCTATTTATTTCGAATGCGATTTAGGTAAGTTATTTCCCAACCGTTATTTCGAACCTATTCTTATATACGAATATTTCGAATCGATGATATTCATATATACACATATTTTTTGTGTTTTTTTATCTCTTTTTGTAATTCAGGTTAGTGCGTCGAGACGCTATTGAAATAATCGTTCGTCGTTCCAAGATGGGCGATTGGTTTTTGTTGTATTTACTAGGTGAAAATATAGATACAGTTATATTTCGTGATGTTGTACAGGATTTAGCGAATCGATTAGGACATAACCAACACCATAGGGTGCCTGGATTGAAAGGTGAAATACAGGATGCATGATATTGGGAGTATTAGAAACAATACAAAATGCAATATGTCGTCTCCATATAAATGCAACAACTACAACAACAACAACAACATTCAACTGTTTAGTACAACAACAACAACAGCAGCAGCCGCTTCATAAGTTCAAAAATAAAACTGAAAAAAAACGTATCTTACAAATACAACCAAAAAAACTATCGTCAATGCTAACACATCGAAGTCATTTTCAATCACAAACGCCAACAGCAAATCTAGCAAGAGAGTAAAAAACAGACAGAGACACCTCGATAAATATAACGATAACGACACGGATAGAATAAATGAATAAACATTAGATTAACAATAGAACCAACCAAACAACGAATGTAAGCGGACTATTAACCGAACCAAAAGCGAAAGCGAAAGATTAAGAAGCAAGGCAAACGAATCAACCAACAACGAATACTGAAAGCAAAAGCAGAAGCAGAAGATCTAGAAGATATAAAGAAGAAAGACCAATCATGAGGAGCAGCAGGATATGGAGAAGGTGGAGGCAGCTGTAGCAGCAGCTGCAGCTGCAGCCACAGGACACGGTACCCAGAGGCACGTGGCACCTGCATCTGGGTGTGTGTCCCATGGATTCAAGTCAAGAAGTTACGAAAATAGAAGTTGCCCAAGGACAAGAACAAAGTGTGTGAACAACAACAACAAACTGAAGCGATAGACGAAGGAAACGCACAGCAAGGAATGGAAGGAACTCTCTAACTCTCAATCATACTCACACACACACACACACACACAAACAAACACATACAAGAGCACAACAACTCAACATTTACGCGGCATCACTCATACGCCCCCGTAGACGCTGAAAAAAACCATCACCACCCACTTTACACCCCGCACTTTGCTTGTCATGCAGCAACACAACAAACACCAACGAAGTCGAGACGACGCCCGCGTATAATTGCATTTCTGTATTAACGACAAACCAACAACATCAGCATCAACATCAACATCAGCATCAACAACATCAGCAAGAAGCACTCTTTTAACACCACCAACAACAACATCAATGAGCAGCAACAACAACATCAAGATAAAGGAGCTGCAACTGTTTCAAATATAAAAAAAAGAAAAGAAAAGAAAAGTATATTCTCGCTCTCTCTCATCTAGTGAAGTATGATGAAATACTCGTAGGAAAAAGATAAGAGAACGAAATGATAACTAAGTAGGAAGAAAGTTAAGCGAGAGAAGTAGAAAAAGAGAAGGAAAATTAGTATGCGAAAAGCAAAAGAAAAAAAGCAGGCAAAAACAAAAGTTTAATTAAATTAAATTCAATTCAATTAAAATCACTTATTATAATTATAATACTATTAATTAACATAATAATTATGAATTATGATAAAAATAATGAAAGTAAAAAAAATGATATCTTGAAGTGTTCATGTATTCGAATGTAGGTTAAATAAGTACAGCATATAAATAATTCTAAATATAATAAATACATACATATATATACACGCAAACACATACATATATGTATATACAAGTATATGGTGTACGTATACATATATGTATATGTATATATATTTAAGTAAATAAAGATAAACAAACGTTTTTTTTGTCTAAATCTAAGTATTTGTATTACCCGCTAAAGATGAAAAAAATATATATAATATATTATATATATATATTGAAAAAAAAAGGAACACGAAAAAACACAAAAACAAAAACCAATTTTGTATACAAGAAGAAGAACAAAACAAAAAAACCAAAAAAAAAAAACAAAAAGTACTCAAAGCAACAGAAATGAAATGAAATGATACCAAACTAAATGTAAAGAACAACAAAAAATATCAGTAAATATCAGCGACACTTCAGTAAATGAGAATAAAATACAAAAAAAAATACTACAAGAAATACGCATAAAATACCACAAAACAAAACAAAATGAAAATGAAATCAATTTAAAAGCCGAGGATACTAAAATTTACAAACATACCTATATACATACAAAAATACATGCATTCATACATAGTTTAATTAGGTCAAACTATAGCGCGCATCATTATATAACCATTATACTTATTAATAACAAAAAAAAAGAACAGCCACAAACATCACAAAACAGACAGACAGAAGAAACACTCATGGAGCATATTTTTAATTGCATAAATAGATTCGGTGGAAACGGAAATCAGAACGGAAGTTAATTTCCAAAATTATTATTAATCATGTTCGTTAAAAAAAGAAAAAAAAACTAAAATCATAAACAAATTGAAGGGCTTTAAAGCTCAGCAGCATTCATAACATACGAGTAAACCAATTGAATTAAACCAAAAAAGCTGGAAAAATAGTTTATAATATTCCCAAAAATACAAAGAAAATAATATGAATGCTTTAATATTATGCATATATCATTATTCTACACTATAGACCAAAAAAAGAAAAGCTTTCGATTTGCCATAAATTGATTGCAGAGCATTAAAGTCACAACATACATGAAACACCTTCAAACAGACACTTAATGATTGCTTATTTTGTTGACCCAACATTGGCATTGCAACTGCTCGAGAGAGAGAGAGAAAGAGAGGGATAATGTACTCTCTTTCATCTGCTGAGAGTATAATCTCTGGGAAATACTAAAATATCTTAGATCTTCACATTCACATCGAATTGACCACATCTTGTGCTACAAAATGTAATATCCGTCCAGAAAACTTTTTGAAGCGCACTTTATTTGTAAGAGCATTACATTACCTTGAACTTAGTTTGTTCCCAAAACGAAAACAAAAACAAAACAGAAATCTTCTGTATACATGTGTATCTCATTTTCAATTAGAGCACTTGGTTGATACGAGTACTCGTTTCGTTCTCACATCAAATATCAACTGCAAAAGGACCAAAGTAAGTCACAAACGCCTCAAAAGTTTTCTTCTCCACTTATCCAATTGTATCCTAGACTCAACTCAGTTGCTCTCCCTCGAAATATGTTAGCTGACCCACTGTCCCCTCTCACCTTTTAAGAAAGGCGTATCAGATATCAGACACAGACACAGACACAGCCAAAGAGCCAAGCCAATGAACAAATGTCACTGCCAGCTAAACAGTTAAAAGCATTCACGTTTAGTACATGCCTACATACAATATATGTTACACTGGCGAACATAATTATTGGCACAGCAAGCATTTTGAGATTTGGGGGCTTATTTATGACCTTTCCATTGATGCTAATATGTTAACGATAAGGGAACAAATAAGCCCCCAAATCTCAAAATGTTTGCTGTGCCAATAATTATGTTCGCCAGTGTATGTAGCTAAGGACTCGTACTTACTCATAGATCGCCCCTCTCGGAAGTAGCTGCAATGCCAAGATCTATTACACAATTCAAAGTATATCACAAACATCTATAGAACTCGAACCAACATTCTTTATAAGTAGGGCAACGTTTCTATCTGGAATCTCACTCTGAATTCGGGTTATCACTGGAGGATTTGATGGCGCTTCATGAAGGTTCCTTCGGTCACGCTAAGCCTACTCATTAGTACAGCAACAGCAAATAGTTTACATATTAACAATTTATTTATTTATTTTTCTATTGTGACATGTTTTTTTTTTCTTTTTTTTTTTTTTAATCATGACAGCATATTCAAAGACGCATTAGATTTTAGCTAACAAGGTTTGAGATAATAATACAAGAAATAAAATGAAAAATAAAGAATAAATTTCTATATCGCTAAACAATTTAATGGAGAAAACACAATAATTATAACAATAAAAGATAGCGATTACGATAACTATAACAAGTAATTTTAGCGTATTTTTTTTAACTGCTTATAGCCAAATATGTGTAAGCCTAAAACCTAGTTAAAGGAACATAATGACAGAACTTTGACTAGCCAGAAACAGAAAAGTAAAAAATGGGGGGGGAAAAAATAGTTTGTTTGAGGTTGTTTTTTTTTTTTTTTTGTCTTGAGTAATGAATGAAATACAGAAACAGAAAATGAAGATGAAAAGAGAGCATATAATACATTTGAATACAAACTAAATTTATGAAATTCTGAAGGAAACCATGTAAAAATCACATATACATATAATAAAAAATAGTGAATAATCAATGATCATTGATGAATGATGATGATTAATGTAATTTTATGGAAAAACCGTGAAAGCATATAATTACTTATGTATGCGTAATGGAAAAGCTATGCATAATACAAGGATATTGCCATTAGTTGTTAGTGTTAATGCGATACGTATGAATGGTCTATATAGAGATAGCCCTAAGAAAATGAATATCTATCTATCGATCTATCTGTAAATGAACTCAGCTCATAATACATACTTACATTGCATTCATACATACATACTTACATACGAACATATGTACTTAGTAAGTGGTGCAGGGTTCAGCAATTCATATGAAAAGTGTAACTCAACTTAAACTAAAAGCAATTGTAAAATATCGTGACTCATCGAGTATCGAATATCGACTATCGACTATCGAATATTGATCATCGAATATCGAGATTCATAATCGTAACCTGTTCTTTTTCCAATGCAAAACTTTATTTTTCAAAGTGTTTGCCGCAATATTAACTACGATCCAAGAACAAATAATAATAAAACACGAACTGTATTAGCTACGAGTAAAATTAGTACTAATGATTAGTACATAAGCATGACAACATTTCATTACTAGATGAAAGAAAAACCCACTAGAAGCAATAGGCATCTGGCAGAATTTTAAACTTTCGCCTTTAACCAATCTCCTTAAAGAGTGACTTCTCACATTTGCCTCCAGACAAACTTCACTTAAACACACAAACAATCAATTCTCACACTGTTTACTATTTACTGTCTATAGTCCAACCTAAGTACTATATATTACAATCCGTGTTTATCTGGCCCTCTTGCTTCTCCTGCATTTGGCAATTGGCACTGGGTGTGTTCTTTATAAGGCAACAAGAGCAATAAACGTGACAACGAACTTTTAAAGATCCCTTCTCAACTTATCTAATTACTTATAAATCGAGTATATATCTACTTAAAAGCACAGGGTGCTCATAGAATCTCACACACAAATTAAACCTCAAATCAATTATCTTTTGTTTTGTTTTGTTTTGTTTTATTCGATTAGGTTCGATTCGATGTTCTTAAGAACTTTGTGGTTAACGTATGTAGTACTATATGTACTTATATGTCCTATGTCATTTCTGTGTGTCGTTGTTGAGTTAGTTTAGTTTATACCCTTTAGTTTTATACTCTACTTATTTATTTATTTTAGTTTTATTTTTTTCATTGTTCCTTCGACAATAAAACGAATACATATCATTGTTTATTGACTTTTATTTAAATGTTTACCACGTTACAGATTACAACGGTGAGATTGAGATGCCTTGCTTTACTTTTATCAACACTCCAAAAATCAACACCAACACTATTCTTCTAAATGTTCTTTTTTCCGATCCCCAACACTGCTGTTCTCTCAGCACTCTCAGCACATCGCAAGACAGAAAAAAATAGGTCAATTGTCTCAGATAAACAACTATCGAAGTATATTGGTGAAATTTTCTCAACTTATATTTTCAAAAATATACATAGATTAAACTATGACAAATTCTTAGAGAAATGCAAAAACATTAAGTTGAATTCTTATAAAACATGACAAAATAATAGTAATAGTAAGTACTAATAATAATAACAATGCAAATAGTGCGCAACTTTTTTTAGAACAAGACATTTTTTAATGTAAACTAATGAAAATCCAAATCGAAACTGTATAAATAAAGAAGTAATAATAAAATTTGAATACATGAAAATCTGAAACTGCCAATTCACATTCTCAGACAAGTTTAGTAAAATATTCGACAAGTAAAGTAAAGTAAAATGACAAAAAAATAAATAAAACAAACCTGCAAGCATATTAAATTAAACATTATACAATACTTACCTATATACAATACATACATAAACATTGAAATTGAAATTAAAAACAAAACTGAAAAATTGCTGAATATTTAGATGAAAACCCAAATGAAAAGGAATAACTTGTAGGCGTGTATATGTACTACTTAATTCACTTGGTTGAATGCTTATCAGGTGCATTTTTTAAAATCAGTTCGAGCTCGAATTCCTGTTTCTTTCAAGTTTTTCATTTGGGATTCTGTTGGGAAGCTTTCGCCATATGTTATGGGTTCGGGCTATTCTTCATGTGCGTGTGTGTAATGTGTCTGTGCGTGTGTGTATGTAATGTATCTGTGTGAGTGTGTGTGTGTGTATGTGGTGTGTATGTGTGTGCGAGTCAGTGTTGTAAGTGTATGTACTATGTGTGAATAAATAGCAGACAATAATTAGTAAATTTGCAAAAACCAAAAAAGAAAATGAAAAGAAAAGTTAAACCAAAGGCAATATTTGTGTGTACTATGCGTTATAACGTTAACTTGCACCCAGGCTACACATCATACACACCATCGTGCTAGCACATATGTCTGTCTCTCTCTCTCTCTCTCTCTCTCTCTCTCTCTCTCTCTCTCTAAATGTATCTGTATCTGTACTTGTTGTATGTGTATATAATGTACCTTTAGTTTCTGTCAGAAATCAAGAAACTCGACTCGATGCAGATTCGAATCGAGTTTCCTTTGTCTTCCAATTTTTGGCCAGCTCAATAATTAGATCTCAACGGATTTCGGTTATTCACAGGCGTAAAGTAGTTCCTAAAATGTATTCAAGGATCTCATGTCCTCGAGCTTGCAGATATTTGAGATAGAGTTTTAAATTTCATTCACCATCACACCACACAGTTGGCAAGTTGTATGAAGTTGGAATTATTGTTGTCGTTTTTTAATTTTTATTATTATTACTATTATTAATTCAGATTAGTTGAGTTCTGATGGGTTAATAATTAGAGTGAAAATACTTAAAAATGAAAATGAAAAAAAAGAATGTAGTTCCTTTCTCGTTAGCACAACAATTTTGAAGTATAAGAAAACTGCCTTAAAGTGATTTTCAAATTATATAAACAATTTAAACTAACAATGTACATAAATAGTGCCCAAAAAACATATTGGAAACAATTTTTTTTACTAACAATAATTAGAATCGTATTTTAAGCGTAAGCATGACTTTTAATTAACACCTAAGTATAGCAGACACATACAATTGTATATAACTTATTATTATACTTGAACTTATATACTTATATATACTTATACTTACACTTACACTTATACTTATGGTTAAACTTATACTTAATCTTGTACTTATACATATACTATACATACACAAATACATATACAGTGAGTACACGATATATGATACAATATGTATTTTATAACGAATTAGATTGTAATAAGCAAAACGAAAACAAAAACAAAAATAACGTTCAGCAAAATTACATCTAAGTTTTCCAGATTCAGATGACTTTTGATGCAGACAAAGATCATTTTAGATATTGAGGAACCATAAAAAAAGTTTTTTGTATTTTTACTTGTTTTCCACAGTTCTTAAGTTTAGTCTCAATTGAAAAAAGGATACTTAAAGTAATAAAAATAATAATAATATTATTAATATATATAATAAAAAAAGATACTAATAAAAAGAACAAAAAAAAGTATGTAAAATAATTGCATAAATAATTTCAAATATATTCGCCGATTGCCTTCAACTAGAGGAATTTTGATTACAAAATTAATAATGAATATTAAATGAGAATTATTAAATATTGCATTAACGAAAATATTTATACAATGAATGGCAAACTTATAAAGACAACAAGAAACAACAACAACATGAAGAACAACTGGAAGAAGCAGCATAACAGCAACAGCAACAACAACAACAAATCTACACAAAAATGAAAAAGAAATTCAAAAAGAACTGAAGTAAAAACAAAGATTTTAAAAGCAGAAACAAAAAACAAAGAGAATACAATACAAATAACCCCATAAAACCCCAAGAAACCACAAACAATTATACACATTTACATATGTTATACATAACTACTATATAGTACATACATACCTACATGCATACATACACATATTCTCGCTTATGTACTATTCCACAACTAATTAAATATTGAAAGTCGATTCGAAAATTTTGAAAGCAATTGCACATTTTTTACCCGAAAATACAAACGAAGTTTCGAAAATGAAAATTGAATTAATTAAGCGAATAATAGGAAAACGAAAAGCAATTTGATCAATTAGCCAAATCTCAAATTAAGCCTATGTCTGAGAATACGAGTATCTCGAATAATTTCACAAATCAGTTACTTTCTCTTCATTTCCTTCAAACCAGAGAAATGTTCATCAAAAAAAAAAAAAAAAAAAAAACAAATAATTAAAAAAAAATGTCAACAACACACACATATCCAACAATCTTTTCGCAAACTGATCCTTCGATCCTAAAAAAGATCTAACTAAATCTTAACTTGACCATCTCTCCGAGAACTTCTCTGGTTGTGTTTCTCTCTCATTCGCATTCTTTCCTATTCTTCTTCGTGTAGACGAAGCTGATGCAGATGGGAGACCGTTAATGGGTCTCTAAAGCTATCCCTTTCACTCTCTCTCCCTGTTTCATTCATATATACTCGTACTTAATGCCACCATAAAAGAACACAAGCAGCAACAACAACCACAAACCACAAACTACAAATAAAAAAAACAAATAAATAATAAAAAAAGCATACATAAGTAAATAATACTAAATAGTTCGTATTTACAATTAGGCATTAAGGGTATCTCTAATTTGTATTAAATTCTTATAAGCATATACAAAATACTCAAATTAATACTAAACAACAACACAAAATACATTATACATAAACGAGTTCAAATTGCGCGCTAAACAAGTTGGCAGCTCGGATTAGTGTATCTAGTAGTTTTTTTTTTTTTTTGGTAATCAAATTTAACTAGTTGTAATGATAATAATGATAAAAATATAAAAAAATAATACAACTATGAATTCAAAACAATTTATGTAACTCTTGTGTACGATTATTACGAAACGTTTAATTTTGTTAATACGAAAACAAAACGCGAGCATGGTTAATAAAGCTTTAATTTGAAGCTATATATTTGTGTATATGTATACATGTATGTATATACATATGTATGCATGTATGTACGTATGTATGTATGTGTATATATATATTTATATATATGCATATGAATATAAATGGAGCAGCAAGAAACGTCCTCAGTTTATAAATTTTCAATGAGTGACACAAAGAGAACGTAAAGTACTTAAACTTAAGGCCCATACAAGTATATTACGATTAAAATTATTTAAACAAAAATCAATTTATTACTGATAGGCAAATGGAAGCGATAAAGATCCCATTAACAACAACAACAAAAGCATGATGAAAAGCAAATACAAGTTATTTAACACAATACTTAGCTGAATAGAAGAGCATCCGGAGAAGATATCGGGCGCAGAGTAAATAATACTTATATGCAGTATGTGTGTTACACTCATGCTACATACATACATACATACATACATCGATCTGTATGTATAGGCATGTATTCATGTATGCACGCAACACATATATACATACATACATATGTATCTATAACAAGAAGATTTTTAGTCAATACTAATAATGAACAAACCGAAAAAAAAAAATAAAAATGAAAATGAAAAAACAAATTCTATATACAATATACATGGCAGTAAACACATATATGAAGCCCCTATATTGAGGATATAAACGTGAATTTTTAGCAGTGTAAGTAATAAATTATACACAAACAGCTACACACAAGTTTAAAACCCAAAACAAAATTTAAGACATAGACATGAAATAAATAAATGAATGAATGAATGAGCGGAGTCTATGAACTAAAACAAAGTGAAGCAGAAGCAAATAAGGGAAAAGAAAAGAAAACTGAAAAACTGATTGACAACCGTATAGCATACATCATTTTCAGGATCACAAAACATATTCTTATATATATAGGTGAGTGCGCAGCATACAACAAACACATAAAGGCAAAAGGAACGTACGTTCATATATACATAGAGTATATGCATAATACATAATAAATATAATAATAATATTATACAATAAATGGAAGTGAAATGCTAAGATCCAATAGTAAAATTTAACTCTAAGCATACTCATAATACACATACAGACACATCAATCTAAATCAATACACACACACACACACACCCAATGACTTGTAAATAACATTCACTCACACACACACGCTCATATACACAGAGACGCACACACACACACACACATCCACATATACATACACATTGGAAACATAAAACACACATTCATACATATTAACAGATACACCTATTTTACAATTAGTTAATTTTACTTGCTAAAAATATTGCAGAAAGCGTATGTCGCATTACACGTAACAAGTAAATGGCAAAGAAAATGAAAATGAAAATGAAATGAAAATGAAAGAAAATCATATGCATCAAAGTAAAGTACATAGAAAGCAATTAAGTGCAGAGAGCGCGCATTGATATAGGCACGGTAAATGGTAAATGGTATATGGTATATGGTAAAACGTAAAAGGTTATAGGGCTCATTCAGGTCAATCAGCGTGTAAAGCCGATTGATGCCTGATTGATGGCAGTGAGAGAGCAGAGGAGCATATTGAGAATTAATAAATTACCAAGTAATATTATACAAATATTATTATATAAATTATTATAATTATAAATTACTATTAAAGAAACCTACAAAAAAACAAAACCAAACAAAACAAAACCAACAACAAAACAGATAAAGAAACACATTATTATAATGCGATAAAAACGACAACAAACAAAACAAAACGAATTGACAACGTTGTATGATTTTGATCAGAAAGTAATAAAAACAATTTTCGATTTGTTACGAAATATACATAAATATAATCTGGTCTTTTTTATCGGTTGGGTCTTATTGCCAATATATGGGCTACATTTTGCAGAGGGGCAACAAAGCGTCGTTCTAGGCGTTTGTTTGTTTGCTTGTCTTCATTTTCGGGAACCAAGCGCGACGTTTTGCTTTTCAATTTTTTTTAATTGATTTTTGAAAATTTCTCATTTCAAATTTTCGCGCGTAAGTCAAATTTTAGGAGGCGCCATCTGGCGTGACAAGTGTGAACCAAGCAAGCGCCATCTGTTGATAAGCAGCACCAGTATCAGCAGCACTGCACAAGCAGTGCTCGTCCAATCAGATGATTTTGCGGAGACAGCAGTGCACTGCTTTCTCAACATCCTGAGAGCAGTGCAAAACGATGCAGATTGCGCGCTAAATTTTTGAAATGAAATATTCGAAATTCTCAAAAGTCAATTAAAAATTAAATAAAAATAATTTAAAAATAAACAGCAAAATTCAAAATTTTGTAAAATAATTAAGTTCAATCTAATATTGGTTTGGTGCATGTCGCTCAGTTAGTGAAAAATCCAAAAAAAATAAGAAAATTAGAAATTCGAGAAAAATTCAACGAAAATTCTGGTACTATTTTCAAAATTCTAGCTTCAAAATTAAAAAAGTTCACAATAAGTTCAATCGAACCTAATCCGAGCGATTTGCTAACTCTAGCAGGAACAGTACTCGTAAAAGACTAACGGAAACTAAACCAAAAGTAAGTATTTTCCTTATGCGTTTGACTTTTAGTGATTGGATGCTAAACAAGGTCAATAAATATTATTATCGGCAAGGATATAACAAGTAATAAGAATAGTCGTTATTAGATTTAATTGTAATGTTGGCATTTATAATTTTAGTTTTTAGCCTTGTAAAGTATTTCCGTCGCAAATGAAGTAAATAAGCAGGTAAACCACACTAAAGCAAACTAAACGACCCGAAGCAACTAGTATTTCTGTTACCACTTACCGACTAAATCCCAAAAACAAACATAAATAAAGGTCAGATTCGAAACTCTGTGATAAAAATGGAAATGCTAATTATGTTAATAGTTTGAACTCGACTGTCACACGAATTCTCTAATATTGAGTAACTGAGCCGTGAGATAAATATCAAAATATTATAGGGATTCTGGCTGCTGCTCCGCGTCGAGTTCCGTTCATAAATGCGCTTCAGTCCGGCAATGTTATGAAAACAAGGACTAATCCCAATGAGCCCAATGATCCCTTTGTTCCGACGCGTCGCCTGATGACAATCGCCCGTTATCGCAATCGCAATCGGAATCGGAATTGAAATCGCTCGTTGGTGAAATGGAAACGCCGCGTGTAGATCAAGCGATATACATATTATATGTTTGTATGTATATATGTATATAGCGTGCACCTTTATGGGTATTACATGCGACATAATTACTGCTGATTGAGTTGAATTGAGATTTGTTAAAAGGTGATGCCTCGACATCCTCACACCCCTCACATATCGTATGTCAAAAAGCAATGAACCGCCAAATCACACTATCTCTCACTCTCTCTGCATCTCTGCATCTCTCTTTCTCTGCCTCTGTCTCTGTCAGCAGCAATAGATGATACTTTGACGATAAGCGCTGCTTTTCCGTTCTCTGTTCAGTTCTATTTAATTTTTCTTTTTTGGGTTTTCAGAGTTTTCATGAACGGAAATGCAAAAACTCGGCAAAAAAGTGTAACTACAACTAGAACTGAACGATGGCTTCTTGTTTGTTCCCTCTGATGTCTGTCTCTGATTGTCCATTCGTATTTGTATTTGTTTTGGCGGCTACTCAACACTCAACACTCAATACTCAACACTCAATGTACAAATGTTCACTCGCAAATCGAACCCGAATAAAAAGTGTATACTAAACAGATGTACGAATATTTGAATTATTCGCCCGTCTACAATACATATATGCGTGCTATTCATTCATTAGTCAGCCAGTTTATTCAGAGTTTGTTTGTCCAACCCTCTTTGGGTCCTGATGAGCTGGCGCCTATTTGGCAAATTAAACACTTGGATCCAGCAGGCCCGACTGCATCTGATAGCCCATTCAACGTCCACAGATCGCTGCACACATTGGACGTGTCCTTCAAAATAAAAAAATACATAGTGTAGTATCATCAACGATCTTTTTTTATTCAGCGATTAATGTTTATCTCGGCCAAATCAGAGTCTTAAAAATTATACATCTATATATATAAAATTCTTTGTCCTGACTGACTGACTGACTGACTGACTGACTCACTGATTGACTGAGAATCAACGTGTAGCCCAAACGGTAAAAGATAGTATTCTATAAAAACGTATTTTTTGTCCGTATTTGCAATTGAACTAAGAACAAATGTTTTTGCTCTTCAGAATATAAAAAACCATTTATTTTCATAATTTTATTTCTTTGCTTTGTTATTAAATTAACATAAATATAATTCAATTAATTAAAATATAATTTAATTATCATATTTATTTACTTTATTTATTTAATTGAATTAAAGCGATTATTAATACTTCATAATTACATATAAACAAACACTTATTTTATTAAAATATATTTATTGAATTAAAGCTTGAGTTAAACCTCCAAATGCCACAGTGGTTGCTCCCATACGATAAAAATCAAAAAACCGAAATCGAAATTTTGGAATTTTAATAATGTCGATCATCTTATACTATATATAAATTGGGTATTTGAATCGAACCCTTTTTTTTCAATGTGACCATTCGCTCTTTGCAAAAAAATTCCTTTAAAGTTAAGCCACGTACTTGGCAATTCAGTGCGTTGTAATTTCGCAGAGAGTTAACCCAATCTTTCAACATAAACAACGTATTTAATTTTAAAGTAAACGCTAATAACTTTGAAGTAATATGGATATCGTTCGTACAGGTATAAAGTTTAACTTAAACTAACCAACTATTTGTAAATTGTTGTGTATCGTCCAAAAAATCTAAAATTATCAAATAGTCTTTTGTGAGTGTTTTTCGTTACCTATTTCTAAATTCTTTTAAGCTTTTAGTTCTGTTCCCCAACGATTCCCAGGTTCATATTTGTTTTATTCATAGATACATATTTATACATAGATTAAAATAAAACCTGAATTAACTGCCCTTAAGAGCAAGAGGTATTTGTGTCTGTTTTTTGTGTTTTTCGTTGTAAGTGCTCATTTATGTGTTTGTTATTGTTTTTTGTGTTTTAAATGTCAAATTTGTATTATTCTTAAAATTTACGTTACTTTTAGTTCATTTAAATTCTTTTCAATGTACCATCCCGCAAACGTCTGTTTTTACATTATTTGAAGACTTATTCATACTATTTTTCTTTAAAATGCATCTACAGTTTAAATTATGGATCTGTAGGACACGTATAACTATTTTTGTTGCATGTCTCCATACAAGTCCGACCACTGTGAAACGGTTCGAAAATCTTAGATAGTTTCCAAACAAAAAACAATATTATTTATTATTTTAATTAAATTTATTATTAGTGGTAATATTCCCGCGGTAGCAAGAGTTTCCACAATTAGGGAAGAGGAAACATGAAATGTTCGAACCCATGTGCTACAAATACTGTCAGTTGTTGTTGTTGCCGCTCCTGGTATTTGGCTAAACCGGTGCAGGACCTTTATTTTGCTCCTGATATGCGACACAATCAAAATCAGAGTTTGAATTCAAATCGGAATCAGAATCACATATAGAAACATGAAGTCCTTCGTCCTTCTTTTTTTATGGTTCTTTTTGATTTATTTATTTATTTATTATTACATTTGACTGATTGCCAAAGCGCCGCATCGCCGCGTTGTGAGTTGCCTGCCACGCCCCATGCCACTCCGCCCCATGTCCCCCGACCCTTGAGCCCCCAGCTAAACTCATGTATTATGAATAAGTTTATTGTCGTGTGCTATGTCTATTTATTTAGTGGCAACGCTACAGGGGCTGAAGATGAGGAGGGGGGCTTAGGAATGGGACGGAACTGGAATCAGGAATCTGGGACGGGGCTCTGGGTCTCGGACCTGGGTGTGTGTGCGTGTGTGTGTGTGTGTGTGTGTGTGTGTGTGTGTGCGACATTAGGCAAGCTCGTCAAAAAATGAAAAAAGTGCGTGTTGATTTTTGTTTTATGTAGCTGCCAAATCATATTACGGCATTTGCTATGCACCAACCAGAGCTGACTTTATCATTTCGAAAATCCCTTTTCACGGGAGTCCCCAATTTAAGGACGGGGACACGTGAACAGCTTGGAGCATATTAATATATGTACCAGAGTTACTCAAATACATTTACAACTTGATAGAATATACAGATTATAAATTTAAAGCTTACGAAAAGTCGATGACAAAGTGATTAAATGATTAAAATAGATGTAATCACTACAATTATTGTTTATTTTGTACCTTATTTCTCCATACCTCGCACTTTTTCTTTGGATAATGGTGTTTCGAGTTAGGGAAGTTCGAGTGTATTTCCAAATAACACTTTTATTTAATTTTTTTAACTTAATTATTATTCTTTTAAATTAAAGATATTTTCTTATTTGATTATTTTAATGAGCTAAGAAAATCGTGAAGACTCGGAAAACAATTAAGAAATGAAATGAATTTGATAGCCTTATACGAATAATACTAAATGGGAAATTTGTCATGGCGTTTTTGGCATGATCCAAGGAGTAAAGGCGACGTTGCCAGTCTGCTGGGCATGATTGTGGCCGTTAGTAAAATCAACAGCATTTCACACTCACCCCTCACACTCATACTATACAGACAAACGTTGGCCTGAAATTAGTCTCCCTCTGACTCTCGCAATTGCCCTCTCTGTCTTGCTCCCTCGTTGCCCCCTTTAAGTGAATGGGTAAGTTGGTCTCTTCTTCTTTAGCGCGTCGCTACAATATTGTCAACGACGTGGAAAATGTTACGCTACAATTTAATTGAAAGGATAATCAGGCGCACAGCGGCAGGACGTTATGTGAGGAGCGCACTCATTGAAAGGGGCAAGGCATGAACATGAGCATGAGCACAACAACAACACAACAACACATGAACACGAACAGGACGCGGGCATACAAGGATACAAGGACACAAAGCTGTGCGATAAATGAATGAATGAATGAACGAATGTATGTATGTTGCAAATAGAAATAAATAGCGAACGCAGACGCAACGGTGGCAACGTCGGCTTTTGTTGTTCCCGTCAAGTGTCCTTTTTGACGACGATGACGACGACGACAATTATGGCTATGAGGATGACGATGACGATGACTCTTTGACTATGACGATGTTGATGATGACGTTTCGGGGTTGCTTTGGTAGACCTCGCTTGTGGCCGGGCATGTGGGCCCACAACGTGGCCGGCTTTGCTTCCGATCCTCGGTGAGGCGGGATAAAGAAGAAGAAATGAGGGGTGGGGAGGGGGGAGCGCCTGTGGCGCAAGGCGTGTGAAGGACACGGCAGGACACGGCACTGTCGCCAGCTAAAGGGGTCGTCGCAGGACTCGCTACAATCACAATCAAATAATAAAAAGCTGAGGCGAGTCGAGCTGAGCTGAGCTGGGCTGTGTTCACCGCTCTTCGTTCCCCTTTCCCCTTTCCCTGTTCACCGGCGATTGGCAAATGAAACTAAATAAAATTAAATGCGTTGCACAAGTTGCAAATTCATGCACAATCTAAAGGATTCACGCTGCGTGGTCCTCACTGTGCGCTCGGTCCTGGTCCTCGATCCAGGCTCACAAAGGCCAACAGCAGGCGGCAAAAAATCAAAATCAAAATTTAACAAAAAAAAAAAAAAATGTAATTTTAATCGAATTCACTCGCCCCTTTCATGCGAGTTCTCGTACGAATAGTTTTCCATTCACATACATTCAACACTCAAGCACTCAAACAGTCAAGCATTCGCCTTTAGCGAACCTTATTAGATTTGTTACCACCTCTTTCTTTCTCTCTCTCTCTCTCTCTCTCTCTCTCTCTCTCTCTCTCGAGTTGCTGCTCCTCAAAACCTCTTCGTTGATTTGTGTTTTGCCAACAATCGCCGGATGCACAGCATGCTCCCCTCCCCTCCCCTCTCTCCACTCCTAGCCCGTCCGCTAGTCCTCTACTCTGTGCAAAAGCATTCTTCCGCGAGCAATGCAATTAACTTCGGCAACCAGCTGGTTGACGCACTCTCTCACTGACTGATTGACTGACTTACTGAATGACTAACTAACTGACTGACTAACTGACAAATCTCGCATGCGAGTCCTGACTAATTAAGCCAAGGCGAACCCAACACTAATTAACAATTGTTTGCACAACCAGCACACAAAAAATAAAATAGAAAATAAAAGTCGAAAATTCAATACACTGCACATAAAAGATAAGTTAACAGATATTAAAATATGTAAAGTCAATTATTTTTATAAAACATATTTCAATTTTAATTCTTATACTTATAATTATTGTTTTTTTTTTAGATGCCATTAGAATATTTACATCTTAGTATTAAATAATTTTACTTTAATTTTAGTTTTTATTTAATAATTTCATTTTTATTTTTAATAAAAATGTATTTACTGCTGTGTCAGCTGCTTCTAGCTTCACAACAAATAAAAATAAATAAATAAATGTTTCCAGCTCTAATTCAAAGAAATGTAAAATGAAATTTTCAGCATCCTCTGTGTGTGTTGTGTATTTCAAATTTGATTTGGTTGACATTTGTTAGCATTATTTAACCAATTTTTGGGGAGCTTTCACATTGTTTGACAGTTGATATAAAAAAAAAACAAAAAAATAAATAAACAAAATGGGGTAGCATAATTTCCGTTGTTATTGCTTACATTTTGACACCTTCATTCGGGTTGTAAATTTTCGCCTTTCCGGCTGCCCGATTCGCGTTGTTCTGTTTGCTCGAGTAAAATATTATTTTATTTGGCTGTTTGGCTGTTTGCCTATTTGCAACGTGACAATGTTGCTTTAGGCTAATGAAGGGACTGGCTGAAGGAGTTAGGCAGCGGGAGAAGCACTTAAATGTTGCCCCAAGCAGTCGGCTTAAAGTGTGTCACAAGTTAGAGTTGAAAATTTTGCGGCGGATGTCCCTAGACCCGAGCCTGATAACCTTTCCTCTGAACCAACGATGGACGGATGGACGGACGGACGGACGGAGGCGCCACTTGACATCTGCAACAAGGAAATCTGATTTATGTTGCGCCCAAAACCAAACAGCAGTTGGCTGACATGGCCAGGAATTAATGGGAAGCACTTTGCAATTGAGTTGTCCAACTAACGCAGGACATTCACAATTCGTATAACAAGTGCGACGGCGCCTAAACGAGGGATTGAGGATAATGAGGACTGAGATGAGAGGATGAGAGGTGCAGTCGAGTTCTCTACTAGGAACTGAATCGAGCTACAGCATTCGGAATCCATTTGAGATGAATCCTGTTGTGTTTCTGGTTGCTCAGCCTATTACTTAATCAATGCGCTCATTTGTTTTTAACTGGAACTCTAAGGATCTAGCTGGAGTTGCAATAAAGGACGTTCCATGTTTTGACACAAGGCGGCACCAACAATAACAACAACAACAACAACAACAAACAACACTCGGTAATCAGCTCGAGTTGAAAGCGGACACTGCCAACTGTTGTTTGCCCAATTGTTGTTGTTGTCGTTGTTGCTGTTGTTGATCCTTTAAAATGCACTGTAATTGGAACTGCAGTTTTATTTTTATTTTTTTTTTGGGTGCCGTTTTTAACGCGCCTTCCTCAAGTGGCTGCTATCGCTACCTGAACCTGATCTCGATCTCTGCACCATTTATAATGGGGCAGTTGCTCAATATGATCTACATGTTATTTGTGATTTGCGATTAGGCAGAAACAACAGCAACAACAGCAACAACAACAACAATTGAGTATTGCAACAACTGATGCAAACTGAGCAGATTCTCAGCTTAAACTCGAGCAGCTGTCAGTCTATTTAAAATTAAAAAGAGAAAGTTCACCTTGGAAATGTTAATGTAATATAATTGTTAGTTAATTTGTATGCATACTTTTTTTTATCTCCTCTTTGTTATCTATCTGCCTCGGATCGGAAAACCATTGTTATGCAAGGAGATGGAACTTGAACTTGAACAACATGTTTTTCTTTTTAATTTATCAACTATTAATCATAAATCAAGTTAGAGCAAAAATATATTCAATTTATGCAATAACTTTTTTCTTACATTTTTTAGTAAAAGTCAGTAGATTATAAAGATTTCTTTAGAACTGAAATTTAAAGCAAGAGAATTATGTGAAATGAGTAAAGATTTGCATTGGATATTTGTTTTTATGATTACGATTTCGCATCCAAATCTTTATAATTTCGGAAATATGTACTTTTCGAGCTTTTGCTTTTGTTTTTTGTTAATAAAAAGATGTTAAAATTATCAAATTTATAAAAGTCAAAAATTACAATTAAATCTACTGATTACATAATAAAAACATGCATCATTTATGTTCACTAAAACTTTTCTTAGCATATTCATATAAAATTTAACTGTCGTTTTTTTTTCAGTATTTTTTCTCTAATAATACTTATATAATCGGGCCTGTTCTGAATTCCGAAAACGAGTCGATTTGCCACAAAACGAGTTGATTGCTGTTCCGAATTCCGAAAATCGACAATAATTGTCGGATTTGAAATTATATGCCATTTAAAGAATTAATATAAATACCTAAAATTATAAAGTGAAAAATATAATAATGTTGAACATTTTTAGAATCGATTACCATCACTATTTCAAGTTTAAACAGCTGCAGTGTATTTTAAAAGAATTTTTTGAAAAGCATCTATAAAGTATTTAAAAAAAAAAAAACAAAACCGATCTGTTCTGAATTCCACGTTAATTTTTGCTATCGCTACCAACCCTCGCAATTTAAAGCTGCAAGAGTTGCTTTAATTGAATAACAATATTTTAACAACGAAGTTTTAGTCTAAGTTACCTTCTATCTGCTATATTCAACCTGAAATATATAAAATCAATTTTCGACACCGAGTTCGAAAAGTAAAGACAAGCCCATTTCGATCGGAATTGGGAACAGCAGAAAGTAAAACGTTCGTTTTCGTTTCGTTTTTACTTTTTGAAAACGTTTGAAATTCGGAACAGGCCGGATTATTAGCTTTAATATGATTTTCACAACATTTGAGTTATTTCTAATATATGTAATTACTCAGTCTGTTCTCAGTCTGTAGGGGTGTCCACTGTAGTGCAGTGATGTCTGCTAATCAGCGCACATGGGCCAGCTCCATGTCACAGCTGGGTTGACACAATGAATGGGTGAGTGGTGCTGTGGTTCTAAGTGGCGAGTGGCGAGTGGTGCACCCCAATGACCATGACAATGCCAATGCCAATGTCCAAGCGAGCTGACCAAACGCTTGACCGCTGGGTGCGCATGATTGGCCTCAGCATTGGTCTACCGCGGAAGTGACCAAAAGGCGACGACGATGACGATGATGAAGGCGACGCATGCGCAGCGGATTAACAGTGAGTTGCCGATCTGAAAAGCAGGGCCATTCAGGAGGGGGGAGGGGCATCTGTACGGGAACTGCCGTGAGGCGTCTCCTTTTGTTTGCGCACGGCCGCCTGGCATGAAAATGAAGCTGTTTTCGGGCAACAATGCTCCAGTTAGACTAAAGAAAGAGAGAGAAAGAGAAGGAGAGAGAGAGAGAGAGAGAGAGAGAGAGAGAAAGAGAGGGAACTACGGGAACTTGCATTATTATTTTTATTATTGTTGCTGTGTCCCTAATTGCCGGCCTGAGACCAAGCATTAGTGCCACAGCACGCAGTCATTCTTCTGTCTATCTCCCTCCCTCCTTCTGACTCCCTTCTTCCTCCCTCCTTCCCTTTCCTTGCCCCTTGTCATCATCATCAGCTTGTGTCCACGGTTTCCGCTGCTTGGCAACCGCATCGAGTCGCATTGAGGACAAAGTTTTTCTGTTGACTCTGCTACTACTTTGAAACTTTATCGAGGCGCTGGCATGCAAATATAAAAACTAGAGAAAATACACACTTACACACGCACACACACGCACATACACACAGCACACACACACACACACATACACCGACGGGATTAAGCGACACAAAGTGGAAGCACTTTGCCGGAAACACATTGGACAAATGCGACACTCGAAATTTAGACACCTCAACCAGACACAACTCCAGAAATCGGTTGTCCTCAACCTCAACCTACAAGAATGGGATTTTGGTCAAAAAAAATGAAGCAAAAATAAATAAAAATCAAAGTATAAAAAGATGAGAAGAAGACGGAGACGGAGACGAAGGAGACATTTGTCATGGCTGGCGTGTTGCATGGCAAATTTGATCACATTATTACGGAAAGATGCACAATTATTTCGAGGCAACAACCCGCTGAGGAGCGCACTCTCCGCTTTATTCTCCTGTCTCCTGTATCTTGCCTCTGGCCGCTTGTCGCTTGACGATTGTCGATTGTCGATTGTCGATTGTCTCCTGGGCATGTTGAGCATGAAAATTGCAATTTTTCGCCTGATAGTTTCAATTTACTCGTACAATGTTGCAATTTTGTTGCCGCCTGAAAAAAGATTTTACACACACACGCGACAGACAATTAGCCAGAGGTAGACAGAGAGAGAGAGTGAGGCAAGTCCAAGCAATTGATTCGTTGCGCCATCATCATCATCGTCATCATCATCGTCATCATAATCATTATCGATAGAATGTCGCCTTAGTTTTCTCAGTGGGGTCGACCGCAATCATTTGGCCACAGCGGGTACTCATACCTACTCACTACTCACTGCTCACTGGCATTCAGTCGGTTTCGGATCCGATATGGGATCCGGATGGCATTCGATCGGCTTGTATCGAATTGACTCTTTTGATCGCAGCTCCATGTGACGAGCGTTTCTAACGCGCCCATTTATTGGCCCGGAGTGTGGTATGAGGTGTGCTGTGGTGTGTGTGCTATGGTGTGTGGTGTGTGGTGTCGCCAGCGGCGATGCAACATGCCCCTTGGCCATTTGTCATGCCACATTTTGTTGCGTGCCACAGTTTATGGGCAATTTTGCACATTTTTGATGGCATTGCATGTGAGACTCTTGTAGTTTTGATGCTGATGAATTCATTTGGACTGGACGACAGCGACAACGACAACGACATCGAGAACGACACCCTGCCGCTGCATCACTGCATCACTGCCACAATGCCTCACTGCCCCATTGCCACGCTGCCTCAGTGCCATCATTATCCATTATCATCATCTGAAGTGGTAAGTGGCCGCGTGTGACCAATTTGTTGGGCACAGCTGCCAATAATGGGCAGCTCAGGATTCAGGACTCGGGACTCTCCGCCTATTGTCATCATCCTTATGAGTGTTGCTCCGATTAGACCAATCCATAGGTGGTGCCCGGGAACTTCACAAATTATGACTTACTTTAAATATGATTCAGATCTGAATTAATGAGACATATCGAACAGCCAATCAGACTATTCGATTCATTTTAATTGCTAAGAACCGCTTTGCTTAATTGTAATGTGCTCTTAAGTTTATACAAATCAGTAACAAATTTATTTATTCCAAATACTTACTGAGATTTGAATTTTTAAAAATTAGCTGGCAAATATAATGTTATTTATATACATTCCTTACTGACTCTTTTTTCTAACTACTGCATATAAGTATGTTGCACAAATGAAGTGATTTAGAAAAAATAATTAAAATAAAATATTAAACTAAATTAAATATACAAAAACGTATAATAAAAATATTATGTATAATAGTCTCATTTTTTATTAAATAAAAAAAGCATGAAATTAATTTTATAACTTTTCCATTAACTGGAGATGATTTATACAATTATAATTTACAAAATAAAATTAGCAATCTTCTACAGATATTTTGGTATTGCTTAGCATTTTACCCACATTTGTTGGAATTCTATCTAGTGGCATTACCATAAGATTCTTTAATATTTCTATCATCTGCAGCATTGTCTTAAAGGGACATACATATACTAACATGTATGCATGTGTGTATGTGACAGTTGGTATGTCAATTTGGTAATGGCAAAAAGGAAATGAAATGACCGGAAGTTAAATCAAACCAATTCAATGCTGGGCGAAAAATTTGAAAAGATCTAAACCAAATTGAACGAAAGTCAATGGCAAAAATTGCATGCCAACCACGTAACAAAACTAAATACAAATATATGTTGTTGTTGTTGTTGCTAAAAGCGTTGTTGTTGTTGTTGTTGTTGCTGTTGGCAACCTTAGCGAATAATTCAAATAAAATTTACACCTTTGACCGGCTGCCTTCAGTCGTCGTCATATAAATAAATATACGTAGATAGACTTTTGGTTGCCTTTGCTGACCGAGGGACGACAAACGGAAATCCTTTTTCAATTTTATTTTATTTTATTTTATAGCAGAATGCACACACACACACGCTCACAGATGTTGCGAGTTATAGCAAAAATATAAATTGAGTTGCCGGCCACTGAAGTTGATTATGGTCTACGCTTCACCGAATCTGAGCCAACAAATTTTCTCAATTCGGTTAAAAATCAACACCAAGTCTGCCGCACAGTAGCCCCAAGACTCCCTCCCTCCTCTTCCCTTCCCTTCCTTCCCTTCCCTTAGCAACAAGAACCCCTAGACATCACAATGCTCGCACCCAAAGTCAGATCTATTAAGGGGCTGTTTTTCAACAACAACAGCAACAAAAAAACAAAAAATAAAAAGAGTCGCTGCCAATTTGGGGCCTGGCCAATACACACAGACACTGGACTAATACACTAAAGATGAACACACACATGTGAGCACATATGTATGTGTGTGTGTGTGTGTTGGGGCTAAGCCCTGCGGCTCACATATCAGCGTGCATTAAAACAAAGTGGGTATCGATGTAGAGACTGGGCTCGAACCGAACCGAACCACACTCCACCACCACGCTTGTCCGACTGGGTGTTGACTCAATTTGCACAAAAGGCAAGACAGACAAAGAACTCAAAGAACGCCGGCTTGGAAATACACTTGTAGAGTATATATTCAAAATTATTTCACATCATACCATTTGTTTCCATGTTAAAATTTGTATTTAAATTCAATAAATAATAAAAAAAAATGATTAAGTAGAAATTTTATTAAAACTGAATTTCAATTTTTGTTATTTCTAATCGCTAATCTGGTTGTGAGATAAAAAACTCAAATATATTTTGTTTAACGACTTAAATTTTAATGAAAAGAAGAATGATCTGATTTAATCAGCTCGTTACTTTATTATTGAGAATCCATGTAAAACACAATTTAAAGTACAAATATATATTTTTTATATTTTATTTTTATTTATTTAATTTTATAGCTCACTAAGAGCTATATAAATTAAGGGAATGAACTTATCAACATTAAATCAATATTTTGTTGTGCCTAATAGCTAAGGAAAAATCCGAATACAGGACACGACTCTTCAATATTTGTGACATACTACCATATATAGTATATAGTAGGAAGAGTATTGCGAAAGTTGAGATGGTGGATGTAATGAAACCCCTTGTTTTTGTCAGGGCATGTTAAAACAAATAATAAAAGGGTCGGGTCTTCTTTGCGGATCAAACGGACAGTGGCAGCTTTCACTTATCACTTATCAAAGTGGTTGGGGTCCAAATTATTTACGCCTTAAGCTCCAAAGCCGATTTGTCCACCCACTGGCTCGATTATGGGTCCACTTCCACTCCACCCACCCAACTAAATCAATCTCCGTTCTCCTTTCTCATTCGCATCTCTCTCTCTCTCTCTCCATTTCCATCACAAGCTAAAGTTATTCACATATGTACATATAAACATGGATGCATGCAAAGTATTCGAGTTCTGGAAAATACGGCACACCGTTCGTCGGTTATGCAATTCGATGATGTCCCCCTCAGTCCCTCGAGGATTCCCCTACTTGACGGAAGTGTCGGTTCCACTTGAGGCAATGCTGGCGCCGGAATTCGTCCGAAAGGAGGCTGGGAATTCTTTAGGAGATGCAGTATCAGCTTGCAGTAGATTAAGGGGAGGGGACAACAACAAGAGAGGCGGGGGCAGCAGCAACCGGACTCGGGGCGAGGCCAAAGGACAAGTGTCAAAAGTGTTTACGCAACAAAAAAAAAACAGAAAAAAAAAACAGGCGCATTTTCAGTTTACAATTAACAGTTTACAGTCATGTCATTCGTCTCACTTATTAATTGCATTTCGATAATAATTTCATGCTCGTTAACGAGTCCCCGACACGGTCCGGTCCGGTCCGGTTCGGTCCGGGTGCGTATCAGTTACAGTTACAGGACCCGCTCACACTCCCGCTTGTCACTGTCCTTGTCCTTTACCCCATCTCCATCCTCGTCCTCATCCTCATCCTCACCCTCAATCATGGCTTGTTGTCGTTAAACAGTCGCTAATTAGACGCACATGTGTAACACAAAACCGCATTTAAACGTTACAGTTGCAGACCCGATCCAAGGACTCAGTGCCCAGGACTCAGGACTCAGGACCCAGGGCATGTCGGAGTCATGACAAAATTCACCCGCCACCGAAGCGACACTCGACGAGTTCCGGCGAAGCACTAAAACTGTCCCAATTGTAACGAAATTATACACTTGAACTTCTTAACTTTGCCCGGGGTCGCACATATCACTCTATGTGTTGTGTGTGTGTGTTGTGTTGTGTTGTGTTTGGTGTGGGGTGTATGTATGTTGTGGTGCGTGGCTCGTGGTGTTGCCGTTTGCTCTGTGGCGTTTGGTGTCTCTCTCGTCTTCTGGTTCAGCGCATTGTTCATGAACCGAATGCAGTAAAAGTCAGGATTTAATAAGAAAGGGTTGCATGTGATTATCAAATTGATTTGGAAAAACAACTTTTTGCAAAAACTATTCTTAAGCAATCAAAAATGTTCTGCTCCCCATTTCTCGACTATATTATAGTGCCATAATGTGTATTAATTCCCTATCCGACTTTACTTAAATACTTTGAAAATGACATTGAACTGATAAGATACAAAGTGTACGTTAATTCAGAAAATATTTTGCCTACAGAGTTCTGATAGTAATCTTCACTAATATTTTAATTATAAAATGCAATATAAAATCAAATGCGTAACAAGTTGAAACTCTCTAGATTCGGTCTAAAATTAATTTATACCTAAGGATGTTAAAATAACCTGAGTAGAGCTGCAAATTAAAAATGATTTGATTTAAATTATGACATAATAGAATAACCTTTCAACACTAATTTGATCGTAATATCCAATATCAAATATTAAATACCCTTTTTGCCCTAGCTATCGGCCATTTAAGGAGACATTTTTAATAATATTTAAATAATCATATATATTACAGATTATTTTAAATTGGCATAAATAGTAGTGTTCTTAATAATAGTTACTTCATCCTGTTTCTTAAAAAAAACTAAAGAGTTGACAGCGAGAGCTGATGCTAACAAAAATTACATTATTTTCAACAACATTAGAGCTTTAGTTCACTCGACTGGAATTTAATATTTATCAAGCTGTGATTTTGCCGATGAGTCGATGGAAATTATCATATGATTGTGAGTTATGTTTCTCATAGTAGCATACCAGCTGGTATATTAATGAAAAGGGGACATTTAACACCAACATTTAATATTAAAAAAAAAAATTGTTTAAATTTAAATATTTAATCATGAAAATGCCTAGACAGTCTCAATTTATTTTTTTTTATAAATAAGAGTATCATTACTACACTTTTTTAAGCTTCGCTACATATTAAACCGAAATTTCGGTCATGTTGAAATTCTTAGCGTTCAGTTTTAAAGTGAAATGTTCCAACAGCTGGCTCCAAAAGCCATCAGCGAATCGAGAAATCACAGTTCCCCAATCTCAATTCCAATTCCAACCCCAAGTTCCAGCACTAGTGCGAATAAAAAAGATTCCTGCTTCGCTTGTTACACTCATATTTTTATAAAAATTTATTTCAATACCAACTGAATGGACCACGAGGACATTGACGCTGTCCTGTCAATGATATGGCTGTTAACTTTCAGATATTGTTGTTGTAGTTGTTGCCTCGTTTCATTTGGTCTCGTCTCCAGTCTCCTCTCGTCTCTTGTCTCTCGTCTCGTTTCCTCTGGGTCATCGCAACATTTGCATGCCTCATTTGAGGACAAGTTCCTCTTCATTTATTTATTTTATTGCGGCCTCATTCGCGTTATGAACTCAATGGTCTGTGGACATTATTTTAATAATTGCACTCTACAACAATAATAACAAACAAGAGCAATAACAACGAAATCCACCCACGCATTACAGTGCCTGCAACAACACCGCACACCAAATACACATGCCACACACACAATTCCCCCCCCCCCCCCTTTTGTTTATTGTTGTTTGCTGCTTTCGTTGTATTTTCTTATTGTTGTTGTTGTTGTTTTTGTTGGGCTCTTTATTACTCGCATTCCATTGATTTTCATGGATTTTCGTAATAAACTTTTGTATTGTGACTTTTTATGTACTTTCCTTGCCCTGCTCCTTGACCAATAAACGAGGACGATGATGATGATGGCGAAGAAGAAAAAGAAGATGGAGATGGAGATGGAGATGGAGATGAACGAAATCATCGCCAGGGAGCTTCACTTTGTAAATTATTACGAACATTTACGGCTCTCGATTCGGAATAGGTTCTCAGTAATCGTGTGATGGGAGAAGGAGAAGGAGGATAGAGGGAGGTAGGGAGGGAGGTAAGTGATAAGCAAACCGGAAGACATGTTGTCTGGCATTTCGAGCTGCAGGAGCAGCAGGATAATCCCTGGGCTAAGCTTACACAAATGTTGTGGCCTAATTTATCTTGAGTGGATCAATTGGCCAAAGAAAACAAAACAGCCTCGGACAATGGCCAGATCAATCGATCGATCGATCGAGCGATAGATCGAAGATGATGATCGATAATCCGGTGGCTCAGGGATCCGATGACGTGCCAGTTTCGAGGGCTGCCAGGTTTTGTTACCATTGTGGCCGGGTGTGCTTTTGTTATGTCCACTTCCACTGGCCACTGGGATAATCAAGGGTGCATTGTTTGCCCTTAAATTTTCTAAAAAGGGATTAGAACAAGTGGCAAGCCTGAGCCTGAGGTTGCACAATGCCCAGTTGCTGTTGCAGTTGCAGTTGCAGTTGCAAGTGCATATACATATGAGTTTACGGTGAAAACAAAGGACATGCACGATCACA
The DNA here is from genome assembly GCA_037043435.1 of Drosophila suboccidentalis. NCBI lineage: Eukaryota > Metazoa > Arthropoda > Insecta > Diptera > Drosophilidae > Drosophila > Drosophila suboccidentalis. Next base: position 1,870,962 of record JBAMBK010001066.1, on the reverse strand, counting down.
ACCTGCGATAAAGTGAGGGCTCGGTTGTTGGCCCAGATCTGTTGGCCGACAGTCAGTCTACCGCGCATCCTCACATATTTCAGCATATTCACATTCATACGTATACATAAGTATGTATGTACGCATATTAAGCCTAAGTGCGGCTTAGCCAAATGCTAATAGGTTTGCTAATGTGAAAGCACCGGCCACACATGCGACTTGTCTTCTTGGCGGTCTTCTACAATTCACAATCCACAGAGCCAACTCAGGCGAAATCGGACCAGGTTTAGGCTGTCACAAGACACAATGCCGGTGGCCAGTGAGCGGTGGCTTTGGCTTTTATTGTGTGCCGCCCCTTTTGCCAAATTGCAACTCCATTGTTCACCAAATTGCTGAACAATGCCAGGCCAAGCGCCGGCGCTGCCATCGATCCCCAGGCTCAGCCAGAAACAGAAACAGGACATGAACCAGGCTCAGGTTCAGGTTCAGATTCAGGTTTAGGTTCAGTTCAGTTCAGTTCTCGCTACGCTTCTCCTATCAATATTTCAATCACCAAAATATGCACATCAAAAACAACAAATCGCCTCGTTGGTTCCGTTGCATTTTCATTCGCTGTTCATTGTTTGGCCGAGGGGCAGGACATAGCCAGGACATAGCCAGGACATTGCACATGGCTCACAGATGGAGCCGGGCAATAAGCGACTGCACATTGCACTTACAGGTGCATCCTCCAATGTGGAAATCTTTAACATTTTCTGATTGCTCCAGGCAGACTTGTAGAATAGAATAAAAGCAAATACACAAGAAAACAATTTCTATTTGAACTGATTGAAATGTAACAATGTCAAAAAATTAAATTTATTCAACTAAATAAGGAATAACCGAATTATAAAAATTAATTGATGTTAATTTAAAATAATGAGCAACATTTAATTTGTGCGAAAAATAAATAAAGTTCACTTCAGATATTCAGATCCACAATTTTTTACACGATCCTAATTCAAAGTTACCTTGCGTTAAGTTTTTTTTAATTATTAATAAGTTTCTTATTTATTTCTGATATGTAAATTATTTTTAATTTAAGGCTATTTAGGTCAAGAAATAAAATTATAAATATACTTTAAATATTTTAATTGATTAAACAGAAGCTTAAATATATTTAGTGCATTCTTGACAATTTTAACTTTGACATCCTTTTCGGCTCCTCCAGTGGAACTCTCAGATGGAATGGAGTTCATTGGGTGATCTAATACAAACACACGAGTGATGTTACATATTCACACAAAAACCTCAATATAGTCGGGTTGAGTTATGGCTTAGTTAGAAGTGCAGAGCATAGAAATGTCAAAGTTTTTGCCCGGATGCGACGTCCCCATCGTCCTTTCACTATATGTTTTTTTTAGTGACTTTTCTTTTCCTTTTTGTTAAGTAGCGTGGGCATTTTTTAAGCCAACTGCTAACGAATTTTTTTTTGTTTTACCATTATGTTTGGGTTGCCAGGCAAAGCTGGATACGACAGGGCAAGGGAAGGGAAGGGAAGGGAAGGGAAGGGAAGGGAAGGGAAGGGAAGGGAAGGGAAGGGAATGGTAACAGGCCCAGGACCGGAATTGAGAGTGGGCAGCACTAGGTTTCTAATCAGTGCAGCTTCCGCTCGGCGGGCCGTCAGTCAACAGTGCACGATATTTGTCAACAAGCGGAACTATAAATATGCATGCAGTTTTTTGAAAAATACTACAGACATGGGAAAAAGACATCAGAGGAAGAGAGGGAGAGAGAGAGAGAGAGGGAGGAAACCCTTGGGTACTAGGTATTGGGTCGTGGGTTCTGGTTGAACGTCAACGAGCAGGCTTTGAAATTGCACTCAGTCGAGTTGTCAGAGTGTGAGCACAGGGTAAACTCGTCTGTCGAGCATTTCATTTCATTCCTACTTTTTTTCTGGCACTACATCAATTTTTTCGGACTAAGGGAAAATAAAAACAAAAATCAACTTAGAAACAACAGTAGTAAATTGTGAACTGCAACAGAAGAGTGAATTAAACACATACAGCAAACTAGGCAGATATATCAACTGCGCTAAATTTTCAAGTGGCCATCCCGGAATTGGAGTCCCTTACAGTATTCCGATATCACCACAGAGGATGTTGCGACAACTTCAATTGAGAGCCCCCATGAAGGCTATACAGCTGAAGCGCTCCTTGACTTGCAGTGAGTACACAGTCATTACACAACCATTTTAGCCACAATTCCAATCAAATGATGCTGAGGATTATAAGTTTTGCTCTCAATTGAGATTCTAGTTAATGCAAATTTAATTCATTGATTCCTAGCGCTACAAAATCTACATATCTACATACGGATGTTCACTTGTAATTCATCGCGATTGTCACTGCATTAGTGCTTATCTTATTACTTTATAATAATAATAATTATTATTATTATTGATTATTTAAATTATTTTTATTAGTATTACACATATTGTTTGTATCTTAATGACTTTCACAAACTTTCACTTTAGATCCAAAACAATTGCAACCTCTTGCTTTGGTCGATGCCGTCAAAAAGGAGCAACAGGCCAAGATGCTATCGAAGCCTGGACACAATCCGACCCAGTTGCTTGTTAAGATGGCACCGATCAAGGCGGTGCCAATTAACAAGAATAGCAACAATTTGCCAATGGGTTACTCCAGCTTGGCTCGCATGGAGTTGCCGATCCATGAGAATCAAATGAAGTACCTAAGGCAATATAGTATTTGCCTAAATCCATTGGAGCAGTTGCAGGCCGAGCAGGGTAAGATGACACGCAGCAACAACTTGCCGATGGGGTACTCCGATCTGAGCAATGATCAGTCCAATAGTGTGGCCCTTGTGCCATTGGATCAGGACAATATGAAGAATATTGGGACTCAGAAGCCACAGCCCCAATCAAAGATGCCAGAGCAGCCGTTGCGCAAGATTCCATACTATAATCCCCTGAGGCGTCGCAGCAACGTCGATCCAGCCCGTGTTCAGTATATCAAGGATCGGTTTAAGGAACGCAACCTGGACACTGACACCTACAAGCCTCAGGGCAAGAAGTTTGTCTCGCGTACAACACTGCACTCTGGTCGATTGGACAAGATTGATTAGAATGTGATCCCTCTGCCTGTGGTTGGTTAATGCAAATGCTTGCAAGATGTTCACTGATTTCCTCAGATCCCCCGACCCGTAAACACCCCCCTCCCCCACAGACACTAAACTGCCCACCCCTTAAACCCAACCCTATTGTTTTAATTAAGAGCAACGAAAGACGAGTGTAAATCAGCATTCGCTTGATGGTTTTTATCGAAAAAAAAGATTTTAAATATATTTTGTGTCTTACTGGCTTTTAACCTCTAAAATCATCTATCGACTTACACTAAAAGAGGCATCACTCTTTACTCTCATAAAATTAATCAATGGAATATTCTCCGTATTTCAGATATTTAGACAACGAATCAATCGAATCCTAAAGATACTTATATTGACCATTTATCCTGATTCTAATATTGTCACCATTTACTTCGATGGAATAAATCCCAATCTAGACCTCCAAATGCCTTTTAGGAACCGAATCAATCGAGCTTTAATTAACCATATCTATTTTAAATTCGATTTAGTAACGAATACTTCTATATCGGTTTCTTTAAACTAGATTTTATATTGATTTTTGGTATGTTTTAAGAATGTAATTTCATTAAGTGTCTTATAATTATGTTAATATTTGACATATTTTCAATCAGATAATTTTCAAGAAAAGACTTTCCAACCTCTCCATTAAGTGTTGAGTTCATAGCTAGAGACTTGTATCAAGCTTTAAGTAAATCACGAATTCATAATCCGTAAATCTGGGATTGGGAATATTTAGTAGAAGTACTTATAGATACAAGTACTCGTTCGTCTATTTGATGATTCTTGATGCTGTTGGATGGCCTAGTAAAGTGGCTTTCTTGCTTCCTGTTAACACTTCTCTGCTTGCTCCTTATTGTCCTCGGTTCTCGGTTCTGTTCTGTCTGTGCTTCTCAGTCTGTCTGCCAGTCTGTCTGTCAGTCTGTCTGTTATCGAGTTCATTCAGATGATTCGACTAAGTGTTTCGCTTTCAGCTCCGTTTGATGTGCACAAGTACATAGCTGCAGCTTTTGCCTGTTTGCTTTTGAGTGTGCTCGTAAAATCGCAATCCGACTCACTATTCGAATCGACTCCAATCGACTCGACTCGCCTCGACTTGGATTCATATACAACCAGGCGGACGGAGGCGGACGATGGAGGGTGGGCATTGGGTACGCATACAAATCACACTAAACCGAATACGTCAAGGCAGCAGTAGCTTAGTTGCAACAACAACAACAACAACAACAACAACAACTACAACAACAACAACAACAGCAACAACATTAACAACTACAACTAGAAGATAGCTTTGGCTTTCCCTTGAGTGCGCCCAACAGCAGCCGGCTCAATATCACAAAAAATACCCGCAAAAAAATCACATGATCCTGGAAAGAGGAGGGCCGGGTAGGGGTAGGGGTAAGGGTAAGGTATGTGCAAGAAGCATAGCTAGGAGTAAAAAACAACAATCGCAGCAAGAACAACAACAACAACTCTGAGGGAGAGAGGGGAAAAAATGAGAAAAGACAAAAAGTGGCGAACAAAAGCTGACTGACTACAAAACCAAGTTGGAACGGACGCGGTATCGACATCGGCACGCTTGGCGCTCTAGAGTTTGGCTTGTGGGTTGAGGGCTTGAAGGCTGGGGGTTGGGGTTGGGTGTTGGGATTGACTTTGACTCCAGCCATATATCCTGTTTGTGCAGAGATTTAGCTTTGAGCTATGGATATCGCCTGGCGTTGCTTTGGATGTGCTTGTTTGTGTGTGTGTGTGTGTGTGTATTCGCTGCCATCGAAGCTCATCGATTCAGTCGTCGCCGTGACAAGGAATGGGGGCATTCATTGAGGCAACTGAGGCAACTGAGGCAACTGAGGCAACTGAGGCATTGAGGCATTGAGGTATTGCGATTCGGCTTGGGACTGGGCCCCGTTTTGAGTGTCGGTGTCATGCAGCAAGTTTACATGCTGTCAGTGCAGCTTTTTGTTGCCGTTTTTTAATTACATCCTCTACCGTTTGGGGTGCATCAAGCATACGCCGTGTATGACGCGCCTTTGGCAAACGGTCACAGAACAAAAACAAAAACAAAACAAAAAAACAAAGAGGCACAAAACGACAAAAAAAAAAGAACACAAAGAAACAAATGGCATAACTTGACAGCAAGATACCCATTACATACTTGCCAACGAGGCATGTTGATCTATAATCGTCACACTCACAAATTGAACATGCCCAATGAAAAAAACTTACTCGATTTCGATTTGAGTATTATTGTTGGGAAGCCGGTGTAACCCGTTTCGATTCCAACTGAACAGCAGGGTATACAAAACACAAACCGTAAACTTGCGCAAATGCAATGGTTTGGCTTTGGCCTAGGTGCGGGCTCCTCTTCCGGGCCTCAGATACCGCGTAGTGTCCTTTGTGCTTCCATCCGCTTCCATCGTCGTCCTTGTCTTGCTGCCTTCGCTCTTCGCTCGTCGTTGACGTGAAACGTGCCTGGCTGGGCGCGTCGTTAGTTTATTGTAAAATTCCAATAAATGCAGTTTAAGCTGAAGCCTCCCATGCGAATGTCGGCAAAAGGTAAACCAAAAAAAAAAAAAAACTACTGAGCAGCAATCCCATTCTGCTACTAACTGTCGCTTCTTTTATTCCTTTGCTCACTCTCTCTCTATCTCTCTCTCTCTATATTTCTCTCTCTCTCTCTGTCTCTCCTTTGGAAAGCGGCTAGCTAAAAGTGCGCAACACAACTTCGAACGTAAAAAAAGTTCAAGAGTAAATCGTAGAAAATCAGAAAATTGGCCACACCACGCAGGAGCAATGATAAAGCTGAAGAAAAGGAAGAACTGGAACTAAAAATGGACGAGACGAAGCACAATACGAGTTATGGCCAAACATGTCTTGGCCAGGCGAACACCTGAAAGTCCCTGAATCAAATATGAAAATACATCAATCGAAGTTGGCATTTGTTAAGGGGCATTTACACTAGTTGACAAGCTGGTCAATTTCATTTCAGTAGGCTGAAAATGTTGATGGCAACTTAATCAACTCTAGTGTAAACGGTGGTCAATTCTAAGCAAAAGTGTGTTGACTTGGTAAAAAGCACAGCCTACTGAGATGAAATTGACAAGCTTGTCAACTAGTGTAAAGGCACCATAATGTAGTAGAACTTTTCTTGAAGTTATCAATGTATTGACAAGTATTTAAAAACAATTTGTGTTCCAAAAATATTTTAAGCTTCCCACAATACAAATAAAATGAAAAAGTAATATGGTACATATTATATACTTATAATAAATATCGAATTAAAACAAATTAATTTGAATACATGCAATGAACATCGATAATCGAGCTATCGATGTTTCTTTATCGAACAGAAAAAAAAATGGAATTGATTAAAAGAATTAAATTAATTGGGCTATGGTAATTCCATTTCAATAGCACAGAATTTTAAAATTATTCAACATTTTGAACATGTTTAAAATATAAACTCAAATAGAATGTTGTATCGATAACGCATCAGTGAGGGAATCACTCTTAGATTTCCAATTCAAATAGTTTAAGTAAAGTAGCGCATTCATCAACTCCAGCTGGCTGGAGCTGGCAAAAGGCGACAAGCCCACTTGACCAGGCCAAAACAGGAGAGAACAGAACAGATTGACGATTGGCACCCGAGCACTCAGCTCAATTGTGCGAGGGATTGGGGATTGCGATGTGTGCCATAGCGTATCCAAGGCCATCATCATCATTGTCATCTTCATCATCATCACCAGCATCATCATCATCATCATCAGTCGCTGCTGTCGAACAGGTAACGGTAACGATGCGGCCCAGAGCTGTTGCCGCTGTCGTTGAATACTGAATCCTGATTCCTGATTCCTGAATCCTGGCATCCTTTGCATCCTCTGCCGATACCGATGTGGATGTCGATGTCGATGTCGATGCTGATGCTGATGCCATTGGTACTTTGGGGATTTTGTGCAGATTTACATGCAAACAATCAAGATATGCCGGGCTTTCAAGTGCCGTTGCACTGGGACCAGAAACTGAATCTGAACCAGAACGCGCTCGATCTCCATCTCTGTCTCCGCCTCTGTCTCTGCCTCTGTCTCTGCCTCTGTCCCCGATTCTGTTTTGCAGACTCCGACATGAACAGGGACACGGGAGCGAGAAAGGGAGCGAGCAAGGGAGCGAGCAAGGGACTGACTGTGTATGTGGGGATTGTGGCCCGTACTTGTGCCAATACGTCATGTAAGCTTCAGTAGAGAAACACACACACACACCCACACCCACACACTTAGAGACACAGGTGAGAGTGTTGCCATGTTTAGCGATTGCCTCCGTTGCACGTTTGTTTGCTTTTCACGTCTTTTCACCTTTGATTTCCCATCGTATCTATTGAAACTGTCTCTCTCTCTCTCTCTCTCTCTATCTATCTCTCTCTGAGTTGTATTTTTTTGCGTTCTTCTGGTTGTGTCATTGTTATTTGCAATGTTTGTTAAATAAATATCTACACATGTTCCATGGCCTCTCCTACTCCTAATTCGCATCCCAATCCCCATTGGCAAATCTTGTAGCTTGTGACGTTGTCATTTGGTTAATATTATTGGTTTAATTCAATTGCTACTTATGCATGTTAAATGTTTTCTTTGCCTTTGAAATTTGGGATTACTTTGTATTTCTCTCATCTCCCGTCACTTCCATTTTCCATTTTCCATTTTCCACTTTCTCCATCTGCCTCTTTGTGTTCCTCTCACTGTGGCCTCTGGTTGTTGGCCTTGTGAATGTTAAAGGCGAGTTAATTATTTAATGTCTGTCACCCAGTGGCTAACACTCGGTGTTAAATGCAAATTGGCATTGTCACTGGACAGCAGCAGCAGCAGCAGCAACAACAACAACAGCAAGGACAATGAAAAGGATATCAGCGACGACAAAGCAACACACAGCTTGAAACATGGCACAGTTAACCCATGTGACACATTCTCCATTCTCCAACAGCGCGACATCTGTAGACCTGGCTCTTAAAAAAACATAACACATCAACAACAACTACAACTACAACAACAACATCTGCTTGTCAGACAGACAGTCCAGTAACCCTTTCTGGCAACTCAACTCAACCCCAACTTGTATACCCCATTCCCCATTCCCCATTCTCCACTCCCAATCCTCCCTCCCTTGTAAACTACATCTACCACAGTCCCTGACGCCCCCAAAAAAGAATCATGGCTGCTTTAACTGCGCGCCAGGGCTGCATCTCAGTGCGCGTTGAGTCCGTCCCTGACCGCTGCTCTCCCCTGAGGGTGGAGTGGGGTTGGTATGGGGTTAGGGTTGACATTGCGGTTTCTTGCCATATCTGGAGCACCACAATAATGCGCGCATGTCAAGTCATCACTGATCTGGGGGTAACTCCAAATATCCATTGTAATCACTCAACATTTACTATGGAGAAACTGGCAACTATATACTTCTACTGATTTACAGTTTAATGTAAAAATGCAATGTAAGTACTCTTAAAATACTATAAGAACTTCTACAGATGAATTATTTCCAAATTAATAGTATTTAAAAAAAACATAGCACATTTGAGAATTATTTCTAAGACAGCTATATGGTATTTAGATCAAATTTGTATATTCATATTCGAAACGTCTATAGGTTTACGTAATAACAGGAATGAAAGGTAAGGGCCTACTATACAAAGACTATCAAGTTTCTGAGTCTCTCTGTGAATTTAAGATCATTTCATTATACTGGATATCTTCAGTTAATAATGGCGATGTATATTCCGATGTATATAATAAATATTTGAAGCTGTAACTTAATCGGTTTCGGTGAAAACACGCTCGTCTGAAAGCACTTTTAGTGATATGCATTTATTCACATAGAAATTAGACTAAGTGTTTGAAAATGATCGTTTTTCGCTTTATCGGACTTCAACTCATCAACAAAAGTGATATCAATCCTCTGTACATCGCCGAAATGGTGTAAGACCAGTTTAAAAAAATTAAATTCCTATAAATCTTATCGAAAGTGAAATTCGGAACAGGCCTGATTAAATCGATTTTATTTGAATTGCAGCTATAATTTGCAATAAAAATCTATTCGCAATGTTGGCTTTTTATTAAAAATTCTGTTTATAGAAAGAAAAGTTCCCAAATTTCACTTGTAAGAGAAGCTTGGAACAGAGACAGAGATTGAGGGTAAAAAATGGAACCAAAGTATTAACTGGATTTGGAGATGTTGAGGATTTGCTCTTATCCTTTAGCTGCATGCAAAAAAAGGACTTTTCGCTGGTTTCTGGTCAGACGAGACTAGAAAATGGGGACTGACAACTGGAAACTGAGGTCAACTGGGCAAATGAAGGGCAGACAGGAAGCTGGAAGAAAGAGGAGAATGTGTGTGTTGTGTGTTGTGTGTGTGGACCCGTGGGTTAATGTTGAAACCTGGTGATATTTACGAGTTTGCTGCGCGCATTATCATTAATTAAAGGGATTAGGGAGCGGAGAAACCACAGAAGCGCTTCAAAGAAAAACACTTCCTAAAAAAGACAGAGGGAGTCGAGAAGTGTTCCTGGTATTTTAATTGAGTTGTACGCATGCCAGGGACGAGATAACAATACCAATGGACATTGGACATTGGACATTGAACATTGGGCACGGTGCGTGATTTAAGGCAAATCCCAAAAATTGTGATAATCGACTTTGATCGCCGTCTGTCGCCGCCGACGGTGCATGCAACATTTGGATAGATGTCGTGCTCGTATCTCAGAGATGCACTCACAATTGCCCTGATGTCGCCTCGGTTGCAACAGAAACAAGAATTAAGAAACAAGAAACTGAAACTGCAACAGAAACTGAAACAGAAACAGACTCGAAATTGAACAAAGGACAGTTGTGAGGAGATTGCTGGCTGCTGATAGCCTAAATATCCTGTTGTTTTTCCACATGCTCTCTCGCCATCTTCATCTCCATCCCCATCTCCATGAGATTCAGGCACTTCATGCTCGCTTTTATTACACAATGTCAGCAGCGACTGCGACGACACTTGGGTGCAAACGAGCCGATTATTGCCGCCTGATAATGTTCTAATTGCCCTGCAGCGACAACCGGTCGGCACCAGTCACCAGGCACCAGGCACCAGGATAACCAGCACATTCAGTGCAGGACAATCAGTACAACCAGGGCTCCTACTGTTTGGGCCCTGCTTTTGATATTTGCCAAAAATAAATAAAACAAAAGCCGAAACCAAAAAAGAGTCACATCCCGAGTCGAAGCCAGTTGATAGAAGTTGAGTTGCACTTCTCTCTTCGTTTGTCTGACAATGGCAATGACAACACGCTGTGTCTTCGGTCTTCTATCTTCTATCTTCTGTCTCCTGTCTTCTATCTTTCATCCCACTGCCATTTGCTTGTAGGTGTTTTATTTGTCGTTGTCGTTCCCTTCATGAGGAGTGGGAGAGAGCACTTCATTAGTGTCGTACGTCTGCACATGGTTAGCTGTTTGCTCCTTGCTCCTTGCTCCTTACTTCTCGCCGACTGCCATCTATCTCCTGCCCTCTCTTTTTACTCTCTGTCTAGTCCTATCACTAACCGCAGTTGGTCGCATTCTTGGAAACGAGTCGGCATTTCTAAAGTCGCAGCAACTGCAGCTCAATTCATTTCACATTTTCAAATTGTTGATTCGGCCAAACTGAAATATTTTCCTTATATTATTTTCCTTATTTATACAGATATAAATCAGATCTTAACACGTTCCGGTAAAATATCTTTTAATATATGTATACGTTTTTAAGAACTTCTTGTTATTCATTTGTAACGTTTTTCCATCTTTTATGAGCAACAAATTTATTATGTTATCAGAAGTTCGCACAGTATCAAATATACAAATATACATAAATCAGTAATTTTTAGTTTTGTTGGCTTAAATACTTGAATCGAAGCGAAACAACAAGTTTGAAACCATAATCGGCTTAATACCACTTATTTTGTTAAACTTAATATTATTTAGGCAGAAAAAAGTGCACGTTTTTCACACCAATTAAGTCTTTAAAAATTGCGATTAATTAAAATTACAAAATGCATGTAACTTATATTATTTACATTTTCAGACCTGTTCCGAATTTCACTTTCGATAAGATTTGTCGGAGTTGAATTTCTTTAAACTGCTATAATACCATTTTGGCGATATTCGGCGGATTGTTATCACTTTAAGTTGATGAGTTTAAGTCCGATAAAGCGAAAAACGATCATTTTCAAACACTAAATACTAAAAAGTTAAAAGTGAAAACCGGAACACGCCTGTTTATTTTAATAATTTGTGGATTGACTTCTATTGTTAATAACCACTGTATATTGAACGGTATATTGTAGGAGCCTCATGGAATTCCTTTTAGCCAAAGCCCATTGTTCGGAATTGGAGTAAAATATCTAAGAGCTATATTCAAATATTATATATTCAAATAATAAGTAATAAAGACAAAATAAATGTCCTCAGCAAAGAGTTTTCGAAGTCTCAAACGTCTTCCTATAACCCACCAAATTGTATAGAAGAAACTAGGAAAATAAACAATTTTATATTACAGTTGACAAATTATAATTTAGTTGTAAGACATACTGAAAAAACTCGTGGGCTCAAAGTTATAAAATTATGTATGTCAATTTGCTTAAAATTTAATAATCAATCAACCAGTTTCCACTATTGCTTGCAGTGATTCCTCAAATAATAAATTTAAATATTATTAAGTTAATAATAAATTTTTGTTAAAAGCCTAAATATTTATTCCAATTATAATTTGAGTAAAACTCAATATATTTATTATTAAAGTGGATTCACGTTCTGTATAGTTTCCAAGAAATTATTCTATATAAATGATCTTTTAAATAAATCAATGTAGTTCACATCGAGTTATGCCAATGCAAGGGCTCAAAGACTTCAACCCAGTTAAAACTGAAATCGCTTTAAGAGGCGTGTGAACTCATTAATTAGCTGCACCTGGTGCCATACACAGAGCTCTAAAGTTAAATAGGAGAGTCTAGCGGAAGCTTAACCATAAGGTTGGCCCAATAAAAACCAATTGACAGAGTTGCCAGCGTAGAGAGGGAAAATTGAAAAGCCAAAACAGCCGCAATGGGAATTGACCTGATACTCGTATGAAGGGAGAACGCTTAAAGGGTCTGGGGGGGAAAACGGGAAGGGGGTTCTGGTGCTTAAATGTCCAACAAGATTTGATTTTTATCGCAAGTATATTTGAATTTTATTGCGTACGAAATTTTCGATAGAATCAACGGCCATAAAAAGCGACTGGAGCCGTGTCCACGTCGCCTGCCAAATGTCCAAATGTCCGGCCCAGATGAGGCAGCTCATCCAATTGGGATGGAGAGGAAGGGGGATAAGGGAATGGGACACGAAAGGACTCTTTGGGGCCGCAGTCGATAAGGCGGCGACGTGGACATTTCTTGGCCACGTTGGCGTCATTTTCCACGCAATAAAATAAGCATTCAAAACGAAATCAAGCTAAACGCTGCATGTTGATGTGATGTGCCTGGTTCGGGTACAGGACACGACACGACAGGACAGGACAGGACGGGACAGGACAAGACGGACTGAACCAGTCCCAGGAGCAGCCTGTTCCCGTTCTCTCCTCTCCCCTGCCCATGGGGGGAAGGCCATTCATCAATGTAGCACATTTAATTTTATGCTCATTTTTATTTCATTTTGCATTTTGTATGGTCCCATCGCTGGTCAGGATCAGAGGCCGCAAAGGCACAACGAAATCCTTTTATTTATTTTGTTTTTTTTTTCTTCTTCTTGGCCAACTAATAGTTTGGGTAAACAAGAGTCGCTGGACTGAAAGGGGTTGGAATGGCAACGGTCAAAGGACATGCTTCGTTAGCTTTTGCGAGTCTGATTTAATAAGTTGGAATCTCAATCGTCTTTGGCATTCGGATTCGGATTCGTATTCGATTTCTATTATCTGTTTGATGCTAATGCCAAGCAGGAGAATGAGAATGAGAAACGGAATGGGAATGGGAATGAGAATGAGAATTGGGTATAAGCACATCAAATGCGTTTTTATTGGGACTTAAATGCAATGTGACAACTTGAATGGCCACCCACGCTGTGGCTAAGGGCTAAGGGCCTAAAGTGCCTTGGCCACAATGGGCCTGGTTTGGGCCGCTGGGTCTTGACCATGGCCAGTAGCTTGAACAGCAGATACTCGTAAAACGGCTGAAAGACCGTTAGACAATAAGAAAACAGGAACAGGAAACGACAATGGCGTAAGGTCCTTCGACATTTGGTTGAGCCACTTTATCCCCCTCTCTTCTCTCTGTGTCTGTTTCCCCCTTCTTTCAGTTAGTCTCCGTGTGTGGTGACATCATCGCCCATTATAATTTGGGCAAAGAAGCACAACAATTACGGGCAACTAAAAGAGGCTCCAGACAATGCAACTGCTACAGTTTTGTTCTCACTTCTCACTTCTCCTCTCGTCTATTCTCTCCTATTGATTGCTTCATTTAGCAGCATGCCACTGTGTGGCACAACAACTGCAACTGTAGAGGCAACTGCAACTGCAACTGATTCTCTGAATCGTTGAGTTATAGGCCCGGCTCACACAATGCCAACTGTTTTAGGCCAGTTTTGATTTATATTGCGGATGCAGCCGCCGTTGAATTGGTCTTTTGCAACTACTATAAGCCAGACTGGAAAACTGTTTTGTCAGCTGCTCTGCTCGAAAGTGAAAATGCTCCATGTGGAAATGGAAATCACATCAAACGGGGCATGGGGATCAAATTTTCAAATTGCTCTGCGGTCCAGGACGTCCCAGAATATGTTATGAACGACAACAAACGATTTTTATGTGAGCGCAAAAAAAAAAAAAAGAAATCAAAGCGATAAAAAAATGGTTTCAAATCAAATTCCCCATACACACACCCTCACATATACACACACACATACACCAAGAAAATTGTCATTAGACATGCCGAATTTATGATTCCTGTTTTGATTTCTTTCTTTCTCTCGCTGACTCTCTGCCCCTTTCACTTTACCCCCATCGCCCTTTTAGATTATGCCCATTTTTTGGCTAACCCTTCACCCTTCACCCCTTTCCCGTTGTTGTTGTTGCTGTTGCTGCTGCTGCTGCACAAACTCATAAATTGTATAAATTGTTGGGCTATTATTTCTCGTTGCTGTCAGCGCAATATTGCGGAGGCAAGTGTCACCAGATCCCAATCCCAGAGAGAGTTTTTCGCATTTCCAACACACACAGTCCATGTACATAGGAGTACACTTAATATATATATATATTTCTTTATATCTGAGTTCATATGCACATAGAAAAAAAAATTAATCCAAAATATCAGTTTAAAAGTCTTAATTTAATCATGTATTTTCTAAGTATGTTTTCGGGATATTATTATTAAATTAACATAACATTAACTCAACATTGAATAGTCAAAAAAGAGTAAGACATTTGATCTTACTGAAAACATCCTTATAGAGCTCCGATAATCATTTTATTTATTCTTTTATTTCGATTCCTATTATTTGAGACACTAGTCACTATTACAACACCGATTTTCAAATTTGATTTAAATTAAACAGTTCTCAAATAATAAAAAAAAAGATAGCAATTAAATAACATACACAACTTAAGCTTTAGTTTTAAGATACATTTGAATTTTAGCTCGAAAAATCGTACTTGAATCAAGCATTTTGTACTCGTTTGATAAATTCAGAACTTTTGACAGTGCTTGGGATTGATTTCATCCCGAAATCCCGGTTGTTTTTTGCCGTGTACATGCATACAATCATCTTTTTATATTACATGTGTTTTCCCCATTTTCCATTTCCATTTTATTTTGCCTTTTTTTGCAATTGACTTTGCAGCCTTGACTTGCGCGGCAAATGACATAATTAAGCCGTGGGTCGGTCAGGTAGCCAAACGGCTTTTAGGGTTAGGTCTTTAGGGTTAACCCTAGCCGTAACCCTAACCCTGTCGTAAAATATAATTCGCACGAATTCGATAGCTGACAAATCCTTTTTTCCCTTTTTTTCGTCACTTTTTTTGCACATTAAATTGCATTTTTTCCGCCGAATTTTCCTCGTTATTTTATTGGTTTTTGTTGTATTTTTTTTTATTGTATTTTCTTTTTGGCAATCGTTTTGTTAATGTTTAGTGGGCTGTTGTACGGTCAAAAAGTCAATTGTTTTATGATGCAACCAACCCCTGTTAAGGCCTACGAAAAAGCTAAACATCAAAGGAGTCTCTGGCTTGAAATTCACGTGCCTCATAAAAACGCAGATTGAAGCATAGTAAAATTGGAATAGTCAACACGAGATATACAGATATATTTTTACTCTAGATTTTGGGCTAAATTTCTTAACAAAATTGTGTATTGTTCATTAGCAAGTAAATATACTCGTTTTTAAAATAAAACATCAACAGCCTCAAGACAAGAAAATCGAAATACAAAATTAAAAAAGAGAAAAGAAAGGAAAAGAAAAGATGCAGCAAATTGTTCTGAAGGGAGGCATTTTGAGTGCCATGAGCATCTGTAGGCTGTCCCCGCGCCAGAGTGACTTCAGTGCCATCAGAGCAGGCAGGTCCTTGCACGAGGAGCTGCAGCGGCGACAGCATCAGCAAAGGCCGTTTGGATCGATGACGTCATTTGCGAGTCACTTGCTGAATGCCGAGTTGCAGCAACAACAACACAAGGATATGATATCAAGGGGATATCACGGATCAGACAGGCAGACAGACAGAGTGCCATTAAATCGAGGAATGCGTCGACTTGGCAAGGACTCGAAAGCTCGACTCATCGAGAACCCATTGCAAGTGCTGCTGATGCACGAGGATACGAGGCACACAGGATCAGGCGCCAAGGATAATTCATCTGGTACGTCTGGTGGCACATCTCGACTCCATCGATTCAATGGCAGCAATGGCAAATTTTTGGATCTGATCGACGACGACGATGATGATGTGATTGCAGATTATATTGAATTGAAAGACGAAGGCGATTATGGCCAGTGGCCCGACCAGTTGAAGGCATGCGAACCCCCTCGCAGATGCCCCTACTGCTCGGGCGATGAAGGTCACGTCGCGAAGCGGCCTTCAGTTCGAAAGCGATCAGTCCACTCCTCGGATGGCAATAGCGATGGCGATGGAGATGGCGATGAGGAGACTGTCCAACTGACAAGTTGCCAATAGGCAACCCCCCCATTCTGTCTAACCCCTTTTACTATCTGTCCCTTCCGACCTGCGACTCGAAACCCTGAAGCAAAGTGATTGTAGATTCCCCGTCCCATTTTGGCCTCAGTTTCTGCTTAACACAACGAACAACAATTACATTGTAGCCATCACAAAAATCTCTCTGCATTTTACTAAGTTCCAACCAACAATAACCCGGCCACAACTTCCCGGTAATTACGCGGCAGACACCCGGTCCGGTCCAGTCCAGTCCAAGGGTCCTGCGTACTTTATGGTCCGCGGACCAGACCAGACCGAGAATTCAAGCTGAGGTTTTGTGGGTTGCATAGAGTTGAATCATCTTCTGGGTAAGATCTGCCTGGCCATTGTCGTTGTTGTTGGCATTGCCATTGCGTCAGGCCGCAGGCAACTTTATGCAATGGCCCGAAGCTGAAGCTGAAGCTGAAACTGAAGTCAAGGACATTCCGAGGACTCGCCGTTCGCTGAGGTTTGACTACCTGACACGCTTTGAACACGCGGCGAAACTCTTTCGTTTTTTATCACTTTCCTCATTTTCACTCACTCCTCACGCTGTTTTAGAAGTCGCAGAAGTTTCGTCTGAAAAAAGGATTCGAGTGAAAGGATAAATACGTCGTATTCGTATTCGTATTCGCATTCGGATGGCCAAGGCGCAAATATTTTGAGACTGCAATTGAAATGCAGCCAAAGGCAAAGTTGTAGCCAAACTGAATACCAATTCAAAAGCCAAGCACTGCGAATTCTCAGCCATTTAACCGTTTAGTTAGCCATTTCCTTAGCCGTTTATTTGGCCGTTTCTTTTTATTTGTACGACCCAAACCAACTCGACTGCCATGCTAATGGTCTTTATTTACGTACAAGTATTTTTGTTGTTGGAACGTTTCTATCGGCAAATCTCCAACAATTATAGTTCAATAAATTTGCTCAATAACAACGAAAGAGTAAATCGAAAATGACTATTTTTGATCGTTCAATTCACGTACTTTCCCAGTGGCTGAAGACCACTTCAATTGGAAAATGGACAACGTCGAGTAAACAAAGGACAAAAAAAGACAAAAGAGTCCTTTGATATTTGCTATTTTGTTTCGGTTTCGGTTTCAGTTTCAGTTTGTTTTCTTTTCCTCTGTTCTGTGTGTGTTTTTCAATGGCCATTCGTTGTGCTTGTCCGTTGTGCCATGTAATAATCCGCTTCTACCATTTTAATGAGCCAATAGAAGAGCTAAGAAGAGCAAATTTACATGCACATTTATGTATAAACATATATATGACACTTGAGATACAATAAAAAGTTTAAATAAATAGAATTGCACTGTCCGGCTGTCCTACTACAATCATTTGAAGTAAAATATTATATTTCTTAAAAACTAAAAATGTAAAATGTTTTACGGGTTGTAATTCCATCATACATTTGGATACTACAATAACAATCATTTTGTGAACAAACCCAAAAGTTTTGAAATAAGCATTTGCACTTAATCGTTAAGTATAAGAAATCTTTTTTCTTAATTGTCCAAAAACTATAATGCATTTTTTAACAAGCATGTCTGTTAAAATCTAGCTAGAAATCAATATAAGTCTATTTTAAAACGAATTTATTTATATTTAATAACATTTATAACAATAATATAATAATTAATAATTGATTTTTGTTTTCACATAAGTACATCAGAAGTTACTCAATTCGAAAACACACTTCTTAAAATATATAAAAAGGCTTGTTAAAAATGAGTACAGCGGTTTAATATGTTAAAACTATGCAAAAATCCACATAATAACACAAAACATACACAAAATCAAGTACGAAATCAAAGTCGAAACATAAAACAGTTTAAGATATCAAGAAAAACCAAAATCGTTTTTTTATAAATCATGTTGGGGAATCTATCTTTGATAATCAAGCTAGAGTCAATTTAAGGACTCATATAAAAAATACATATTATACGTAAATGTAAATAATAATGTTTATAGTGTATATAATATAATATAATATAATATTTAATGTAATTTTTAGTTTTAAGTTCCCATTTAACGTGCATGTGACCTATTTTGTTGGTTTTCACAAATTTAAAACTTGATTAAGTTGCCCCTTAGGTAACAGAAAGCCAGTTAAATAAAATTACTAATTTTTTATTCGTTGTTGTTGTTGTTTCGTTTTCTTATCTATTTACTTATCAAGCGACAAGTTTTACCGATTTGTCTAGATCCAGAATATTTCTTAATTAAAAACTGATTTTTTACAAAGTAAAATTATAAAAGCTGGCGACTCTGATAATCATGATGTAATTTATTGAATGAGCAGGAAATAAAATAGAATGGTTGGATGAAGGGAAGCTAAAATTAAAAAAAAAATAAAAACGGCGTGTCCTACATTAAAAGCAAATTAAAAATCGACTATGCAAGAGGCGCATTTCATAAGACAATTTAATGTCCATGGCCATGAAGAGAAATGGCGTGGGGAGGAGAAGGCTGGACCAGACAAATGGTGGCTCATTGATTAGCCGCTCTGGTAGCCAATATGGCGGTGGATCTGCCTCTGGATGTATGGCTCGGACTGAGACTTTTACTTTTTAGGGGGTGGCCTTGTGATTCTAGTTAGACCAGGCCGAATTACCCTGTCGATTTCTGGCCATTTACTGATTTCAACGATTCGTTTTGTTGTTGATATCGCGGGCGATAAGCTCAGATAGGGTATATGTGTTTCTTCAATCATTTGGCAACTCTAGGAATTTATGCCGATATTTGAGCTAATTATTTTCAAATATATTCTGTAAATTATAAAAGCCAAATAACTTCGTTGTATTGATTATGCATTTAAATAGAAGAGTATGCAGTATGCGTTATGTATTTCTAACAAATTTCAGCATATTTGTTGTTGTTGTGTATTTTTAATAAAAGCCAGCAATTTGTGCATTGCTTACGCCCCCTCATTCTCATCCTCAACGTCCTCCCTTATTGCTGCTGCTGTTTTCTAATAATTTGAACAGACGCGCCAAACGGAAGTGTTCATTTTTTGTATTGAATTCCTTTTTTTTTCTTTGGTTGCTTTTTTTTAGGTTTATTTTTGTTATTGTAGAAGAAGAAGCTGAGGTAAGCAAATTGTAAAATGATCGATGACAACAGGAGTGAAGCTGACCTGACCAGGTTGATGACTGACCACAGAGCACACACCCACACACAAAAAGGGAGATAGGGATAGGCATAGAGAGAGAGAGAGAGAGAGAGTGAGAGTGAGAGAGACCACAGACCATAGCCACACGGCGGTCAATTAAGCCGTTAATATGCGACTGACGAACCGGTTATGATGACCAGACTCCAACTCTGAATTTGAACTCGGATTCTGACGCGATGTCTGTCAATGTGAATGTGAATGTGGCTAGAACAGCGACTGTTGTTCACTGTGGTTATTTGTTTAGCTCCCATGTGTTGGACCCCCCAAAGGGAGGAGGAGGAGGAGGAGGAGGGAGGAGAGCAGCTTAGGGCAGAGCAGAGAAGAGCAGAGTTTATTGAAACATTTTTCATCATTTCTTAACCCCGAAGTCCCGAACTCCAATTCCAGGACAATGCCCATAGCTAGACTTTGATTTTGGATATTTTTTGGAACTCTCCCCCGATTCATAAATCATGTCACAAGCTGCGGTCGTTGCTTGACTGCGGTGCCAGTTCGTCTGGTTTAACAAAACAAAACACAAACACACAACACAAATACAAAAAACAAGACAAAAAAAAGTGAAATCAAAACTATTATCGGTGATTTTTTCTTCTATCGAGTATTTGTTGCCCCCCTCGTTTTGTGCGGTTTGTTGAGGTCGCAGGTCGTAACGATGTCTTTCAATGACAAATAAAAACATCAAATCATTCATAACACTTGTTTGGCCTGGCATTGATTGAGCCAACACACCCCATGATCCTGACCAGAACGAGAACGAGAACGAGAAACCGAGTCAAAGAATAGATACCTGACCATTTCCCTTGCATTGTTCCCCATTCTCCGAGTTCTCCTTCCCGATCTCGACAAGTTCCCAACCTGTTCGACAACTCGGACTCGGTCTCGGTCTTGGTCTCAGTCTCAATTTCAGTCTCAGCTTCACTTTCATTCAGAAAAATCGTTTTTCGTGCCCTGCGATTTATTGTTTGTGTATAAATTGGTTTATGAAAACATTACTAGGCTGCAGTTCTGTTGAATTTATTCCCTTTATGCCTCGCTCTCTTATTGTTCGATGAGATTGATTAATGCTTCGCTTCTCCCTCCCTCTCATCCACCTTCTTATTCTCTAATGTCTTCTTCTTGTTATTATATTTTCTTTTTTTATTAAATACTCGTAGTTGACTCTATCTTTGGGGACTCCCTACCTCGTCTATAGTATGTTTGTTTATGTGGCTTGTTTGGCTGTTCATTTTTCTCTCGTCCCTTTTTTCCCTTTCCTTTCCATCTCTTCTCGTCTCTTGCAGATGTTGTTGTCACTGAAGGTGGCAAACTCCCAGTTGTTGTTGTTGCTGATGTTTTTGTTTATCTCATTTCCACGGTGGGTATTTAATAAACCCATCAATGGGTCAATTAGTTGACTGCCTGGTTATCATTAAACCTGCTGCGTCATAAGTAGTGAAGTCCTCAGAGATTGAGACAACAAGCTAGCCAAGAAATGTTGTATCCACAGGAAATCAGTGCATTGTGTTATCAGACTGAATTTACCCCGACTGAATTTCATTGTTTGCATTTTTATACATTACGGGAATCAGCTTTATAACATTTTAATATTTTATTTTAATTTTAACCATTTATTGGCATCTGCAAAAACACCTTTACATCTAAATATAAAGTATTACTTATTATTTAAATACAAATATGCACTAATACGTCGCGAATAATATTTTTCAAGTTTTTTGACCCTATATTAAAAAAGTACCAAAGGTATGCATGAAAATTTTGTTTTTGTTTTCAATTACAGTTAAATTGAATAATTACGATAATATTCAATTTTTTTAACTTTATAACAAAAATTTAAGCTGCGAGTTATTCTAAGATTTGTTAATAAAAACGGAAATGCATTGCATTATTTTTTATTCACATCAAAAATATGAGTTACTGCAACATTTTTCGAAGTTAACAAGGACTAAAATTTATATTCTAAAAATTGTGCTTGTTACGTGCATATTGTATTTTGTAATAATTGTTTTTCAATTTCGCCCAGAGGCCAACTGTCGACTTCCCTTTTTTATTCTGTTTAAGAAGCATAGCAAAATGTAAAGACTGCTCGTCATTGATTCTGGCCATTCGATTCGACCTGCAACCGAGATGCTGTTAACCTTCAATTAACGGCATGGTTGACCCATGTCATACAGCGTTTAATATTAGCCAACCCCGTCTCCCCCTTCAGCTGCCCCTTCCTTGTTCCTTGTCCTTTACTCCCTCATTCGCCCCCTTATTATACCTCCCCCTGCCAAGTGTGTCACTTAACCTCAGTTGGTCTCTTCTTTGATTCTGTTCTCATTTTGATTCTTTTTATTATTTTTGATTGCGAACTCGGCCTTAGGGCAATTAAAATTTCACGCTTTAGAAAAGGTTCTATGTGAAGGGTGTGTGTGTGTGTGTGTGTGTGTGTGTGTGTACTATTTTGTGTTCTTTATGCATGTGTCAATCAACAAATTTATGTGCAAATTATCGCGGCAGCTATGACAACCTCAGGTGGTGTTCGAGGTGGTTGCTTTGGTGGTGCAACTCACCCACCCGCCCCATAATTTTCCCACTCCACTCCTGCCTGTTGTTGTCGTATTTGTTGTTGTTGCACTTGTTTAAACGCATTTGGCACGCCTGGGATCTGGGATATGCGAACAACAATATAAATGATACAAAGTCGCTGACAGGGTTTCCATTGAGGGTTGTCTCAACATCCCTGCCCCTGCCACTGCCCCTGCCCCCAATCCCTGCCCCTCCTCGCCCACCCGAAAACTGGGCTCGAGGTCGGTGATAACGCGAAATAATTGCGTGACAACCATGTTGCGATAATTTTCAATTAAACGGCATTTTCTCTTTTTTTTGTATTTTCCTTGTTGTCGAAATAAAACGTACACACACACACACACACACACACACACGCACACGCAGGACGCGCCAAAAAAGGAAGCTGAAGACCAAGAAGAATAAAAAGGAAAGCACAGTTGAAAGAGAGAGAGAGAGAGATGGAGAAAAGGGCAAACTGCAAAATGAGCCAAACAGGGAAAGAGCCAGCGTGAAATTTCATATTAAAATCAACTTATTTTCTGCTTTCATTTATTCATGCTCAGTTCTTATTGTTGTTGTCGCTACCAAACACACACACACACACACACACACACACACACACACACACACACACGCACACAGTGATAAAAAGCAATTGTAACAATTTGCTCTTGTTTCGTATTTCAACTCCGCAGACGCTTGACGCTGACGCCAACGCCAACGCCGACGCCGACGCAGAAGCCAAAGCAGCGGCAGAGGCAGCGGCAGACGTTGATGACGCCGCCAGAAAAGTGTCACACTTGTGCGTCATTAACACCGCCAGCCGGTCACAGCTGGTGGGTGGTTGGGTGGCTCGCTGGGCGGCTGCCCTGGGCTAAGCTGGTTCATTTGCCGCTCATTTTTGGGGTGGCATTGGCGGCCATGTGGTTGCCTTTGCCCGTTGCCGCCTTTTGGGGGTTGCTGCTGTGGTTGGCAGCGACATTGCCAACCATTTTTCTGCGGCCAAAAGACAACAACAACAACAACAAGAACAACAACAGCAAAACGACAACAGCAAGAACAATGACAACAAAAAAGCACAGCGCATGTTAATTTGATTTGCGCGCTTTGCAATTTAACAATAATATTGTCATCAGGTTGAAGGTTTGAGGCACATGCCCCAGGGTTGCCCTCGATACCGTAGCCGATATCTATTTAATTGTCTACGACTCGACGACGACACGTGGTCGCCGGTCACTTGGCCAAACAAGTGATTCAAACAGCTTAAGCTCGCAATATCCCCATCTACAATTAGTTGCCATATGCTACATTAGTGCGAGTACTCTCCTCAAGTTTGAATTCTCATATAACTAAAAGCCTCTTCTTCTTTTGACATTGCCAAAGAATAGTTTTGAATTGATTTAATTGTTACACTTAAGGTTATTCCTTTGAAATTGTTAAGAAAAGAAATGAAATTATTTCTGGACAACGAGACTCAGAAATATACAAGATCACTTTTGTGATAGGCCTGGACTTGGCCTCTTTCGTACTCGGACAATTGCTATTCACGACTAATTTTTCATTTAATATAATGAAAATATATTAAATTACAAGTTTAAAAACAAATTTTGTCGATTTATCGCGAAATTTCATCACAAAATGAAACTTCATTCATCTGAACCTATTCAGATGAACGAAAAATAAAGCATTCAATTTGTTACCCTTTCAGAAGAAAAAATTAGAAGGCTATAAATATTAAGTTTAAGTTAAGCTTAATATAAGATCAGAGAATTATAGAAACAATATTTTATGTAAATCGGAATACAGGTTTAGGATTTACAGGCTACCTCCTACCTACCTCAATAATCATGAACCTATTCAGTTGAACGGCAGTGTATGTACGTAATCAAGTTTACCAGATTAACCCAGTTTTTCTAATACAGATAAGAAAAACATTAAAAATTATTATTTGGTGACACTATTTTTATACCCTGAGGGGGTATATTAAGTTTGTGCAAAGTATGTAACAGGCAGAAGGAAGCATCTCCGACCCCATAAAGTATATATATTCTTGATCAGCATCAACAGCCGAGTCGATATAGCCATGTCCGTCTGTCCGTCTGTCCGTCGGTCCGTGTAAGCGAAAGGATCTCAGAGATGGTAAGAGCTAGGACCACCAAATTTGGAATGAAGACTCCCTATTATGTCAGGCAGGACAAGTTTATGTTAAAATTTTGCCACGCTCACTGTGGGGGCGTAATTCATCAAAAACTGACATCACCTTTAATTTCGGGATTTGAGTTAAATTTTGAAATTTTTATTTCAACGGGTGTAGGATCATGCCCAGAGACTAATCACCAAATTTCACACGATTGGGCCATAAGTAGTGAAGATATTAACGATTTTTCAAACCCCTTTTTAAATGCAATTCTATAAATAGAATTAATTCGTTTTGTATTTACTCTGCCAGAATGTACATTGAGTATGTAACTATATCGAGTTTGCCAGCATCAGCAAATGTGTCGCGGTAGCCGAGGTGATAAGTGTTCGACTAGCAACCAGGGAGATCGCGGTTCGAATCTCGGTATGGGCGCGGTGCAGATGACCTTTAATTATTAAATGTTTTCATTTATTTAAATTTTCTTTCTAATGCTAGAGATACGAACACACGCGCGAGGGGTCGCGGGTTCGATTCCTGGATTGGTCAACTAATTTTTTTTTGTTATTTTCATTATTTTTACTTTTAATAAACTTTTAAAATATCGTGCAAATTGGTTCAAATCACTCATTTATATTATAAATGTATATAGCTGCCACAGAAACGATAGGTCGATAATTTAGGATTATTATGGGAATTGCATGGACATCAAATCTTCGGCGTGCCGGGGCCTAGGCTCAGGGTATATTACTGTCGAGTGCACTCGACTGATCCGCTTGTTTTATTTATAAAACTACCGTTTTCTAGGGACAGCAAATTTTGAATTTTTGTGGGTTATTATAACGATTCTCTTAATTTTACTCCCACTAATATATTTAATAAAATTTTTGGTCAATATTAATGACATCCTTGCGGAATGACCAAAGTAAATCGAACTTTAAGTTCAGGAAATGCATTTGAATGTCAGTCTGACTAGTTTTGACTAATTGATTTTAAATATAATTACATATAATACTCGATACTCGTATAAATTATAAAATATTTAAGTTTCAGTACAAACTTGATCTGTGAATCAAGATAATAAATGTATTTTAGGAGCCAAATTTCTTACTTATATTAACATTTAATGGTTAATATTATTTAAAGAAATTTATTCGAAAGAAAGTTGGTCGAAAATTTAAGCCAAATACATTTAAGACTTTGTTGAATATTGTCAAAATGTTGCTATTCAGGATTTCTTTTCAGCACATTAAAACAAAAAGTTCCGTCTTGTTTTATATTGAAATGATTATTTTCTAGAACTGATTACAGGACATTTTTATGGCGATCAATTGACAGTTATCACCTGTTTGCAGGATAGTTTTTTGCTTGTAAGAGATCTGTATTGTTTCTTGAGTCACAAAGCGGTTGAAAGGTGGCTAAAAATGCTTTGATGTGGTGCAATTTGGCGCGCTGTAAGATTGTGACACACTGTCAAACTGAGGACGGATTACACGGGAAGATGTGAGTGTCACCACATCCGCCAGACGACAGACGACAGATTTCAGGGGAACAAACGATCCACACAAGTTAAATCCGCAAAACACAAGGCAGATTTTTCTTCTAATGCTCTTTTGCCTGTCTTGTCCGGTTGTGAGAGAGGACATCGCAGAGGAAACCAAAAATGGCTAAGGACAAATAATAAGTGCAAATGCAAACACTAAAAGGCAAAGGCAAGAGAAGAAAATTCGGAAATTAGATTTACTTTGCGCAGGAGAATCACTTCTCGCGGGTAATTGCACAGGATACGGCTAAGGAGGATAATAGGGATGGAGACGTCACATAACTCAATTTTTATAAGACAGCCTTGATGACGGTTCATCTTTCATATTTTCTGCTTTTTTTTAAATCTTTTTTTTTGGTAGTGTAAACCACATGACGAAGATGGAAAAAGAGAAAAACCGGACATGGAAACTTACGGCTTTTTGGCTTCTGTTTGTCCGGGCAAGGGAAAGGGAAAGGTGACTCTCCTGCTTTGGATGGGGGTACAAAATGTTGGTAACTAAAAGCGTCATTCGCCGCCTGCTATCATTTATCAAATTCAAATTAAGGCTGCCACTGCAGTGGCAATTGTTCGGCAATAAGTTCTGTCATTAACAATGAGTCCTGACAAGTGAGTAACAGCAACAACAACAACAACAACAATAGCCGACAACAACAACCGACAACAACAACGAACAACGAGCCACCCCTTTTGCGCCTCATTGAGTGACATATGCGTTGTGAATAACGAGTACAAGTACGATTTTATTCCTTGGCTCATATTCGTATTCACATTCGCACTCGTATTCATATTCGCATCCTGACCTGGCGTCTGTCCCGGCTGCCTTTTTAATGAGTGCAACGTGTTTTTGTCCGCATTCACAACTTTTTCTTTTCGAGCACCCACTGTCCGTCAGTCATTCATTCATTCTTTCATTCATTCATTGTTGTTGTTGTGTTTTTTGGTTTTTTAATATTTGCGGTTGTCGATGGTCCCGTTGTTAAGCATCCGCGCATCCAACAACAAACCGAACCCCAGCCAAACCATCCCATCCCATCCCATCCCAAGCATCCCAACGATCCGAGCATCCGACCATCAACATCAACTTAAGTTCAATTAAAATCCACATCAAACAATAAGCGGGCACGTAGCTGAACCATCAACTACTTCAAAATTGGCACAACAATAACAACAATGCGTATGCAGACTTTGATTCATACTCGCAGCACTTATGATTCATACCCATACCCATACCCATACCCATGCCCATACTCATATACTCAGTGCTCGCGGCTTTTGTGGGTGGTTGCTCGTGCCTCGGCTTAAATCCCGCTCAAAACAAGAAGAAAACGCACACGTGTCCACCAGGCGACAAAACTTGTTGCCCTCCTGCACCGCTTCACACGACCCCCAACCCCCTTTCCTTATCGCCCCCCGCCTCTCTCTCACTCATCAAAACGTTAAGTTGAAATCAATGTCCTTGTCTTCTTTTCGTCAATTTATCCATCCACGTATGTACATAGATGCCATATGGATCACTGCCTGCTGATTAGTCCAAAGTCCTTTCTGGGCACGTAGCTATGCACCACAAAGTGGTGCGACCTTTGATATCTGTCTGTGGTTAAGTTTCCCCACTCACACATATATTTCAGCCGCATGCCGCATGTCTCTTGTTCTCAAATTCCCAACTCGCTCTCGCATATTATTATACTTATTACCACAGCACATGTCTTTGGGGTAAAAGTTCATGATTATTTATGTCATATAATATAGAAGAGATTGCAGATTTTTATAGAAACAGAACTGTGAATTTGAATAATTTTGGAGACTGTTATTTGTAAAACTTCTAATGCAAACATATTTTATTAAAAATAAGTTAAACATTTATCAGATGAACACCAACTTAAGGGAGAATAGGATCAATTTAGCCTATGGTCATTCAACGAATTTTGGAGACATATCTTCATATCATATCTGAAATTGTTTATGATAATTACAAATTACGAACTTTAAGAACTTTATCAATACAATAATTTTTCTACGATGAGCGATTTTATTTTGTTTTTATATTAACATATTGATCGAATTGAGAAAAACCATAGACCCATTTCCACTTAGGGAGTTCAAATAAAAAATGTAATTGATGTTGGTCCTCATAGTCACATAATATAATTCTCCGACCAACTTTCCTTCGATGGGCGGAAAAAATGAAGCATGAGAAGTGTGTAAATTTTGTGAAGTTGCAGTTTTTAAATAATATACTCATATAAATTATAATAAAATATATTCAGTGCATACATAGTATATAACTAATTAATTGTTAGAATCAGTAATTTTGTGAATTCTTAGCATCAGTCGTGATTAAAATTAATTTTAGTATTAGCTTAGAAAGACTTTAGAAAACAGAGAGACGAAAACAACAAACAAAGTGAGGAACGACCTCAACCACTTTGCTTTTGTGTTCAGCGGGGGAGTCAAAAGGGCCGAGTGAGTTGGCTGAATGAGCTATGCGGAGAATGCCTGTAAGCCAATTAATGCGTCAACTTATTAGTTTGTGCCCACCACGCAGTCAGAGGCAGAGGAAGAGGAAGGAAGAGTCAGACGCAGACGCAGCTGTGGCTCATGCCATTCCGCGTGCTTTGTCAGTGGGCAAGGCAAAAAATGTAAAGCCCATCGGGCCCATCGTGGAGGCGGTAAAGGCAATGCATGAAAAAGGGACGGCAGACGGCAGAGGTCACTGTGAATGTGAATGTGAATGTGAATGTGAATGTGAATATGGGGGAAAGTGTGGAGTGGCGGAAGAATGCGAGTGGAAGCCAGCAGTGGCTTCATTATTGAAATAATGCCACAATCCGAGGGCTGGCCAAACTAGGAGTAACAACCACATGTACCACGAGTACAGAGTACAGAGATCACATCAAAGCAGGCAACAGACTTTGCCCGACCAGCTATCGAGAAACGGTGGCTGCGTTTTGTGGCCAATGCGGCACCCTCAACAAAAAACAGAAAAAAAAAACAGAACAAATCCTAATCGGCAAAGGGGAAACGGGGTAACAGGAGAGCGTGTAGAGGGGGGGGGGGGAATGTTAAGAAGAGCTGGAAGCGGGAGCAGCCGTTCGAATTCTCAGGATGCTCTTGTGGGCCCACACAAGAGGACATTGAGGACATTGAGGACATGGAGTGCAATTAATGTTAATGTTGAGATATTTATGATGCAACCCCCTTTTGAGGCGAGGGGTGTGCTGATGCTTATGCCGATGCCACCCTTTTTCATTCTTCTATTTTTATTTTTACTTTTGTGATATCTGAATATTTGCGTATGAGCTTCGAATGAAATTTAAATAACCCTGCCTCCGTTGTTTCTGCTCACAAACACACGCATACATATATGCTGGGTCCACCCTCGATTGACGTTGCCATGGCCACAAAACAACATTTCAATTTCTGTCAAATAGTTTCGGATTGTCGTGCGCGGCGGCAGCGCTTCCAGGACTTGTCAAATCAAAAACTTATGTTACAGCTGGATTAAAATTATACATGTCACTGGCTCCGGGCAGAGACACTGAACTGAATTAAACTGAACTGAACTGAACTGAGCTGAACTGAGCTGAATACAACTGAGGCAGCTGAGGCTGTGGCTGAGTGCGTGTCCTGTCAGTGCTACATATACGCCCGCTGATATCCTGCCACTGTTGCTGCCACACAGACGTATGTACGAGTATGTAACTTGCCCCTTGCCTCTCCTTACCCTTACCTATACCCATACCCCTCAGCTATTGTCCTGCCTCCTGTTGTTGTTGCTGTTGTTGTGCTGATTTAACGCATCAGCGCGCCAAATAAAACTTTCAAATGAACAGTTAAATGCGCGCTAATAGGGGTTCAGATTTCAGCAACTTTAGTCCTCGACAAAAGGTCCTTCTCAGTCACAGTCTCAGTCTCTGTCTCTGTCTCTGTCTCCTGATTGTGCGTCCTTTGTGCAAGTTTTGTAACCAACCCGCGGCCCAGGAGCCGCCTTACTCCTTTTTTTTCCTGTTGCTGTTGCTGTTGCTGTTGTTGCTGCTGTCGCGCTATTGTCCTGCCACGGATTGATTGTGACATTAAGTAGGATTTATTTATTTATTTACTCATTTTCTCTTCTCACTTCTCTCGGTTGCCCTTTTTTTTTTAAACACATTTTTTAATTTTTACACAAGATGCAAATTATGTTTTCAGTTTGTTACACTTTCGCCCGAGCTGAGTCATGAGGATCAGCTGGGATCAATTCGCATCGGATCAGATCGGATCAGCATTGGATAAGTTCCTGGATGGGGTTGATTTGGTCCGTGACCTGTCCGGGTTGTTTGTCGCAGGTTTTATGTACATGGCCTTTATTTAGTTTTCTGTTTGATATTTGCATTATTTGCCATTTTTAAGATTTTAAGCAAATAATAAAATATGCATACCCCCACACAGCCCTCCCTACCCCTTTCGCATCGCCCTCCCCTCCTCGTCATGCAAATGTTGTTTAATTTTCAATATTCAGCAACTCAATCAGAGCCCGCCGGACTTAACATTTAAAATTGTAATAAAGCCATAAGGAAATTGTGCAACAACTTTTTCTCAAATAACAATTAAAATGGATAGGAACTTATAAAAGCGACTTAGAGATACTCTTTATTTACTTTATTTCATCATTCTGATAATGGTATATCCATATAATAAATTTAACGATTAGAAATGTAATAATTATTATAAGAACCTATCCCTAAAGAAGAGGATTTCCAATTTAACCAAATAATCATAGCTTGGCTTAAGCATCTTAATATTAATAAGCTTAGGAAGTCAAACTTTTGAAAAAACACAAAATTTTACTATTTAAAATCCATTTTAACGGCAATTAATCATCAATTTAGTTTGAATTTGTTCCACTAAGCAAAATCTATGTTAGTTTTCGATACTTCTACTAATAAATATGATAAATTATGCCCAATTAAATTCGGTCACTATGCTAACCTAGTTAAATAAATCTAACAAGCAAATTTATAATCTTTAAAACATAAAAAAACAAAACCTTTTTGAAGAAGAATTATTTATTTAAATTCACATACAACTTACAAAAAAGTAAGGAATAAATTTAATATAAACAGTTATGTATGTATTAGTAGATGATATTAAATGGATTAAAAATACAAATAACTTAATAATTTCTTAATGCGTTAATTTTTAATTATTAATTTCTTTATTATTCATTCAAGCTACTTTTAGTTTCCATATACATCTTATGATATTCTAATATTGTAGTACTTTCGACATTGATCGCTAAGCTTTGGAAAAACGCAATTGATTCCATTTCTATTTCCACATTCACGTCCAGTTGCCGTAAGCCCCAAAAATGAATGACACAAAGTAGTGCAGAGATCTGGAAAAATCTACCCAAAATCTGCAACACATATTTAGACCCAACAAAAAGGTTAAGCCAACAAAAAGAGTGCATATGAAACAAACAAGTATAAAAAGATACTATCTATGTGTGCGATAGAAGTATACTATATAGTATAACAATTTTTTACAAAATAACGTTGCAGGAAAATGGAAAAAGCTGCAGCTCTCTCTCTCTGTCTCCCTGGATTCTATACTTTTTGGCCATTCATGGTTTAGTGATTCAATTATTTTTGTGCGCAATTTAGATTTATTGAGTTTGCAGTTGACGTGGTTGTTGTTGCTGTTATTGCTATTGTTGTCGTCGGTGCAGCAGAGATTTGCAACAACAAACTGCATAATCAATACTAAAATGCGAACGTGTTGTGAAGTTTGCCATTTGACAGAAAAGTAAATAAAAATGCATCGGTGGCAAACGAAGTTGGAAGCTGTTTGAATGCTGAAAGGAGACCCATGTGGCGTTGTGGCATGGTAGCATGTAGCATTCAGGCATGAGGCATGTGGCATGTGGCATTCAGGCATGGGCCATCGGGCATGCTGTACAAGTAACGAGTATCGAGTATAGCTGCTAAAAGCTTAACGCTCAACAAAAACAACAACAACAACAGCAGCAACAACAACAGCAGCATCAGCGTCGACATCGACGTCGACGTCGACTTCGACATGCGCTCGTGTGTCACGTGACGCATGCAATTCGCATCCGTTTCCGGTTAAGCACTGTACACAGTACGGACGGACAGCAGCCGAGGTGGGCGTCCAGAGGGGGCCGTGAAGATGGCTTAAAGGAAGGTTGCAAGAGGTACAAAGCGCGCGCCTGCAGGGTTAAAAATCATTTTAAAACCATAAAAAAAAATAAACTCGCGTGTCTGGTAAAATAAATAAATAGCAAAATAAAGGCGAACACACACTCACACACACACACACACACTCGCAGAGAGAGAGATACACACATCTAGCTGCAGATACATTTGCAAGTTTTATTTCAATCTATTCGTGTTCTATTTTGTTTTGATTTTTATTTAAGCTTCACACATATTTGTTTTTAAATCCTTTCACTCAGCACACGAGTATGGTGTGTCTGTGTCTGTGTGTGTGCGTGTGTGTGTGTGTGCGCGCGCTTAGGCACAAAATGCAATTTAGAATATTTGCAATTCCCTTTGGCAACAACAAATCTGCCACCGGTTGCCCGTATCCGATTCAGTTTCTCACGTGAATTAAAAAATTTACAAAAATATTGTATAAAAATAAATTTGTAAATTTTTGTTTTATTTTACTTTATTTTATTGATTTGAAAAGCCATGCAAATGCTCTAACGGTTCAACAACATGGTCGTTAATACTATTGTATTTGATTACATCCTAAAACGGAGCTTAGAATATAGGAGATTTAAAATTCGAAAGAGAAACCAGAGTAGATCAATCGTTATTAAAGAAACAAATATTTTTTATGCTCTATAGCTTAGCAGCTTACAATATTGAATCGTAATGGAACGCAGCGATATTTATGAAGCAATAATCCTTATGATTAGATATTAATTAATAATAGTTGGTACTTTTTTACATAAAATTATTAAATATGTAATTACTAATTTATATTTTCATATTCAATTTAAATATAAATATGTATGTTTGTATAAACAATTATTGCTTGCAATAAACTCATCATGATTTCCTTATATTCAAATGCCAATTCTATTTTTCTGGTGTGAGTAAGTTTTTGGATAAGATACAATACAATATATCAAATTTAAAGGAACTCCAAAAGTACTCAAGAGCCTGAATCTACTTTCTTAACAATTGGTGAAGGATTAACAATGGTTGCATATTTTCAACTCTTGCAATTAGGTCTCAACATGTTTCTCACATTCTCGTAAATATGCAATAAACTCGTCTAGATTTTCTACACATTATTATCGTTATCGTATGGCACTTTATTATTTTGTTTTAGGTAAGGTATGCTCACTCCTAAGTGATTTGAGTGACCTTTCATTATTGTATTTTTTATATATCGTTCAGATTTCATTATTGGTACGAGTAATGCTTAATTTGGCAGTACAACATCAACACCCTGTAGGACAACTTGTGAACATGACAAAGCAATTGAGGACGAACAGCAAACGGGTTTGGGTTTGGGTTCGGGTTGAAGTTGAAGTTGAGACTTAAACTGAGGGTAGATGTGAGTAACGGGGCATTGATTATATTATATTATATAATGTTTGAAGTGAAGCCGATGCTGAACCCTTTGACTCATAATTTGGACTGTGTGCGTCAAATTTATTGAAGTTAATATTTGTCGCCACGGGAATGGGCGAGTGTTGCAGCAAGAGGAACACAAAGTGTGAATGAAAAAAAAGCGAAAATATATTAATATATATAAAAGTGAATGTACCGCAAAAAGGGTGCAAGTTCCCTTTTTTAGTTTGTGCCGCTCTCAGTCTTTCTCACTGCTGCCATCTCTGTCAGACTAACGAGGAGAGCTGGTGAATTTGCAGCGAGCATAAATCATGCAACATATTGCATTATCATTCGGCTAGGACAACGCGCACGACTCCTGGCTGACAGCCAGGACGACGCGTGATTTGTCCTGCCTGCTAATGGGAATGGTAATCGGAGTGCGAATAAAACGGGAAAGGGAATGGGAATGGGAACGGGAACGGAAGCGGGAACAGGAGAAAAGGGTTAATGTCTCTGGGTGGGCGGCAAATGGCAGAAAAATTTTATGTAAAAGCAACAAATTTTTCGGGAAATGAAAAAGGCAAGGAAAGTGACAACAGTGGGTGAGGGTAAATTTTAAATGAGAATCGGGAATTGGGTTGGCAATTGATTCGTTTGTTCGTTTGTTCGCATTCGTAAAACAATGGAAATGTATCTCAAGGTTAACTCAACCTTTCAGCGCATTTGCATAAAGGATTTTCGAGGAACGCATGTCCGCAACATTGCGTCGTCGCAGGACATTTTACGACGCCTTTTGACCGGCATCCTTCACTGTTCGGCTCGGTATGGTTTTATGATGCAATCCGAAAAAGGAGAGCATTTCACATTTCACAATCGCACAAATTCCCATTTCACAATTTCACCCGCTGCGTGGTTGCTTTCGCCGGAACTGCAACGGATTCGGTTCGAAATAGGGATTGAGAATGGGAATGGGAATGGAAATGGGTATGGGTATGGGATTGAGATAGGGATAGGGATACGCAAAGGCATAGGCATCATAGGGATAACGGGGCATTATATAAAGTTGCGCATACTTTGCTTTCCAGCAACAACAAATACAATAAAAGGAGCGAGCGGGTTTTATCACCCACACTCTATCTCGTTCTCTCCCTCTCTCTGTGTGTGTGCAACATTTTGCATTGGTTAAATGACAAGTTTTCTGGTGAAATGTTGAGAAATCTCTACCTTCTCTTAACTCCAGTCGATTGCCCGTTGATGTCGTGTTATTGTTTGGCCAGTTGAAAAATGTAAATATTGGTTATTAGGCCTTGTTACTAGCCCATTACCAATCCCATTTCCATTTCTATTCCCGTGCCCATTCCCATTCTCTATCACATTAACATTTTCAATCGCGTTGTCCTCGATGTCCTTTTGCCGCAATGTTATACAAATATGCGTCAATCGGTTGAGCCTCGGCTCTGTTCGGTTCTGTTCTGTTCGGTTTCGACCCGTCCCGGACTCTGTGCTCGATCTATTGACATGTCGCCCCGTAGCGGTTGCCTTTCCGCGTTTTGTTGCCCTCCGCGTCTTTTATGTCTCATCATAAAACTTTTGTGGCTAGCTGGCAATTTCAATTCAACGGTAACAACAACTCTTGGCTCTTAGTTTACTTAACTATTTGCTTCGGGGAAATCTGGTAGTCAATTTGCCTTTTGCCCGCCAACTTCGATTTCTCTAACTCAATCCCATAGATGGAAAAAATATCTAAAGCAAATGACATTGTTTGTCAGCTCTTATTTTGTATATGTATTTTGAAATATTTTATTCTTGTATATTTCCATAATTTTTGTTACTAAAAACAAATACTATATAACAAGTAGTATTTAAATACCAGTATTATAACAATTATTATTACCAGCTAAGACTTAGTTTAATAAATTTTATTATTGAATACAAGAATTAATCAAATTTTTAAGTTATCTTTTTTTTATTACTAAACAAAAAAACACAACAAGATAACTTCAGTTGAAGATATTGAACATTAAAAAATATTGAAGCTTAATTGTTACCTTGTTTTTGGCCAAAGAGATAATTAATTTTATGATTTAATTAATATATTCTACTCTTAGCATTCTTAAGTTTTTATATCTGAGTGGTATAGATAAATAATAATAATCAATTAAATAAAATGTAACTCAGTGTTTTATGAAAATAACTTGCTCAAAGTATAAATTTAATTATTACAAATATGTCAATTATTTTTAAATTTCAATTGTGTGTATTTCCTGATATGCATATTGTAATAATTAATTTCCTCTATAACAGGAGACATTGCAATAGAATTCAAGGTACATGTATACAAAAACTTTATATATAAAAGAAAAAAAAAATAGAAAGGAGAGAAAAAAACAGGAAAAACGCTTGTCACCTTCAACGCAAAAGACATACAAAAATTAGGAACGCCCATTTAGCCAAAAGGGTTTGCATTTGGACCGTTTACCATTAACCATTAGCCATTTACCATTTGCTGTGGCCCATGTTGGTTATGGCGGCGGTTGTTAATCTCTTAATTTATCAATTGAGGCTGAAGACATGGACATGGACTCAGATACGGATGCGGATTGCGCTTTGGATTCGGTTTAGGTTTCAATTTCAATTTCAGTTTCAGTTGCAAATTAATTTCCATAAATGCGCGACGAAAAA
Source organism: Drosophila suboccidentalis (assembly GCA_037043435.1). Taxonomy (NCBI): domain Eukaryota; kingdom Metazoa; phylum Arthropoda; class Insecta; order Diptera; family Drosophilidae; genus Drosophila; species Drosophila suboccidentalis. The sequence goes on along the minus strand of JBAMBK010001066.1, from coordinate 1,834,981 downwards.
GGCACCACAAAAACTGTCGGTCGGTGCGAGATAGACAGGGGAACGGGGGAACAGGGGATTGCCGGGGTTGTTAAAAAGGGTTTCGACAAAAGTTATGTTTACATAATTAATTAAACAACACAAAGCCGTTGAGGCCGGAGATGAAGGTAGAGCAGAGCACATGTGTGCAGGCAACTGTTCGCCGAATAACGCAATGCAATGCAATACAACAATTCATACAATTCTCACACATACACAATGCAAGGAAGGAGGATGAGGAAGAGGACTATCGGCAAGGGTTGCTGCATATCCGCAAGATACACAGATACAGACAGATCCATTCGCATAAAGATCCTTCGTCGTGGCCGCGTCATTTACTTTACTCGGCTTGCTTGGTAATAAACTCATAAAAAGCCAACCGAAAGAGAACATTAAAACAAAACTAAAATGCCATCTCACCCTGCAACAACAGGGCCAGACCATGCCGCATAATGGGGCAACAAAAGGCGCGACAATCCTTGAATCGCTATCTGAATCCTTTCCCCTCACAAAAGGGTTCTATCTGAGTTCTATCGTCGACACATAAACTATTTGTCACACACACACACACAGTAACAGTAACAGTAACAAGCAGCAAAGTGGGCGGTGGGCGTGCACATTTGTCATTACGATTGGCCAAGGATGTACTTTAGCTGGATGGGGAAGGGGAAGTGGTAAGGGGGAAAGGGGACTGAGACCAAGACTGAGACCGGACAAACTGGTTCACCAGGCAGGCGGCCTCCCAACAACACACAAAACGCACAAATGACTTTTTGATTCACTTGCGTTGCCTGCATGTGTGTTAGTGTGTGTTAGTGTGTGTGTATACGCACACTCGCTTGGCCGACTATCCCAAAGGAGTCGACCTCCTTCCAGGCTCCTGCCTAGTATTTTGGCCAGTGAATTGAATTCGGTGGCACTTGGCGTCACCATTTGATGGCACTTTTGTAACATTCACTTGGCTGCCTGCCTCTCATACCCCCTCACATCTCACACCCCTTTCCCAAATCCCCCTTAGCCACTGCTTGCCGCCCTCTCGCAGGTGCGGAATTAGCTGAATTCACCAAATGTGCCAACTTGTTTGCGGATGTGAGTCTCTGACTAGTGATGAAGACTGAGTTACGTTATTTGTGAATACAACTAAACGATATTTAGTTTAAAAACTAAAAAAAAACTGAAAATTTTAATCTAAATATGTTACGCAAATTATATTAATACTAACTAGTAGAGAGTGCATTATCAGTCAGCAGTAACATAATTCTTCCAGTTTTTCCTTTTTTTTTACTGATCCGCATGTTCAAATATTTCTGTTCTGTAATAATTTTCAATTTACAATTACACATATCATAATATGTGTAATTTGTATCAGGCTTTCTATAAACTATATGTATTTATCAATGCCTAAGAAAACTTCCTTTACTTCAACCTATTTCGATTTCTATATCTTATCAAGTTTATGTTATACTTCATATTCCGTAAGTTAAAAAAGTTCTACCTCTAATTTTTATTGTTAAATCTGATTTCTAATTATATTTACATACATATATTTTTTGCTCTTTAACTAGTATAAATTTATTCCTTATATAACTTTATAATTTCTTTAGTATACATGTTATTATTTAATTACTTTCAAATAAAATGGTATTTAAAAATAAATCATCTTAATTGAAACCAGAAAATTTTTCCTCCAATTCTTCATAGCTATTTCTTCGATATTCTAGCTAGGAATTTATTAATTCTTAAAATATCACTTATGTATTGTTTGAGAATTTATAAGTTTTAACCTTTTAAATACATATTATAAATAAGATACTTATTTATTAAGTTATAAATAAATGATTCAAGGGCGTCGGCAGCTTCTCAATGAGGGGGGGCCAAAATATTTTTTTTTACGTTTTCACATTTATTACACTAGCTTACAGCCATTTCGCTTTTTATGTCTCAGAGCACTTTTCTTATGGACTTTGGCCCATAAACACGAAAATCGCACTTAACATTTTTTTCATGGAAGCGTTTTCAAAATATTAACTTTTTTCCAAATTCTCGAAGTTTTTCCGACATTTTAGAGTATACCACGACAGATATTTAACCGAAGCTAGCGACTTTAATAAGTTCCATAATCCGTTATTTTTTGTGATGTTTTGGGCTCGTGAGGTCTCAAATCGTCCCAGAAAAAAAAGATATCGCAAAGGTTACATTTATTTTGAGTGTATAACATAAAGTTAGGACTATATCAGATGCTGATTTTATCAGATTCGTTGAGATATCTCTAACAACCAATACGTTTTTGGTAAAATAATAGCTGCCATTGGAACTATTGATCGAAAATTAAGATTAAGTATAAACATTTATGATGTTTTTTGAGACATCTCAACCAAACTTGCAGACTGAAAATATTCTAGTACCTTATAAAAATCGGTTCACTATATCATATAGCTGTCATACAAACCAACGTTTTTCGCCACATCGTGGTGGACTCTAAAATTTCGGAGAAACTTCGAATATTCTGACAAAAATTAATATTTCGAAAACGCTTCCATGAAAAAAATTTTAAGTACGATTTGCGTGTTTAGCGGGCCTAAGTCCAAAAGAAAAGTGCATTGAGACATGAGAAGCACACATTTTTTTTGATTTTGTAAACGAGTGTTACTTAAGAAATTTTTTATTTTAGCAATTAATATCAATCGATATAGCAGGGCTACAGACAAATTGCCACAAATTAAACGCAGTCTTAAAACCTACTCTAGTTGGATTTCGGAAACTAAATATGGTAAAGTTATGAATGAAGTGGGGGGCAACGGCCCCCCTGCCCCCCTGCCGACGCCCTTGAAATGATTTTATAAGTCATTTCAAGTTGATTTCTATTTAAATATGATAGGATTGATTCTTTAATGCCAAGTCATTCCCATTTTACTTCTGCTGCTAAGTCTTGGGTCTTAAGCACTTAGCCTAGTTTCCCCATTTATCAGAACCTCCAACTCTACAGAATTTCTCTCCTTCGACAAGAACATCATTCAAACTTTCAATTGCGTCATATATTTTGTTTTGAGAACAATTATCAGAACTGTTTTCAGTATTCTGTTTCTGTTTCTGTTTCTGTTTTCTGATGCCTTAAATAAGGCACTAATCAATTGATGGCGGTGTATTTAACCCACTCGTGCCCATGTTTCAGTTGGCTCCGTCAAGTAATCACTTAATGCCACACACAAGCACTTTCAGCAACGCCTTTCCCTTCCCCTTTCCCTCGCCTGCCATGACTCCCTCCTGCTTTAGAGGGACACCGACACGTCGTCTATTTGTTTTGTTAACAACATTCTTGAGATGCTTTTATGAGGCACGCTAAATGCCTGGAGAATCGACAGCTTCACTGTACTGTAAATCATATGACCCCCGACCTTTCTCTGTCTCTCCTCTGTCCCCACCGACAGTACAGTGTTCACTAGTCGTTGGCGCGTGAGTAATGCGCATGGCTTAATTTCAGTTTGTTGTCACATATTTAAAAGGCGCCCAGGCCCAAAAATACGCCCGAATATAAATATTTATAGCCCCTTCAGCCCCTTCACGGATTAGAAAGCGCTTAAGTGCGACTTTTGGCTCGTGACTTGTCTTAAGTGTACCGATTGCCCCTACCCCAAAAATCTCCCACACATAAACACACGCACACATCCCTGTGACAGCGCCTATTCTTGAATGTCAACGAAAGATGCCGATGACGGCACGCGTCATCTTCAGCCCTTCTCTCCTCTCCAGCTCATCTCATCTCTTCTCTCACTCTTCCTCTTGCTTTTGCCCTACCCCTACCCCATCTAAGGGAGATGCGTTGGCGGTGTTTTAAGGGGACGCTACCCGCATGTGTTTAATAGTTGGGCGACAAATATGAGAGGCTCGTGTAATTTGAGGCATTTTTGAGTAGCTGTCGTACCCTTCACCCTTCCCCCATCTCACCGACTCCCTCTCTGATCTGTGCTGTTTGATTATGTTGTCGCACGCGCTGTTTAATTCTGTATGAATATGAAAATAACACCACCAACACCACTAGCACCACCATCAACACAGGCGCGAGGGTTGTTGCCAAGACGTCGGCGGGTTAATTGAAAAACTTAAGTGGCAACAGTCGCTCCGGATTAACCATATTTAAAATTTAATTAATGCCATTTTCGGTAAACTATTTTGATGATATTCTCGCCCTAAAGTGGGGGCGTGGCAACACTTGGAATTAGTTAAGCTAACGCCTCGAGTTTGTAAGTTTGTTTGTTTTTAATAGACTTTCACTTTACAATGCCAAAACATTGTTTCATTGAAAAATAATTCATTAAAAACGTCAAGGGAACTTTTTGAAAAAGTGCATATTACATGACTATTGATAAATATTGCTCATTAATTGTCACTGTTTTATGCAATTTGAAATAGTTTATTGAATATTGAGTAAGACATTAATTTCAACACACTTATTGCTATAATCAGGCCTGTTCCGAATTTTACTTTCGATAAGATAATACCATTCCGGCTATATTCAACGGGTTGATATCACTTTGAGTTGATCAGTTTAAGTCCGATAAACCGAAAAATCACTAAATGCTAAAAAGTAAAAAGTTAAAACCGGAACAGGCCTGAATATCTTTGATTTGTATTTCGAAAAAAAATAATGCACTTTTTTATCTTGAATAATTCATATAACTTCATTCTGAATTTTAATAAACTTGAGAATGCTAATTTATTTTTTGAAAATATATTAATTTTCCTATGTGAAAGCTTAAAATTCTTAGAGTTTTTCAAAATATTAAAAAAGCTAATTAAAGGTTCTGGCAAAAATAAATTATATTTCTTTATATAAAATTCCAATTAAATAAACATTGTGTATCTTGAAGTGTATTATATATGTAATAAAAAATACTAGCAAAAATATTTTTGAAAAATTTCTTTTGCAGTTACTCCTAAAATTGTTTGAAGAATGTTTTTGCATCCCAACATTTTTTGGAAAAAATCGAGGAAAAAAGTTGAAAAAGTAGACCTTTTTTAAAATTCGAATATTTTAATGGGTACTTAATAAGTTAAGGAAAGTTATACATCATTCAAACGGAATTCAGATGACCTTTTCAAATATATTTTTAAAATTTGAAGACTTGACTTACAATAGCTGTTATAGTAAAAGAAAGAGCGGTGCTATTATTTTCACCGCAGCTGTATGTACATGCCAACATTTTAACTTAGTCTAGCTTAAACTCAATTAAAGCGACTGATGTGTAGAATAATGTGTAAAATTTATAAAAAAAAATAACTAAGTTGTTTACAATTTAAATCGAGGCGAGAAAACAAGGATATAAAAATAGTAAGTGCACGATGATTTATTCAAATTTAAGAAGAGGTATGATACTTCGCTAGAGAAATTTAAGGATATTCCAAGTAGGAAAAATGAATGATAATGAAAAAATTGTTAGAGTAAAGCAAGACAACGCATGAACCCTTTAGTCTTTGACTTAGTTATCAAACATCACATAGGAAAGCTCGCATTGTCAAAAAAGGCAGTCAAAGGTTTCACATCGAGTTATTTCTCTGTCGTGCAGTTCCAAAATGAATATTACAAAGCCTACAGTCTAAATTTTCTCAATTAATAACTTTAACAGGTTATGGGTCCAGGAGTTCAGATAGTAAGAAAAAGCACAAGGAACTAAAGTTTTATTGAGAGTCGGTGTGCACAGAAATTCTAGGGCTACGAGCTGGAACAGAAGAAGAAACAGTGAGAAACATAAAAAAGTGTTTGGTGCTTTGTGAAAAGTAGTGTCGAATAAATGACATTAACTCATTGGTGTTCGTGCAAACATAGAGGAGATATAAAGGCTTAAAAATTAAACAGATATTCGTCAAGTGGGTTCGATCAGATCTTTGCAGCGAGTCGGAGGTCGGAGTTGTCGGACAACGAAAAATAATCAAAATTTAGAGAAGACGAGACCTTAATCGAAAATAAATCTCAACATTGATAATCGAGACGAGAACAACTATAGGACTTGGGAAGTCTTAATGATAAGTGTTCTCCCTCAAAATGATTTGTGGCCAGTAGTCTGTGAAATACAAATAATTAGTGAATCAGCAACAAATTATCAATGTGCAGCTTTTGAGCTCAAGAACCAAAAGGTGTTGACGTCAATTTTACTTTGTGTAAAGGCGACTCAACCGACCCATATTAAGAGTTGTGTATCGTCTTTTCAAGAATGGCAAAATTTAACGGCAACTACCAGCCCAAGGATAGTGCTGTTGATTAAGCACTTATTATCATTAAAATTATCGGAGGACATGGATGCACATATTTGCACAAATTTCAAACGGTGCACGAAGCTTTAGCAGAGGTCTCGATAAGCAGTTAAGATGTTTTGTCAGAAGGAGAGGTTACCTTATCCAAAAGAGCTGCTGTCTTTTGGGATAGAGCAGGAACCCTGTCAAGATGAGCTGGTTTCTTAAGAATAGGTTTTTTCAGACTCGAATTTGTTTCTTGCTTTTGGAAAGAGATGGAACTTTGGTGGAAGAAGTTGTTAATTTGTCTGAAGGCGATGCTCTCTTGTGAAAAGTAATTTTTTTGGGGGCAGTAATTGAATGAATTACTTAACTTAAATATGCTAAAAATTAAAATTAATTTTCCACAATATAAAACTTTAACATAACTAAATAATTAATAATTCATTTTGTATAGTAAAGAGTTTATATGTGGCAAACTTTTATTTGTCACACAGTTTGGATTCAATGATTCAATGTTTAGTTCTTGTTGATCAATTATTATGAAATAATAAATGTCGTATTCAAGTCTGTTGGATGTTTAAGGAGTTTGTTTGATAAGAGTTATTACAAATGGAGCTGGAAGTAGCTGAAACGCCGTTACATCCGCAAGAGCAAGCGTTCCATTTATCCACATGGCACACGAATCTCATATTTATGTGTGTGCGTGGGTGTGTGAGTTTACAAATATGTATGTGTGTATATGTGAATATTCAGATGGCCACAGGGCATTTTGCTTATATGTAAGTAAAACACTTTTGGTAATTCATTAAGTTACGGAAGTTGAACTCAGAACTGCAATTTCCCCTAGAACCAATTATAGAAAAATTTAAATTCGTTTTAAAAGCAGACCAAACGCATGTCCCATGTCCAGTGCTTGGTCTGCCCAGACAGACGTCGACAACGACAACGACAACGATGACGACGAGGATGAGGACGAGGACGAGGACGACTGATGCAGTAACAGCAGCAGCAGCAGAAGAAGAAGGACGAGATGGAGGAGGAGGAGGAGCAAGAGATGGCCACTGCCGTTGCCACTGATGGATGAATGTAATGCCATGTGTGAATGTGTTGGTGTTTGTGTGTGTGTGTGCGTGTGTGGGAGTGGGTGTGTGGACAGCGGCATGTTCATAAATTGAAATCACTTCCACATCCAGAGAAAAAGTTTGGCAACAAAATAGAGCAAAAGCCTTCTCCCCTGACAAAAAAAAATACTGAAAGAGAAATAAAAATAAAAATTAAAAAAAAGAAAAAAATACAGTGGCTGTACTGTGTGGAGGGAAATAAAAAATTCTGTTTTTAAATCGCCGGCATCGGACCAAACGACCAGAAAGAAGCAAGAGCCAGAACCAGAACCGGCAACAGAGCCGAGCCAGCACCGAGTCAGAGTTGGCCATGTACGACAAGTAGGCAACACTTGACACAGTTGCCACTTTCAATTGCCAACATAACTCGAGTGGCGCTCACTAAAGAAGCGCCTGCCATTGGATGGAGGATGAGGATGTAGGATGTAGGATGTAGGATTGAGGATGTAGGAGCAGAAGCTCGACTAGGACCAAAAGTTGCAACAGCAACAAAAGAAGGGAGGGTGGGGTAGGGGGAAGGGGGGAGCTGCATAGTTGAGGGCGGCGCTCAGTCTGCATATAAATACCGCCTGTGGCCATAAAAGTGGAGACCAACCGACCGACGTGTAACAAGCCCAAAAAAGTTCCCCAACTGCCGCAGTGGAACGAATTGCCAATCCTCCCCCACCCCTCTCTCTTTTCTCCTCCCACTCTTTCTATCTCCTACCCCCCAGCAACAACAAGCCCGCACTAAAAAATGGCTAACCAAATGTGTGTGGGCGCGGCTGTGGATGCCCATCTAGGTGTGGGTGAATGTGAGTGTGAGTGTGAATGTGATTGTGACTGTAACTGTTTGGGTGGTTGAGTGGTTGTCACATCACCAACAGCCAACAGCACCCACTGTCCAAAGACTTTTTTGCATAGTCGATCTGCTCACGAAAAATACCCTATATCGCGATGAGAACAGTATTAAGCAGGCACCGCACGTAAAAGTTATGAGAAACGGAATAAACTTGAATTTTCAATGCTTATTAAAAAATCAGAGTATAACTCTTATTTTCAATTATTATAATCATTATAAGAATTGAATAATAATTTTTATTTTCAGTTTTTATGAAAAATTTTATTGAAAAATAACTTTTATTTTAAATAATAGTTATAAAGTTTAAATAAGTTCTCTTTTTTTTTGTTGATAAAAATCAACAAATAAGTTTTTAATAATTAATTTTTTAAATGGTATAATCGTTACGGTGTATATAGACGAACTTCAATGAAATGTAACTAATTAGATGAGCTTTAAATTATTCGATAGATATAAACAAATATCATATATAAATAAATTCATTTTCTGTTTATGTTCCAGTACAACATTTAAAATAAGCAATATATACATAAATGTATATCTGCTTGATTATATAATTTAAATTTGTTAAATATAAATACGAAAGATATAAAATTAAGTCTCTATATTCATATTATTTTTATATTTTGTAATATTTGTTTCCGATTTTTGTAAATACTTTGTAAATACAATATGATAAATTGAAATGGAGATATAAAAAATAAAAATATCCTCAGTACTTTAAGATATGTATTTGATTTTTGAATAATGATATTGAGTTGTCAAAGCTTTGCAGGGTATCTCAAGTTTGCTTTGAGCCGAATGCAAATATCCTTCAGTCCGTTTGATCCTCTTTTTTTCAACTTGTTGTGTACACGTCCCTTCAGCTGTGTTGCATGCCCCTCATCGGAACGCTGATGCCACTGCTGCTGATACGAGGATACGAGTGTCGTCCTGTTGTTTAGTTACTTTGGTAGTTTCGTTATATTTATTGGCCCACATCGGGTGAAAAATGTTCAACGCTTTGGCAATTTAGTTGAGTACCGTTATATGCCGGCAGGCACTTGCCACTTGCCACTGCCCCCCGTCCCCCGTCCCCCATCACCACGTCGCCACGTCCCCAGTCCAGATGAGTGACCCTCGGCGTTGCAAGTTGGCCAGCTCATAAAATGCGAAAAAGCCAAAGCAGAACAATGAATGGCAGCAACAGCTACAGAATCAAGTCCACCTAGCCGACAATCCCTGACAGAGGTGGAGAATACTACATATATGTACATATATGAAAGGGGTTGCAAGAGAAGGTGTGGAAGCAGGGGAACGCTTGGCGATTTACGAGTGGCCATTTTGCTGCTCAACTGGGCCGTGAAGAGTAAAGCGAAAATGAAGGATCGTTCCCCATAAAGAGAGAGAGAGAGATGGAGAGACCGAGTTGCAAACAGAGTGGAGTGTGTGTATATGTTTATATATGTATGTATGTGAGTGTGAGTGTGTGTGTGTGTGTGTGTGTGTGTGTGGGAGGTCATCGTTCATCGACCTGCGTTTTATTTCATATTACATAATTGGGCGTGTAATGAGTCTAATTGAGTTTTTATGTTTTGGCCAAAAGGATTCGCCAAACGCAGCAGATGCAGCGACCAATTTCTTCATCACCTTTTCTAGTTTTCTTCTCCTGCTCTTTGTCGCAATCGCTTGGGTCGGAAACGGACAGACAGACGGACAGACAGACGAACGGACATAGTTGTCGCATTGGCATTTGTAGCCGCTGGTCATTTGGTTGACACGCCCACCCACCGCCCATACCCCCATCCTTTATAGAGACAAACATACATATGTACATACATATGTCTAGCCCATTTTCGTGTGAGACACTAACTCAATTAACGTCGCTGACAACATGTGTTAATATCCTCTGTACTTCCGCTTGCTTCCATTCCGGGCTCAAGCCTCAAACCTCACACCGAACCGAACCCCGAAGAATTTCAGTGTAATTGTGTGTGTGCTATTTGCAATCAATTTTTATAGTTATACTTCACTTTGAAAAGATTTCTCCTAAGCCATTGCTGTTGAATTAAATATGGTTTATTTATCCATTTCATATTGGTATTTATTTTTTTAAATTTAACACTCTTTGATTTAAGAGTTTGGGACGTCTTTTCAATGTACATTTAAATTTAATTTAACATATAGTTTAAAATTTGACATTAATTTCTATACATTTTACAATAAAATATTTTTTTTTTAGTAGAGTTAAATTTTTATATTAAGTTCTTATTTTTATTAAAAGCTTTGGTCTTTAAATATAAAATGTATTTATACCTAATTTGTCATTTCGATCGTTTCGGTCCAAAGAAGACTGGAGTAAAGGCTTTGGGGTTTTTCTGGGCTTTTCCAAATCCATAGCAACGAATGTTGCACCAATCGTATTATACCCTGAGGGGGTATATTAAGTTTGTTCAAAAGTATGTAACAGGCAGAAGGAAGTATCTCCGACCACATAAAGTTTATATATTCTTGATCAGCATCAATAGCCGAGTCGATATACCCTTGTCCGTCTGTCCGTATAAACGAAAGGATCTCAGAGATGGTAAGAGCTAGGACCACCAAATTTGGAATGAAGATTCCTTATTATGTCAGGCAATATCAGTTTATGTTAAAATTTTGACACGCCCACTGTGGGGGGCGTAAATAATCCAAAACTTAGATCACCTTTAACTTAGGGTTTTAAGTTAAATTTTGTAATTCTTTTTATGCTTAAGGGAGTAGGAACATGCCCAAAAACTAATCACCAACTTTCATCAAGATTGGGCCATAAATAGTGAAGATATTACGAATTTTGTCAATCATTATTTAAATGCAATTCTATAAATAGAATTAATGATCAGTTAATTCAATTTATATTTACTCTGCCAGAATGTATATTGAGTATGTAAGTATATCGAGTTTGCCTGCATCGACATATGTGTCGCAGTAGTCTAGGTGATAAGTGTTCGGCAAGCAAACCGGGAGATCGCGGTTCGAATCTCGGTATGGGCGGTGCAGACGATTTGTTGTAATTATTAAGTATTTTTCGTTTATTCAAATCTTTTTAATGCTAGAGATACGCACCCGTGCGCGAGGGGTCGTGGGTTCGATTCTTGGATTGGTCAACCATTTTTTTTTTTTTTTAAATTTTTTACTTTTTTTTGTTACATTTTACTTTTAATACATTTTTAAAATATCGTGAAAATTGGTTCAAGTCACTCATTTATATTATAAATTTATGTAGATGCCAAAAAAACGTTAGGTCGATAATTAACGATTATTATGGGAGTGGCATGGGCATCAAATCTTCGGCGTGCCGCGGCCTAGGCTCAGGGGTATATTACTGTCGAGTGCACTCGACTGTTCCGCTTGTTTTTTATTAATCTGAATTGTTGTTAAATTTTATTTTTTTATTTTATAGCTTGAAAATAAATAAATAGCAGAAGGAGTTTCACATAAAGGAACTGCATTTGAGAAATTTTGAATCGATTCGCTTGCAGTTCGCTTTGTCGCCGTTAGGTGGCGCCGCCGTTCGCTGGTCACGCGTGTGCCTCAGATGACTTTGTCACTCCCCGCTGGCCCCGCTGTTGCCTGTTCCCTTGTGCCGTTGTCGTTGTCCTTGGGCGCGTTTTCATGCTAATGCAACTGTCGATCTGTCGACCAACCGCTGGGCGATGTCCTCGACGTTTAACTGCCGAAAAGTCAGGGAGTTGGGCCAGGATCCTTTTGCACCTTTCATACTTTTCGCCGTGATGCGCGTGCACGGAAGCTGCCTTGCCTTGTCAGCACCTTTTTTCCCTCTCCCTCTCACCTACTCTCTTACTCGCTCTGTCTATCTCTGTTTCATTCGCTCAGCCGTTGTCCATCGTCTCGGCTGCACAGCACGAAGAAATCGCCGCCCGTTGAGCAGCGCACGCGAATCGCAATCGAACGTATCGAAAAAGTGACAGACTGCGAGAGCGAGCGAGAGAGAGATAGAGAGATAGGGATAGGGAGTGCCAGAGAGAGAGAGAGATAGATGCGTTTACAACTTTCTCCGAACACTGCGTGCGCCTGCGGCTTTACGATGTTCGCTTCATTGGAATGCATTCGATTGTTGGGTGAGCGTCCAGGACGCAGGACGCAGGCAGCAGGACACGGGATGCAGAGCGCGGGATGCAGAATGTGGCACGATGTGGATGGTGCATGAATCGCAGCTCCCTGTGGGCAGCTCGCTGTGCCGCCGCTGCGCGAGTCGCGTGCATTTACAAATCCACCCGAAGCGTGCTGTGCGCACGACCAGGACGAGGGAGGGACGAGGGACGAGGGAAGCGTGAAGAGAGGAGAGGGAAGAAGTGAGGAATGATAAGGGAGAAACCGGAGATGGAGGCGAAGGTGAAGCTGGATTCAATTCCAGTGCACACTTATGCCTGATATTTATTTAAATGCCTTGCAATCCATTGTTCTCAACTCGCACCTCACACTGGGCAATTGATTTGCCCAAAAATAGTACTGACAACAACAATTGTACTTACATGGCATGTTTAGGACTTGATTGTTGCCCTCGATACGCAAATTAGCATAACGTTTATCGCAGGACGGCAACTTGTCAAACTCATAACTGTCATTGATTTCTTCAATACTGTTTCAATCCGATTTCAGTTGATTGTGCTACGGTCCATTTCTATAAACATATTTATATCTATATCTTATTATAAACGTAGAACATCCGTACTTGGTTTGGTTCAAAAAAAGGGAAATGGTATTATTAGTTATTAAGTATTGAAAATTAAACCTTTTTTTTTTTCGAAATACAATTCTTGATAAGAGAAAAAGCTTTGCCTTTTTTTCATACCAAGTACAAAAAATAAGGTTTCTGTTTTATAAAATACTTAACACCAAATTACAAAAAATATGATCTTGTCTCATTTAACAAATTTAAGTTAGTAAACATTTTCTTCCGATGTTCAATACGACAGTGGAGACTTAATTTTAATTTTTAACATCATTTAATAATTTATTTTTTCAATTTTGTCACTTGGCTAAAAATATTTGCTAAGTTTTATTCAACAAATAATTTTTAAATTCGACATTAATTTCTATACATTTTCGTAAAATTTTCTTTTCAATAGTTATCAAACACCTTATTTAAACATTGAATAAACTGGCCTTAATTATGTATCGTTGTATTAATATTATTTAAAAATAGCCTTTTTTGAATGCATGGTGGGTAGATAAAGTTTTGGCCCGGGTGAATCATTTTCTAGGCATGAGGGTCAAGGCGTCTTATACTTGTCAAATACACGATTCCCTCTTAAAATAGTTAATAACTCAAGACTTTGTGCATTGCTTCTGGGAACCTTATGACAGAAAATATTAGACATTTTTTTGAAAAAACTTAAATAAAATATCTCAAACAAAATATTTCTTAGTTTAGCTCATTAAAGTGGATCGTTCTAACCTATTTTATTGGCTTATTGAAATAAGACAAATTAGTATAACTATACCCAACAGGGAATACTTTCATGATCTAGATATTAGATTGAAAGAGTTACAAATCTCAAAGCTTCCTTTGTCGGAAGCCAAAAAGATATCCTTTGACTTGTAGGCCCACAGTTTGCCTAGCATTTTTTGCAGATCCGGCATGGGATGTTTGCCCTCTATCTGAAACTCAGTCTTGTCGTATTCTATACTGAGCTCGATATCCTTTCGATATGCTTTCTATGCCTTGTTTATGTAACTCCGTTTATCTGTCTTGTTGCCTTATGAATGCAGAGTGCAAAGTGCAAAAAGCAAAAGTCAAAGGGAGTGAGGAACAATTCACTGGCCGTCGCACAGTGGGCGAGTTTGCTAATCTAATGAAACGAAATTTAAAGCTTATTGCATAACGATATTTTAAAATAAATTAAATTAATTTTAATGTATTTTGTATACACATAAGTATGGAAATATCGTGGCAATAGATTGTATTATAATCCTGCAAAAACAAAATTTAATTGAGAGCACAAATAATACTCTTACTTTTATTTACAAAAAACAAAATTGTATAAACAATTGTAGTAGGTGATTTAAAAAACATATGGAAATGTGAAAATAATCACTCTAACATAATTAACAATTTCAAACTTGAAATTATCCCCTCGCACTTGGTCACTTTTCCCACTGTGCGTCGTCTGCTTCAACTGCATTGGCCCACGGCATCTCGTCCCTTCACTCCCCTCCTTCACTCCTTTCCCTTCTTTTTATATTTTTTTTTTCTTATTTCTTAGATTTTTTCTCTTTTTAGACATTTTCTTGTTCTTTTTTTTTGCTCTATGATGCAAATTTTGTTTGGATTTTTTTGCTCAGGCAAGAGCAGCAGTAGCAGTAGCTTCTGTTCTCTGCAACATGCTGCAATTGTCCAACTGCCCGGCCTGCAATTTCATCTGATCCACCTTCCCCTCCCCCTCCCCCTCCTACTCCTTCTACTTCCTTTCTCCTCCCGCCTTCGGCTATACGCTATTCGCCTTCCCCTCGCGCATTTCCTCGCTCCATACAGACATTTTTTTGCGGGTATCCGATATAGTTGGGTCAGTGCTTGTGGCCAGAACGGTTCTGGTTGCGGGTTTAACCGGAGTGGGTGTCCCTGTATGTGTCTTAGTGTTAGTGTGTGTGTGTGTGCTTGTGCGTATTGGTGTTGGTGTGCGTGTGTACGTTATTGAGTGCAAATAGCAATTTCGCAACAATTCTGCCTAGCAGCATCTGGAAATTTGCTCGTTTTGCCTTTCAGCACTTTAGGCAGAGAATTCAGGGTTGAGTTTGCAGAAGAGAGGAGAAATCCCTCCCTTTCCCTTTTTCCTCCCCCCTCGCTTTTGTGGCGCCTATCCAATTGACTTGGAGTGCGGGTGCGGGTGCTGGTGCTATCTATTCATTTTGGCGATGGGGTTTCCGGGGCGCATTGTAACGGATTTCTGGTAACTGTTTTTGGTTGCCGTCGCGTTGCGTCGCGTCGATTTTTGCTACTGCTTCAGCTGCGTGTCCTGCAATCTGCAATCTGCATCCTGTCCCCCTGCCCCCTTTACCCCTCTAGTGTTTCAGTTCTCGTCCTGCATGTGTTGCGTCTTTCGTCCTTTGTACATACAATGAACTGTCAAATCTTTTTGTGTGTCGGTGTCTCGCTAGGTGGGCGCAGCGAAATGGAGAGGGGGAGTGGCTGGCGACAGGAGAGGGAGTGGGAGTGGGAGTGAAAGAGACAGGCGCTGTCTGGGGAATTGCTCGGCATTCCTGCAGATTCGATTTTATTGGATTACGGTTTAGATTGCAATAGCAAAAACTGCAGGCGCTTATATTCATGTTGTTCCTTTTTTTGTTGCCATATTGTTGTTGCTGTTGTGTTGGGTTGTTGTTTAGAAAACATGCAGCATGCAAAAAAGAAAAAAGTTATTTAAAAAAAAGGATAAAAACCCTTTTGACGGCACTCACCGCTTATCGTCCTTGTGCATCCTTTATGCCCGTCCATTGCCACATTGTGTTCTTCTTAATTTTTTGGCATTCCACAACAACAACTTCAACAACAACAACAACCTCAAAAGCTGAACGGCGTGAACGAATTGAAATTTGTTTGTTTGTTGTTGTTGTTGTTGTTGCTGCTGTTGTTGTTGCTGCTGGTCATGTTGTTGTTTGATGTTGGATGCCATTCGCTTCCGTTGCGTTGTACGTGCAACATGCATCAAAAAGTGAGCGAGGGGCGGTGGGAAGTGGGAGTGGCAGGAGCTGTCACTTAGTCGAAGGGGGGAGAGAGGAGGGTAAAGAGGAAGTAAGCCGAGCAGTGACAGTTGAGTTGCGTTTCGAGTGCTCTACAATTTGTCAACTATTCAGCGAGATTATAGAGAAGAGTAAGAAAAGAGGGCAGAGAAAGAGAGAGAGGGAGGAAGAGATACTTGGCAATGCTAATTATGGCATCAGTTTAATTATTATTCCATTTGCGTAGCGAGCTTAGCATTTCCATCAAACCGAACTTTCAGTAAACCAAATTCATAACCTTTTTTTCAGCCGTCTGTGTTGTTTTCATACCCTTCCAAAGAGCATTAAACTTAATTGAAGAGTTCTGTACCACAAGGTGTATCCGCGATTCGTAAAATTGCCTGATTTTCAGTATTTTTCTTTTGTTGTTGAAAATGACAATAAATATCATATTTGAGTTATCTAAAATATGTCTACATATTTACCGATAACTCTTTGACTGATTCAAAAATATAATTATTTTTGTTTAAAATAATTTATCATTTTTTTGTTTTAGTTTCTATTTAAGAAAAGCTCATTAAAAATTATTTTTCCTATTTCGTTTCAAATTATTTAGTTTATTTAAAAAAAATATTATTTAATATTATAAAAACAATTACATAAATAGTGTCATAGAAATAATTTAACAAATATTTCTAGCGATAATTGACATTTTAGACATGGATAAAATTAAGCTTAAAAATTGTTCCATATCAAAACAGACATCATTATGATATAGACTCAAAGATCAGTCAAAATCTAGTTCAGTTCAGCCCCTACCACTTCAAATTGAGGCAAGTAAGTGTATATATTAGTCTATTCAGTCTTCAATTCTTTTTGGAAAAGTTTTGTATTATTCTTTTGAATTTATGTGTTAATTTTGAGTAGTTTGCTGTGCGGATGTTGGCATTCTGTCACATTGCCTCCACATTGTCCTGGACATTGTCACGGTTGTTCCTGCCGCTGTTCTTATTGTTTTTCTAATGCATTTTGCATGGTGGGCGCGTTTGAATGTGTGTATATGTGTGTGAGTATGTGTGTGTGTGAGTGTTTGTGTGTGTGTGTGTGCGTGTGCGAAGTTATGCACTCTTGTCACTTGATTCAATGAAATCCGATTTTCAATTATTGGATTTTGTTTTTAGCGCGTTGCAACAATTGCTTGGAGCGCATCCAAAAGCCCCACAGACTGTCTGCAGGCAGCCCAATCACCACCCAACCACCCAACCACCGAACCACCAGCTTCTTTGGAAGTTTATTTGATTGCCACCGCACTGCGTGTAAGCGGATGGAAATAAAGTTGGTGGCGTTCTGAGGAAGGGGCAGACTGAGCTAGAATTGCCCAAGGGGGAGGAGTATGTGAGTGTGTGTGTGTGCATGTGTGTGTGTGTTGTGCTGTTAATAATAGCGCTACATGTGGCGTCGGTCTTGTTTTGGCCTTGTGTTGTCAAAGGATTTGGCTGCTTGGACTGTGGCCCAAACTAAGCTAATTAAAATTTGGCCACCGCGTTGGGCGCTTCGGGTTGCGGGCTGCTTAAATAAAAAAGAAAGCAAAGTCAAAGGTCAAAGCGCAAAAGGGCAAGTAACGAGTGAAAGAGCGACAGCATCGTGTTTTAATTAAAATTTGCCTCCTTTTTATTTCACCCCCCTTCCCCTTTCCCATTCCCCTTGCCAAACCAAGTCAATTTCAACTCCATGTGTGTGCTACATGGGAGAAGGGTGAAGGGGGATGAGGGAGGCGGGGGCTTAAGCCCCAATGGGATGAAAGGATCAAAAGCTATCGCTGATGATGCGGCAACGGCGACCACAAGCTGCAGCAACACATGTCCAAGGACGACATGGCATATCCTTTTGTCTCGCACAACAACACACACACACACACTCACACACACACACACACACACATGAGATAGCCGAGATAATCCCAATTTTAGACTAATTAAATTGTCAAATATTTGCCGAGGGCGGAGCAGGACATTCGGCAGGCAGGCAGGACATGGGGCCGACTGACGGTTCGGTTCGGGCCGGGTCGAGTCGGTGGGCGGCTTTGTTGTTGCTGCAAATCGAGTAAATAAAATTAACCGAAAATCTTCAATTTGCAGCTAATTAAACGCTCGCCAGCTGCGTTGAGGCGTTATCCAAGGATCAGGAAGGAAGCCGATCGATCCTTAAGCGGCCAAACAACGTTAACAACAACAACAACAACAGCAACAACAACGTCAGCAGGTAGCCGGCAACTTGCAAAAACAACAACTCGCGGCAAAGGATTGAGATGTGAGCTGAGCTCGAGTTCGAGCTCGAGTCCTTGCATTGGACATTGTGCAGCGGTCGCTTGGTTTTGGTCAGCTAACAATATGTTAACCGGGTCAGATGTTTATGGCCCTATTTTGTATGCTCTATGGCCCATTCCCATTCCCATGTCAATATCCATTTCCATTTCCATTCGGCAGTTCAATGTCAAAAACGGCAGCGGCAGGAGAAGGAGTTAAAAGGAGTGAGCGGCAGTCATAAAATATCCTTTTGCCGCGACTACAAATTTGTTTATTTATGCACTTCGCATTGTGTGGCCAAAGCAAACGGTTCTCCGGGCTTATGCCGCGTTTATGGCCCCTGCCACGGATCCTAGCCTTGCCTAGCCTAACCTGAACTCAAACTCAAACTCGAACCTAAAGCGTCGGCATCATCTCTCTGAAACACACACACACACTAGCACAACCCTTTGCCTTTCAATGGAAATTTCACTGCTGCTGTTTGCACCCTTTCTCCTTACCCCTGCCACTTTCCCATCCCCTTTCACTTGCCCTTCCCCTTTCACACAGTTTCGTGCGCTTTTACAACTTGTCAGTCATTTGAACAAAACTAATTTGCATGTCATTTCTTTAGCACTCTTGAAATTTTTGAACATTCTGCACGAAATATCCAACAAGCTGAATGGCTTCAGTCTGTGTGTGTGCATGTGTGTGTGTATGAAGGTGTGTGTAGGTGTGTGTATGTGTTTGTTGGGGCTTACAATTACAGCAGGCATTGGCAAGTCTGGATGAGCGATGCATTTGTAAACAAGTCAGCGCGTCCCATGGAACCCACTTCGAACCGGAGACACCAAGGTTTTCCAGCAAGTGAACGAATCTGACACCCCTCGTGGGGAGTGGGGGGGGGGGGGTGTGGGAGAGAAGGAAGAGCTCTTATATTCTTTATACCTCAAATAGTTTCAATGAAATCCCATGACAATCTAACCATTACAGACAATTAATATAAGTCTCAAATGACTGTGTAACTATTAGAATTATTTTATTTTTACTATCATTAGGGTTTAAGGAGGGAACCTTATAAAAACCTTTTTTCGATTTTGTGTACCGATTGAAAAAACTGTACTGAACCGATCGGGCTTTATGTAGGCTGAAATTTAGATAACTAAATTTGCTTCTATAAAAATTAGTTGTTTTTTGAGAAACAAATTTTTTTCCTGTCTTTTTCGTGTGTTAAGTCAATTTTGAAACGAAAAAAAAACAATTTTAATTTTAAACTGTGAAAAAAAATTAAATTTTGACATTTCCCTAAAAAAAAATGGCAATGTGAAGCTACAAATATCATAAAGCTTAAAAAAATAGTTTGTTTATTTTTTCAAATCACAATTAAGGACACTAGAGTTGCAGCATCCGATTAAAAAATTCCTTTATACTTTTTAAATATGAATTAAACCGTGATACAAATTTCGAACCGTTTTTAGTTATTACACCCGAGGAAAAAATTCGTAAAAATGCCAAATTTTCCGACTTTTTAATGGAGGTTCCCTTCATAAAACATATCCGATCCTATACAATTTTTATAATACTAAATAATATTATAAGCTCACCTTTATCTATAAGTATTTCCTCAATTTCAACATCTTTTCTATCTCGAATTAGGTTCTAATAACGTTACTAACAAGCCTCAGCTGTGAATATTTCCCTATCGTTATAAGATTTAATCAATTTAAAGCTAGATTCTTGATTTGGATTTACGTCACATTTCTAATAAATTCCATTCAATGGTATGATTTAAGATTTAAAAATATTGACACAAGATTTTACGAACTTTTTCTGTGACTTTCCAAGTGAAAACTCGTTTCAGTCCCGTATATGTAACATATGTATGTACTTTTGTATATGGAATTCCAAAACTCGATTCATCTAAATCTATGTATCTTGTATGAGGATTGCCTGGCTGGTCTAAAATAAGTGTATGCTAAATCTCAGTAATTTGTATGGACTTAAAATAACGAAAATACACAAATTTAGTACTGATTTTTTTCTGCCTGTGTAAAAGCTAACTACGATCTATAGCAAGGAAAAGTCTATGGATTCTTGGAGCGCATACATTTTACTTGCTTCATTTCTGCGTCCAACGATAACACGTGCACTCGAAGGCAATTTTGGGTTGATAGAAAAATTGAAGATTAAAATGTGCAAACAAAATGAAACACGCCAACAATAAGCGAAATTAGTGCGAATCCGGATGCCGAGATCCGTGTGATCAGCATCAGCAGCAACGCAGCTCCAGCAGTTCCAATGTCCATTTCCATTTCCATTTCCATTTCCAATACCAATTCCGATTCCATCGCTATATTCATCTCCATTTCCACTTTCAAGAGCTGCTGTTGCTTTCATTTTAATTTTAATTAATTTTCGTTTTCTATATGACATCGCCGTCGGGTTCCGGGGGCGACGGGGACTGGGCGTTGTGCTGTGCCAGTTTCCTCTCATAGGCATCGATCTGGGCGGCGATCGTCGCCAGCTGCTGTTGGATGAAGTCGCAGAGCCGCAGGATTTGTTGCACGCTCCGTTCGCGTCGCTGCTCGAGCGTCTCTCGCCGCGGTGGCTGGATCACTTGCTGATGCTCTGCTGGCTGCTGTGTCTCGGCCTCCCTTCCTGCCTCCTGCCCTGCGTCTCCTGCCTGGACACCGTCGCCGGCGCCTCGATGCTGCGGCGCCAGCGGCGCCTCGAACATAATCTCAGCATCGCCGCCGCCCATGTGGGCCATTTGGTTGGCGGGTGCCACGGTGGGTATGCCCACCACATGGTTGTTATCGCCAATGATGCCCACGTCCCCCGCCTGCCCCTCGTTACCCATGGACCCCCAGGCCCCGACACCGACCCCGACCCCAACCCCGCCCCCGCCGCCGAGTTGTCGCCGCGCCCGCAGCAACGGCTGCCGTGCGTATCTCTCGATCTGCGTTAACAGCGGCACCGTCAACTGCGGCGTCAACGTTAGCGTCAGCATCGGCATCGGCATCGGAATTGTCATTGGCATCGTCATTGACATCGGCATCGTCATTGGCATCGTCATTGGCATTGGCATTGGCACTGGCACTGGCACTGGCACTGGCGTTCTCGTCCTCGTCCTGGTCGTCGTTGTCGTCATCGTCGTCGTCGTCGACGTCATCGTCATCATCGTCGGCATCACCATCGGCATCGGCATTGGCATTGGCATCGTCATCGGCATCGTCATTGGCATCGGCAACATCATCGGCATCTGCATCGACATCGGCATCGACATCTCCATCTGCATCCCTCCCCGCATGTACTCGAAGATATATTGTCTCTGACGGCGGCGGCGGTTCATCAGAAAGTTGTTCATGTTCAAGTTGTTCAAGTTGTTGCTCAAATTGTTCAAGTTGTTGTTCAAATTGTTGTTCCTTCTGTTACTATTATTGTTCCTGTTACTGTTACTGTTCCTGTTGTTGTTGTTGTTGCTAGTGTTGTTTATGTTGTTAATAGTACTGCTGCTGCTGCTGTCAATATTGTTGTTGCTGCTGTTGTCGTTGTCGTTGCTGCTGCTGCTGTTGCTGTTGCTATTGCAATTGCTATTGTTGCTGTTGTTGTTGTTCGACGCCATTGCTATTTTGTGGGCGTTTTGAATTTTTAGACCGAAACAGAAAAGTTTTGCGAGCGCCAAGCGAATTTCTAAAAGTTTGAAGCGTGCTTGTAACCCGATCTGTATGCCGATGAAATATAACTGAAAACAAAAAAATTTAAAAAAATATCTCAAAATTGTGACAATACTAAATCGCTAAGAATGCAATGCCTACGCCTACTGGACACCCTCTCTGAACTCCATAATCCACTCAAAGCAAGTCCACTGAATCCTCCAACTGCAGCGTCAGCTAACAAATTGTAACAATAACTATTAGTTACACTTAGGGATGTAAAGAAACCAACATCGATAAGTCGACATATCGATTTTCGCGGTAACGATTATTAAATACTTTAACTCGATCATTTCTTTGACTCTCAATCGAATTAAATAAATCGATTTTCATAAAAATTTATAGCTCACGGGACTTATTTGACTAAAGTTGGCAAAAGAGAAATTTTAAATTTTAGAATTTCGATAATTTGAATGCATAATGAGTTAGCTTTTCAAAACCGCAAGGACCCGTTGCACAAAAATTGAAAAGTTCTATATATTGTACATATGTATGTATATTTGTATATCCTTAAAATATCTATTAAAATAGTATAACAATATTATGAATATAGAAAAAGTAAAAAAATAATTGCTTGACTTATAAGTTTATTTTTTACATATTAATAAAATATACCAATAATACATCACTGCGGAAGGCAGTCCGCGCTAGTGACGAATGCAGCACGAAGGGTGCGAAAGGCGTATAGCAATATATACAGGAAGAATGGAAAGTTTGCTCTGACTGTCCGAAAGGTATCAGTTCAACTAACAAATGTGCATACTAAGACTTTTGGAAACTCACCTGGTTCGTCAGATAAACAGGTGTTAGTGGGAGGGTCAAAAATTTAAACGATTTGAGCAAGTTGGAGCCTTTTGACATATTTTTTTTAATTTTTTTCTATTTTAATCAAAAATATGCGTCGAATGACACCTCGATTATCAAAATCCGATCATTGGTTCAAAAGATAGTAAATTTTGAAATTTTAAGTCGCCGTCCGAAAATAAGATGAAAAGCCAGTTTGTCTGTTTGTTTGTATCAAAGCGTTGATTTAGCTTAAAATGGTAAATGAGGACTTGTTCCCGATCAAAAATCTAGCAATTTTTGATCTACGACTTTTCGAAAATCGCTAAAAACCCGCTAAAATTAAACCCTCACAGTATATAAACGATAGAAGCTACAGATATAATCTATATATCGTTAAAAATGTATTATGAAGCTCTTAGGCATACCTTCAAAGTTTTTCTTTAAGAGCATGGGTAAAAAGCTACAGGTGAAATACGGTATTTTTTCCCACATTTTTGCGGTTTTTGAGAAAACGCCCCTAACGATTATTTTTTAATTTGTAATATGTTTTAGTTTGTAAAATTACGCGTTTTTTGATATATGACACAAAAAATTGTACTGGTGAGTTTGGAAGATATTACCTATTAACTGAATATATACATTTTACTTAGAATTGGAATAGGACAGCAGTAACAAAGTGTCATAGCAGCCAGAGTTTGAGAGTGCTGATAGCTTTTGAAGTTCGTAAAAGGAACCAGTGTTGCCAGACAGTTTGTTTTTGCTTGCAAGAATGCGGGCTTTAATTGGTTTAAGTTTATTGTGTTTTTCTGCAACGCACTTTGACTTAATGTGTTTTTATTCTCATGATTATCGAGGCCATGGTACTGACGTAGATTTCCACAAACACTAAACACCTTTTGGCATAGCTATAATGTCAAATTTTTGAAATATTATTCCAAAATTTCTTATATCTTATTCCAAAATTTCTGATACCTTATAAAAAAAAACCTCTTTACGAGGTAAAAGTCTACTGTCGAAAACATTTTCATACCCCAAAATTTCTGATATTATTTTTTTTTTTACGAATAATATTAAGTTTTACACATAAATTATTTAAAAAAGTATTATTTAATAATATTATTCGTCACAAAATATGATATCAGAAATTTTTGGGTATGAATATGTTTTCGACAGTAAACTTTTACCTCGTAAAGAGGTTGTTTTTATAAGATAATAACTAATAATTAGTAGTAGTAGTCCAGGATAATTATAGAGAGAAATGTGTATAAAAAAATACTGCGGAGCTGTAAAACTAAATTATCTTAAAATATTTTAAAATGAATGAATACCTGCTTGGTAAATAAATCGTTCTTATAATCAAATTTATTTTCAAATGATGACAAAAAAAAGATATTCAATTTGTAATTGAACTTGATAAATAGAAAAGTTTGAAGAATCATCATATTTAAATTTATTACTATTATTTGAGAAAGTTGGCTTGAATACTCCTTCTTATTTTAAAAAAATTACTCAAATATTATGACTTTGTTAGCAAAAGACATCAACAATTACAGGATATTATTTTACATTCGAAGAACTCGAACCTGATGACCATAGTTCTTGGCACTCAAGAACATAAGTTGGCCATAACATAAAATAACAACGTATTCTTAAGGATGGCGACAAAGGAACTGCAGAAAAATCCCCAAGTCACAGTCGGATGCTCAAAAGTACATTTCTACCTTTGTTGTACGCGGTGTGTGTTTGCGTGAGTTTGTGTGAGTGCACCGCATTACAAAATGTTTTGCATGCTCTCGGGCAGGATGTGTTCATAAAAATGGCAGGACAAGTGCTGGAGTCACTGGAACTGGATAGCAGGAGTGAACAGGACATTGGAGCCCCAAAAGCGGCCAACACAAATCATATTACAAAACTTTACACGCTTAAGAGCGCATGTAATTGGCTTTTGAAATGTGCGCGCGCCAAAAGGTTAACACGTTTCTGGTAACCAAGTGAGTCTGACTCTGGACAAGACTCGCAGGGACAATGTCCAATGGACGGTAGACAGTGGACAGAGGACGGACAACGCTTAGTCCGCTGTGCTAATAACAATAAGTGTCGTCGTCGTCGTCGTCGTGCCAGTAAAATGTCGCCATGCCCTGTATCTTGTATCCTGTCCTATCTGGTCCTATCCTGTCCTGTCCACGCTGTTTGAAATATGAGCAGAGACCAGAGTCCCAGCAAGGATCCAGCAAGGACAACAGTCTGACTGACTGGCTGACTGACTAGCCGACTGGCAACCCCTTTATGCCACTGGCTAATTTTCGCTGCTGGCAACAACTTAACGTGTGTTATTGTTGTTGATGTTGTTGTTGTTGTTTCTGTTGCTATTGTTATTCTTGCTGTTGTTGTTGCTGTTGGCGTTTGGCTATATCCTTGAAACTTTTTGGCGCTAGACATGTGCTCGTTTTAGCTGTGACGTATATTTAACATGCCACACCGCAACTCCAACTCACCAACTCCCCATCTTCCCAACTTCCCGTCACCCAAACATCAAGTTACCAAAAAACAGCTACCACTTTCCCCCTTCACTTCCGCCACTGCCACTGCCGCTGCCACTGTGGCAACCAACAATTGCGCCCCGCCAAAAAAGTATGCTATGATTTTTGAGTGTTGGCATGTTTGCTGTCAGAAAATTGTCAGAATTTTATGGCCCCATTGCTACCAACGTTCTTGCTTGCCGTTTTTTCCATTCATTTATTATCGTCGTCGTTGTTGCTGTTGTTACATTTGTTGTTGCACTAGAATTTTCATTAGGCTTGATGATTGGAAAAATTGACAGGCGCCTTGCAAAAGCGATCACTTTATAGCACCTTCCATTCTCATTTTGACTCTCATTCTCGTGCTCGTACTCGTTCCCGTACTCGTAGATTTGCCAATTGTTTGGCCAGACAATTGTGTATCATTTGTTACTGTTGTTGTACTGTTGCTTTTATTATTGTTGTTAGCACCTTAATACAGCAAGTATATGGCTTAAACAATGCTCAGTACACTCTGTGGTAGTGTAAACATCTTCACAATTCGCTACAATCGATAGTGACAGATAAAATTATAAAACTATTTATATGAAAAATTATACTTTTATCAGTAAAAACATGAAAAACATATTTCACACTCTGGGTAGGAATAATTCACATTGAAAAATGTGTACAAAAGATATTTGCAAAAATGTTTTCCATCCGGGGCAAATGGCTTTATTTTGTAAAATTTCATATCATTTCTGCTGTGGGACAGTTAGTCCAACTGCCCAAAATATTTTATTGATTTATAGATACTAAATAAAATAGTATGCCTAATATAACTTGTGGAGTACAAGCTGCTATGGCCTTCGACGCCAAAATAAAAATAATTTTCAATTCTAAAACGAAGTAGATAACTTAAAATATTTATCATATGTAGATATGCTCACATTTGCGTTGATTATTTAGGGTGTAGGTGGTATTATTGGCTACGGGTCTTTACTTGGATATAAAGCAAAAAACATAGGTATATTTTTGGGTTGTCTGTTTCTTATTGGGGATTTTAAATTTCTCCAATAATCAACATTTTATAACTATCAACTCAATATTATACGAAAGACGAAAAGACCAAGATGAATACAATTTTAAGTCAGACAAATTCCGAAGAGTCCAATCGGATCGAATTTCAATTGCGATGCTTTACTTTGTCTACCAACAACAGAAGAATTGTTGACAAAATTGTCAACAATTGTCAGCTGATTTACCAAATTATTTGCATGAAGTATCAAAGATAAGCCTTTAGTTGCAACACCATTTACTATAATGAATTTATTGAGTAAATTTAATAAATGAATTTCAAGGATAATGCCCAAAATGTTAGCCCAGTCTGCACGTGCCTACATCCCTTATTATACATAAGAGCTCAGTCAGATCTAGAGTAGAAGCCTTGACATATATTCCGGCAATGGCCGCCGTGTTGACTTCTTCTTCTAGCCTCACCTCGCTCCCCGTATCGCCTTACGCATTTTAATGACAGCACTCAGGACACTCTCAGTACAGTTACCCCGTCTCCGTCTCTCCGTTTCTCCATCTCTCTGCTCTTTCCCCGTTTGACGGTTTGGTTTACATTCGGCAACGGTTTTTGCATTTGCCGCAACCGAGTCGAACCGCGTCGCGTTCAAGTATCTTTGTATCTTTTTGGCCTGCGTCCTGCCGCCATTGTTTGGTTATCTAATGCCGCCTCAACGAAGAGTGTTGAGGGTGGAGGCAATGGAAAGCAGAGAAATTCATCATAAGTGCGACGTTTGTAGTCATTGCTGGCCTGGCCGACTGGCTGTCTGCATATGCCTGATAATGTTATCCGGCATTGCGCTCCCCCCGTCATGAGCCCCCTTCCCTTGGCATCCCCTCCCCACCCCTAACAAGCCACTCTGTGATGCCGTTACTGTTTGAAGTGGTTGTACGATTTGGATTTTGATTTCAATGCCACTCAACTGGCCGTCGCCGCCCTGGGAAAATCGCCTTAAACAGTCCATTTCGAAAATGCGAAAAACGCGACCGACCGACCGACCGGCCGACTGATGCAACCCCGGCAAGAACAAGGGATCAGAGGGAAAGAAAGAAAGATAGAAGGGGATGGAGGGGCGGCACTGAGCAGCAGTCGCATTCAGACGACCCATTGGCCATGCACGGGGTGGTTTTTCATTATCATTTGCGCTGCACATAAATTATTTATTGTTAGCGATTTTCCAAAAAAGATAACAGTAGCGAGTGAGGCCAGCTTTTATTTACTTTGGTCGCGAATACACGAGACCGAAGGACGAGCAGGAGAAGGACGACCACGATGCGATGAGGAAGGACTCCGATGCGTTTGTTGTCTCACTTGAATATGCTTTACATACGATTTCGCATGTGAGTACCAAATTTGAGTACACAAGTAAGTCACGTTGTATACATATGTGTGTGTGTGTGTGTGTGTGTGTGTATCTACCACTCGATATAGTTGTTAATGTATTTGTGTGTTCACCCTAAATCGACACCCCGAAAACATTTCACCCAGCCCGGATATACATAAATATTTATAAGTTTTGCCTTTGCCGCAATATTGCGATGCCATATAAAAAGCATATTAATATGAATTTTGCGTTTTCGAGTAAATAGCCAAGGGATATGTACACACACACACATAGACACATACACACACACGAACTAACATGCAAGTGCAAATATGTTTTACCTTTGACTAAACTGAAATTGATTAAAATTTTCAAAGTTATACACAATCATCAAATTACATTTACGAGACTTTAGATTGCCAATAGCACAACTAAAAATTTGTATATTTATATTTTATTTGTTTTATAGTTCTCATATTGTTTAATTAAATTTTCATATTTTTATGGCTTTAAATTGGTAAATTATCAAATTTATTTAAAGTCTGATATCATTTATACTACTAACTTAATATTTCTTTAAATATATTCTAGCTATGGAGTTCAATGAGACCTGTTACAATAAGGAAAGCTCTAAATTTAAAAATGTACAAAATTATTACCTAATTTAAGTATATGTATATAGTTTTTTTATTTCTTGTGCAAACAAAAAAATATTAAATTTAATTTCAATAATTATACTTTCAAAAATAAATATATATTATATAAAAATATATGTATATAATTATAATCAAATCTGAAAGTTTATTAAATAAAAAAAAACGTATTTACACATGTAAATTTATTGCAAATAATTGACCCCATATTTATGAGAAGATAGAGGTCAAAATTTGTTCACTTTTTCGTGTGCATTTCATGTTCGACTTTTGACTTATAAGTTGCAAATTTGCATTTATTGAAAATTAAACAAAAGGTCAAATATCGGACAGTCGGAGGGACAGAAAATCGAAAGGAAACAAAAAAGAAATCTGTAACCCGTGTGTCTGGCCGAAACCGCCAAACAACGCCACTACATTAGCAGCTACAAAATAAGGGCAGCAAAAAACAATTGTAAAACCGAACATGTATTGCAGCTCCCCCCTCGCCTTCCGCCCATGGCAACCCCACTGCCAAATAATTGGACTTTATGCAGATGCAATGCCCAATACAGAATCTTTCGTTCTCTCTCTCACTGACTGCCCGCAAGAGCGGAAGTTAACTTGCGTGCCAGGCCAGAGCATCATCATGGACATCCCCCTTCTCCCAAAGTTACTCTACCCCCTTTTCAAAAAAAATCCCCCCTTTTGCTACTGTTGCTGTTGCTGTGGCTGTTGCTGGCGGCTCGGCTCGTTCGGTTGCGGTTCAAATTTAATATTCACTCGCGCAAATAATCCATGCAGACGGACGGACAAAGAGGACACACAGATGGGACAGACGTAGTGGCAAACACAATGGTGAAATGGCGCTGCTAAGCTGACATCAGTAGGGAACGGGTGAGGGGGGAAGGTGGGGGCCATAACCACGCCTCCCTCCCCCCAGTGGCCACAGCCGCCAGCTATGCAAACTGTAAACTGCAACTGCAAGTGAAGTTTGTCTGTGGCTAGCCTCGGCTGACTGTGGCTGTGACATTCCGGGTGTGTGTGTGTGTGTGTGTGTGTGTCCGAGTGTGTGTGAAATTGTTTATTATTTGCCAATAGCAAAGCAGCTTCTCAAGCTGCGGTCCGTCCAGTCCAGTGCAATGCATTAACCCCTTAATTAATATTAGTTGACAGCCCGAAATTCTCAAACAAAACTCAACTCAACTCACTCAAATCCAAATATGATAGTCTGTTAGATAAGATCTTGTTACACTTTGGCTAAAAGCAATCTAATTCATTGATGGTCAATTTTTACTCTCCACTAACT
The DNA here is from genome assembly GCA_037043435.1 of Drosophila suboccidentalis. NCBI lineage: Eukaryota > Metazoa > Arthropoda > Insecta > Diptera > Drosophilidae > Drosophila > Drosophila suboccidentalis. Next base: position 1,805,447 of record JBAMBK010001066.1, on the reverse strand, counting down.
CTTGGCACTCAATAATTATCTGCGTCTTTTTGTAGAATCAATCATTTAATAGCAAATCTTCCATTTTAGCTTGCTTAATATTCAAGCCACCACAGTTTTTTTTCGCAATAAAAAAAATAAAATGTTGTAATCTTAATAATGTTGTCAAATTAATTTTATGATTTAAATATGACGTATTATATTTTGATATTTATTCGATATTAGAAAGATTTTTCTATTCTTTTATCGGGCCGAGCCTCGTCCAATCTCTATGGTTACTTTTGATACCCTTAAAGAGCGTATTATTTATTCAAAATCATGAATAATATTTATCCTATTGCGATATATTTTATATTATTAATTATTTGTATTATCTATAATTTCTTTCCATTCGAACTTATCATGTCTTCGTCATTGAATTTTATTGTTGTGTTCCATATTTGATATTGATGTTTCCATCACAGTCATTTGGTTACAGTTTGCATTGAATAATAACATGATTTGATTTCCTAAATTCCTCAACTTAATATGTATTAATTTCTGTCTTGTCGTTATAAGTCCTCCTTAATCAGTTTGTTAGGTAAATCAACGCTTTAGACTTAAGTTTATAGTATATTTTCCACTCACTTATACAGCTTCTTTCCAAAAGTTCCACAATTTCAGTGCTATCTGTATATCTATCTGAATACTGTAATCCTTCAGATATTCACATCAATCTTCTATTAAATTTAAATTATTTTTTAATTGATATTATTTGCAATTGGTTGTTTAAAAAATGCTCATGCGAGTATATACGTATAGTACAATGTGATTTTTTGCTTCGTCGGCAACAGAGAGTTAAGCATTAAGCTGAGAGCTAAGCATGTTAAGCCTGCAGTCAGATTGCGCATACGCCGCGTGTGCTGTGTTGATGTGCCATTTAAAGTTATTTACCGTACTTTGCATACGAGTGGCCGCAAGTTTGTTACTCGATATGCGATATGCGATATGCAGGTTGCAAACTTGTCCATGACAGCGGTGAGTGAGTGAAAAAGTTTGCATTTGTCAGTTTGGGTTAATGGTTCTGTTTTTGTGAGATACGTCGGACGTGTTAGGTTAACAATTAGCAACACGCAAATGTGGATGGATGCCTCATGTGCTATGTGTTTGGCTATAATTTGCCTTGATTTGCCAGCTGACTGACCATAGTCAAAGTCAGTCTGTAACTGTCCCACTTTCCCTCTTTCCCACTTTCCCTCGCCCCTCCCCCACCTCGTTGCTGTTGCTGTTGCATTTTTGTCAAGTCACAGACCTCCAATAAAAAAAAAAACAGCAGGGCTGAAAAAAAAGCATTTGCTTGTCTGCCAAATTGCAACTGCACGCTGACTGACCCCAGTTGTCACACTCCCCTTTCCCCCATTCCCCCTTTCCCTACTTTCAATCGCCATGTTGTTGTGTCGCGACTGTTACTCCTGATCCTGTTGTTGTTATTATTGTTGTAGCTGTTTGTTGTTAGTGTTGCTTCATTTCACTCGTTTGTTTTGTGCCTTTTTCTCGACGCGCTCCTCGTACAACTGTCCAAGTGACAGCTGCCGCCGTGCCTGACAGGCCGCTGCCTCCCCTCCCTCTCACCCTTCATCCTTGCAGCAATCAGACCCCACACTCTGTGCCACCCCCCTCCGTTGCCCACCCAATGCGCAATCAGTTGCAACGCAATTTGATTTTGTCGCTTCATGGCTCGTAGCAGTTGCCAAACCCATTGCCTCCCCTCCCCCTTCCCCTCCCCCTACTCCACTGGGGGGTACTCTTTGTGGCAATAGCGTCCATCGCTTGGCCGCCATAAAGTGCACATGTCGCTTCGTGTTCACAGTGACATTCATTCGCCGTTACAGTGCTTTCTCTTATTTTCTTTCTTTCTGGTGCGCGTATTGCGCATACGACGAGTGGGCCATAAAAAGTTTGCCCTGCAATCTGGCCATCGCGATTGTGTTTCATCCTTCCAACCACCCACTTCCCCTCTGGCAGACCAGCTGCCCTCCGCCCTCCGCCCTCCCCCTGCTCCACAACGTTGGCATTGCATTTTTCGACAATTTATTTGACGGCTTCAAGTTGCCGACGTTGCTGCGGTTGCAAAAGTGCATTAGCCGCTGCCTGTCACTCAACAACAACTGCCGGAGACAAAGAGAGGGAGTGATAGAGAGAGGGACAGATATAGAGAGAGAGAGAGACGAGACAGGGGGAGTGACAGTTTATTGCAGACAATCGGGCCAAGTTAACAGCCGCATCGAAGCTCACATGCCCTTGCAAAGTGAAAATTACATGAACTCATACTCATTCAGACAGCTCAGAATTATCTATGCCTTATTGTTTATTGACTATTTGATTTGTTTGTTAATTTTTTAAATTTAAAAAAATTTAAATTTATTTACCTTTTGGATTCAGCAGGAAAAATCCAACAATCGCGCATGCTAATTTTTTGAAATCGGTATCACAAAAAAATGTATGGTACAAATTGTTTGATGCCTGATTCTGATTACTGAGCTAAAAAAAATTGTGAACTTGTTATTTTTATTTTCCATCTTTTTAAAATTTTCATAATATTTTTTGTTTTTAAAAACATTTTCTATTTCTAATTGATATTCACGAATTTCGATATTTACGGATAAAATAAATATAATTTGATGTTTGAAAACATTACAAAACTTGTTTTTTATACATGAATATATATATATTTTTGCCATGCATTGCATGTATGAGTTTATTGGACATGTAGGAAAACCCAAATTTTAATTGAATTCCTGAAAATTAACACTCTATATTCATAGTGTCTTCATTTGGCAACTTCTTAGATGTTCGCGCTTTTTATTTTTCACTTTATATTGGCGACAAATTTATTATATCCTTAAGCTGTCAATTGTGATGCCAATTATAACAATTGCAGCAAGCAAATTCCAAAAGAGTTTGTAGGGAAAAACGAGTCACAATTTTATTTGACAGTCTGAGCCTTAACGACAATGGCACTTGCTGTTGTTGTTGTTGTTATTGCTGGTTTTAGCACTCAATTGATTTTTGGCTGCCATTGTTATCGTTGATATTGGTGTTGTTGTTGTCATCGTTGTTGCTGTGGCATTATGGCTGGACCGCCAGCGTTGCCGTGTTGCCAGTGTTGCCATTGTTGACTGTGTTGACCGTGTTGCAGCGTTGTTGCCTTGGCTGCCTTTTTTCGGCATTGGCAATGGCAATGGCAATGGCGATGCCGAAGCATTGCGGTCGCCATATTGCGTTTGCATACACGCCCACAGTCAAACACACACACACACATATATACACAGATGGAGACACATTGACGTGGCCATATTGATGGCCATGTTTCATGCGCCGTTGTCAGCCAAATTTAATGCGCGCCGCAAATACGCAACAATCCCTCCCAGTCGACAACCTGCCCAGCCCTCCTTCTCGCCCTCGCTCTTTTGGTAGTGCCCTTGGCTGCTCCTGCTGCTCCTAACAGGACTCTCCTGGAAGCTACTCCATTGTCCTGTGTCCTGTGTCCTGTGTCCAGTGCAACGCATGGCAGACAATAAGCGCGACTTTTCATTTGGCCATTTAATAAAATGCAGCACAGCCGCTCATATATGAGAATGCTGTGGACGAACAACCCAATTCCCCCCCCCCCCCTCTCATCTTCATTCTACCACACCTTCTGTCATCCCTTGCCGCCAAAGGGGAGGCTGAAATTGTTGTTGGATTTATGGCGGCATTACATGACATGATTAATGGCCATTTCGGGTGGTGTTGGAGTTGGAGTTGGAGTTGGGGAAACAACGCTCGACCAAACGGTGCAGGCTTAACTGGCCATCAAAGCAGCTGATATCCTGCTGTCTTTCTCTTTATTTCTCTCTCTCTCTCTCTCTCTTTGGCTTGCCAGACCTGTGAGCCTATGAAAAGCTGCCCAACAATAAGCCAAAAGGACTTTACAGGCGCCAGCTTAAGATGCAATTTGAGAATTGCTGAACCAATAGTCCATACTTTAAGGATTGCCAAATTCTGAGGAAAGTCCAGAAGCTGCAAATCTCCTCCTGAGTTTCGATTTCATGATTCGATGGAGAGGTTTTGGCAAGGTTCAATATTATATAAAAAAATATATGTATATATTTATTTTTTAAATAGTTTTTCCTTACCATTTTTATTTATATTATTATTTATTGTTTAAAATTATTTTAATAATATATGAATCCCAAACTTTTCAATATTTTAAGGAGCATATTTTTTCATTTTCAAGGTAATTAATTTTAAAAAATATTTCTGTAAATATAGCATTATTTTTTCAGATATATTTCTCAAACTTAAATGTGAGCTAGTAGTGAGAAATTCAATAAAAAATATAAAATTATATTGAAGATTACCGAGAAGCTTTTCAGCTTGGATGCAGAAATTTAATATCATTTGATAATATTGTACTCAACTATTAGTATTTTATATTTATTTACTTATACATACTTATTAGTTAATGCACTAGTCACAATATTTTTGATTAGCTTAAGCTTAGTTCTATATTGCAATAATTTAATTCAATCTATTTAAGCATTATCAAACGTTTATTTTAGATGTATATTTTATCTTTGATTTTAGTTATATTCTTATCATCAATTGTTTTTGGCTTTAATAGCTTAATTAAAACAAAAAGTATATATTTTCTTACACTCTTATTTATTAATTGTTATACATATGAACAAACAACAAATTTCCCCAAGAGAATTGTGCCTTGTAATTGAATGAATGGACTTGCTGGATCTCAATTCACAGTCAATTCATGTATTGCGAGAAATTCGAAGAGTTTTCATCAGCATCGAGTATCGAGAATCGGGTTTCGGGTATTGAGTATTCATATCAGAAAACCACAACATTCACCTAAACTGCAATGCCTGGCAAAAATCTCCGCAAATATGACACCTATCCTCAAACACACACACCTACACACACATATATATGTAAACAGATGAACTGTGACAATCAGCTCCAACATAGCTGCAACCAGTGTGAAAACTCTGAGTTGCACATCCGAACAGAAACCGTTACCCAATACAAAACTCAAACCCAAACCTAAAACCAAACCAAACCCAACCCAACCCAGAGCCCATTTCCCAATTACCTCAATGCTCTCGATGTTGCCTCGCTTACGATTCGTTTATTCTGTTGATCCATCAAATTAAAAATGTAATGCTTCAACATTTAAACTGGCAACACCCCCTTGACTTGACTTAACCCCCCTATACGCCTCCTGATGGTAGGTCAGGTAGAATGCTACTAATAAGTGCAATCAGAGAGAATGGAGCTGACTTCTGGCAGAGACTGCAACGGTCTCCTCTTGTCTCCTCTCGCTGGTTGGTTTTGTTTTTCGGCATTCGTCTCCTAATGAACTGAGCGCGCAACAAGCTGTGCGAGGGAATGAAGGGGCGACTAGGGATAAAGGGGTAAAGGGGTAAAGGAGG